>OX439130.1:17916335-18296335 GCA_949318235.1 Ecdyonurus torrentis | reverse complement strand
TCATGTGGACAGTACAGTAAAAAGGATTTTCTTATCCATTTAGACATAATGGAGGCTTTTATTTTATTTTGTTATTTTTTTTTAAATCAAAAGAGAATTACATTTTAGTGGTATAACCATATGATGCTATAGCTTTCGCTTAAATAAGATATTAGAATTTGAAGAGAAAATATTTTGACCTTTATAGTTACTGCAGGTGTCTGATTATAATAAGTAATAACCTATATTGAGAAAACAGATTATTACTATAAACTTTGATATTTGATTATTTTACATAATTGTATAGCTACAAAATATCAGATCATTCAGATCATATTAATTTGATTTATTGATATTTATAAGTAAATAAATAAATAAATAAATAAATAAATAAATAAATAAATGAATTAATAAATTTCCTTATAACTATTGTGAATGGTTATAATGAGAAAGTAAACTTATTTATTGGACTATTTTGACCAAATTTTGAGCATCTCAAACTAATATTTTAACCAATGTATTTGCAATATTATTCAATCAAATGGAATGACTATGAACACCTAAGATTAGGTAATCCAAATATAATATCGTTATTCAATTTTCTGTTGCTTTTTATTTTATTTTATCCTGAAAGTTATATTTTGTTGCCCATTTGATCAATGTAATTTTGACCCGCAATACACGTCTCCAGCTGACCAGCAATTTTCAGTGGGAATCCTCTTTACTTACATTATGAACACCCAATGCACTTGTTTTAAAAATTTTAAATATATCATCATTACAACGCCTTAATAAAGTTATTATTATATTATCATCAAGTTAAAGAATATTTTTGCATGATAGTAATTAATTTTTTGAATTTTGAAATAAGAGCCAAAGATAAATAAATACATGTTTTACTTTAAAAGTCACCCCTGTTGACTGAAAGTACAGTACAGTACAGTGTTGCTGATTTTCTTGCATGTAATAACGTTAAATATAACTAGCCTAAGTTTTTCTAATTTTTTTAATATCCTGTATAACAAACATAGTGATTCCAGATATTATTATTGTGTTGATGTATGTTGTGTTATTTGACTTGTTCTACTCTGTAAAGACATAGAACGTAATAAAATCTTATATCTTATAAAACACAAATGATTAAATAAGAATTAAAAGACTTATTTTGACTTAGGTAAGTTATAGTAAGATAGAGTTACAGCAAGCATTCGTCTTATCAACATTATTTGCATAAATATACCATAAAATAATGTATATAATCAAGAAATTGAAAAACAATTTTAAAGGTTATAGATAAAAACATAATTAAGTAATAATGCAAGTAATAATAATCGATTGTAATGAATAATAAAGTAAAAAGGAGACATGAAGATAGTGTAATATTTCAATATTTCAATATATTTCAATATATTTTCAATATGTAATATTTCAATATTTGAATTAGGATCAAAATGTAGTAGTTTAATTTTTTGTTAATAGATTTATTAAGGTGGGAAATCAGGTACTGCGGAATTTTACTAAAAAATTGTAAAGAAAGAAAAATCTGAAATTTTGCACAGTGATACATTAGTATATGGTATCTTCAAAAATGTAAAAAATTGGGGGATCACCGTGCTAAATTTTAAATTATGATTTTTTGAAGTGTTAGTCCCAAAAGAGCCAATGTTAATTTCAATAATTATTTTCTCTCGTATCTGATGGTAACGGGCTCTGAAAATTTTATAACAATTAACTTAAAAATGGCATCATAAAGTTTTAAAGTTTTTGTTTTAAATTTTGAGATGCAAGCCATCTATACAGTATTCAACTCTTAAGATACCGATAAGTAATGTTATCTTTACTGTATCATAAGTAAATAAATATACTTCTTCTGCAGCTAATAATCGATTAATGTACTTTATGTACTTCAAGTTAACGTAATTTATTGTATTTATGATTCTTATATTTTAGTCTGTGTTTCAAGACCCAATCACGTTCTAATTGATAACACATATACATTTATTTTATATTATTACCAACTGTAAAAGTTATTTTCCCCATTAGTTTGTATAAAACAAGATTTCTGAATAGGACCTTTCTATAACCATCTTAAAATTTAAAATTTCTTGAGTGCTATATAATAATTATAATACTAAAAGAAACCCCACTTGAGATACAAAAATGAAGCACTATAGTTATAATATAAGTGAGCATAATAATGATGCCAATTATAGATATAAAACTTTTTTAATTTGTTTCCTTCTAATGATCATATATATTTGTATGTTTGATAATCAAAATTATATAAATATATGTAAAAAAACAAACAACACTTAGTTCATTTATGTTATAAAATTGTAAAGGTAACAGGAAAAACTTGAAATAAATTTCAATACATATCAGCTTAAATATATTTTAATATTGACCCATTAAGTAGAGCGTATAAGATAAAAAAATATTTTAATGAATTGAAAATTTATTGGGCATTATTATTTCATTATTTTTTACAGAAGCATTATAGCCGTTTTACACGGAGCAACATTTGCATTGCACAATAAATTTGATAGCACGAAAATTTAATGGTTTATTATAGAATTACTTGCAAAACAAATTTATTGCATACTAAAAACATTTGCTACGTATATATGAACTAGACTTTATAACGTATAATATTATAGAAACATGTTATGATGTTATATTATATATTTTTTTTAATAATTATAATAATAAAAATAGAAAAATAGAAAAAAACTTGCGTGTAGTTTCATGTGATATGCTTATTATGTCTTAAAAGTGTCAAAAACAAACTATTCATTAATTAAATTTGTGTTGAATGACGCGCTAAAAAGCATAATTAAAATATGTTTACGAAAAAAAAATTGTTTTTTATATACTCAAAAAATACGTCAATCTAAAAAAAAAAAAAAAAAAAGGAACGACGCACATATTTACGTACATATAAAAATATAAATAGTTTTTGAGTTTAAAATACTTGCTGATGCGTTAAAAAAGCTATAATGAAGAACATAAACATAAATTTTAACATTGTGCTGTTTGTCAAACTTTAGGTCCATCAACGTATAATTTCTGGCATACCAAGCGTACCTCTTTTTGTACGTTTATTTCTACATATTATATGGTAGTTTAGTTATGTGGTGGATATTTCTCTTCACTATACCATTTTCAATTTTTGACGACATAACATCTGTAAACTAATGGAAGTGTAGGTTGTAAAACATGAGCAAACAATGGCTAAAAAAAAGAAATTAACAAACTTATTATATTTTAAATTAAGCTTTTTTCATATAAAAAGAAACCCCAATATTTATCATAAATATATTTGTGTTCAAAACGTATTTAAAAAAAAAAAAAAAAAAAAAAAGGGATTATAACTATGCAATAATTATAAAGTATGGTATACAGGTACAGAAATAATTCGATTAAATGGTTCAGACTTATAATTTATAATAATAATTACAAATTTGATATCACAAAATGTATTGTAAATTTATCATATTTGTGTTGAAAACAATTGTTATAGTTTTTGTATCAAAAAGAACGAGCAGAAGAAAAGTAAATATGTTGGGTTCAACAATTTTATCCTAACTGAACCTGAGTATACTTTCCGCATCACAGAGATACTCAAACAGTTGCCTACATTTAGGCGGTTTAGTTAAATTCAATATAACATCATTGATCTTTATTTTGTAATATTACTTGAATACAAACTTAACGATGATAAATCTCATTATTACGTGAATATATTATTATAGTCATGTTAACGTATTTAATTTAAATTTACATTTTCCGTAAACATCAATTTAATTTGCTATAAAAGTCTTGATAAAATGTTTAATTCATTTCTACAGATAATGCATATAAAAAAAAAAGAAGAAGAAGAAGAAAAAGAAGAAGAAAATCAAGACCTCATTCGTGACAGACAAAAAAATTTTTAACGTCTTATTTTTGTTAATGTGTTTTTTAATGACAGTTTCAATTAGTTCTGAAAGTTATACACTCTGATTGCTTTTTAGTAACCACAAGTGATTGATTATAATGTAAAAGTTATATAATAATAAGAAAAAAAAATATTAATTAGAAAAGTTCGTGTTGTATATTTGATATTTTTATATCATACTTTTATATTTTAATTAAACTAGACTTTTTGTATATATATATTCTGCAATCATTTATAATAATGATATTTTATTGAGCATTTAAATTTACGTGTAAGAATTTTAATAATAATTATCCTTCATAATAATAGTAGACAGTAGTACAGTATGGCATACTTTGTTGATAATAAATACTTAAAACTTTAAGACTTAATATACTGTATATAATAAATTACTTTATATATATATATATAAGAAAAAAGTTTTATGCTGGACAATGAAAGTAATTATATTCATTAAATTAAAAATAACATTTTTTTTTTTTTCACAAAAAGTCACGCAGTAACAATATCACCTTGCAGCATAATACAGTAGTTGAAGTTTGCATGTTTGTTGTTTGTTAAAAGCAAGTATATACATAATAATAAGAAAGTAATATATTACATGTTTTTTTAAAAAGACTGCATTAAAAGCTAATGCTGCAATAATTATTTACGGAAATTAATTTTTGTTTTTCAATTTAAGAGATTTTTTTTTCTATATTGCTAATGACATTTTTTTTTTTTTTTTTTTTACTTTTAACGAAAATAATATTATTTGCAAGTATTATTTGTATTTAAATTGAAAGTAATGAACATTTTCATTTCTAGTTTACTTGTTATTTAAGTTCATGCTATAACTTGAAAGTTACATCCGAAATTACATAAGAGAGCTTGCTGACAGTTCTATTTATAATGTGTGACGTTAAGTTTGTTTATGATCGTTTTTTGGTTATTTCTTAGCCCTTTAATTAATCGTAATAACTAATGAACTAGTGTTAAATTCAATAATTCTGTCTTGAGCTTACCTAAATTTTGGTTAATTTTTATGTAGTTTTGTATGCTAACATTGTTTTATTTATGTATATTTTATTGGCATACTTTTATTGCCAAGACTCATGTAATAGGGTTGGAAAATCCCTTTATGTACCTTAAATAAAATGCTATTATTATTTTTATTAATTAATATGACCTTGAGTTTTTATTACAGAGGTTACTTCATATATATGATGCAAGCCAATTTTGCTGAGAATGATAGATCATCATAAAAATGTCATTAATTTTGTCTGTTGCGTAAGGAGGACCATATTATCAACATGTAATAATAGTTAACACTATAATAGTGTTATTAAGTACCAATTAAAGATTTTGAATACATGATATTTGTTTTGTTTCAGTGTATATTTCTATTAAAAGAAAAAAAACATAATATGATTATACTTTATGATATTAAAGTCATAGACCACATAAAGCAATATGTGCTTTTTAATGAATAAACATGAAATGGGATCTTTAAAGCTGATGAAAATTTTTACCAGAATTTTAATGTAACCCCACGAGAGAGCTTGAAAAAACTGTAAAGTATGCCATTTGCGTGAAAATTCATGTTTCTGACGTCAGAAACATGCAAAAATTAGTATGAAAATGTTGTGCTGATTGCATAAATTGAATATTCTGATCAATGCTACGGGGCTACAGTTGAGTTTTGAGACAAACTAAAGTTATTTATGTAAATCCCATCAAGTGTTTTGTGATATAAATGCTTATGTTTTTATCTGGCCTATTCCTTGAAAAAAACATTAAATTTAAGATTTTGATTGCAGCCTTTTAAAACATTACAGTATAGAACCACTGAAGTATAATATTTGTATAATAATATTGGAATACATTTTCTTACAATGTATTTTTAATCAGTTTATCCTCAACTTCATAACTTCTATTTTATATTATATAAATATAGAGATATCTGTTATCTTGAATTAAATTATTCATGAATTTTGAATTCTAAACAAAGTCAATTTCACAATCCCACATTCTAACCATCTGTTCATTGTTTACACAATACTTCGCTATAAAATAAAACGAGAGAGAGAGAGAGAGAGAGAGAGAGAGAGAGAGAGAGAGAGAGAGAGAGAGAGAGAGAGAGAGAGAGAGAGAGAGAGAGAGAGAGAGAGAGAATGACTGATAAAAAAAACTTACAAGTGGTCAGAAAAAGCTTTAACTCTAAATATGTAAATTAACCTTAATATAAAATTGAAGTGAATGTGATTGAGAGTCAGAGAGAGAGAATGAGAGAGAGAGAGAGAGAGAGAGAGAGAGAGAGAGAGAGAGAGAGAGAGAGAGAGAGAGAGAGAGAGAGAGCAAAAGCAAAGCGCGCAGGCTGTCACTCATATTTAGATACACAACAAAACACAGATGTGGTTGACATTTTCCTAGCTTTTCTGTCATATTATATATTGTCATGTTAATTACTTCATGCATCATGTGTTACTAACATTCATTTCTATATCTTTTAGATTTTATTTATAATAATAAACTCAATAATCAATTGCTCTCTTTTTTATATAATATATGATATATCAATATCATTGTCCTACATTCTATAAACTAATATTTTTGTTTCTGTATTATCATGTTAATTTTCCTCTTTTAAATTGCATAAAATATTTAAATATATTTATTGAAAATGACAATAAAATGCAGCACTGCACTTTTATTATAAAAAAAAATATATATGTGTGTCAAACAAATGTATAATCATGCATTTATTTACTGTAATGTGTTTGTTTCCGTTCAATGGTTTTAGTTTTATCATTATGTAAATGGAAAGGTCAATTATTATGTAACATGAATGTGTAAAAGATAGAAAAGAAAAAAACAAAAGAGTAATAATTATAATATTTTTAATTACCTTTTTATAATATAATTAATTTGAAACTTAGTTACTTGTTTTTTTGCTTTAGTCATTTTAAGCCAAATTTTGTTGAATAGTGCTTTCATTTCTCATTATGTTAATAACTTTTTTATTATTTTTATTTAGATGCCAAAAAGATAAAAACCTCAGTAAACCTCCAACTTCCTGTAAAAAACATAAAAGATATTTTTTATTTAATGATATAGTATACTAACAAAAATTATACATTAAAGTTACATAATATAAATAAACTAAATCTATAAACTTAATTTTAAGTATCCTAATTTCTAAAAAGTAACTAAAAATGTTTTTAAAAATTTATTAATTGCACTTCATCAAAGACCTAACAACGTTAATGAAAACATAAATATTTTATAATTTTTTAAGAGATTACTTACTGGAATCTTTAACCTACTTTACGTAATATTTATATATAAAAAAAAGTATGCTTGAAGGTAAATATTAATAATATAATAATCTCCCAGAAGCAATTTTAAAACTTTATTATTAAAAATGTTTGTTAACAATAGTTAACTTTTTTGATACGATAATACAAAAAAAATGAAAAAATAAAAGGAAATATATATTTTTTAATGTTATTAAAATATTATTATCATGTTTTATCATAACATAAATTTAAGTTATAGTCCTTCAAATCAGTCGTAAAATATCAATAATATTTTATGTTTTGCAAGCTTGCACTTGGTCATGCAACGTGGTATATTACATAATTTATACTGTGTATATCATATATATATATATATATATATATATATATATATATATATATATATATATATATATATATATATATGTATATATATATATAGAAAAACATATTAACTTTTACAGCTGTTGTGCATTATTCTCTGTGTATATATAGTTGAATGCATAGTAAATACCACTTTATATTGTTGTATAGTTAACTAAGTATATTACTTTAATATTACAATATATCTATACATATATAGCAATGATGCACTTGTTTTAGTCAGATAATCAAACCAAAGTAACCTACTGTATGTACAGTACATAAAGTTTCTTTATCATGTATAGAGTATAACTCTTTTATTTGTGTTTAGTTTCCTATAGTATAATATTATATTTTTTTCATAAATACAATGATGTATTATATTGTTACATAAAACTAACATACTGTAAAATAGAAAAATTTTACTACTTTTTATAGTTCGTAAAATATACATATAATATTTTCATGTGTATTAAACTTTTGAATTTCAATGAAATGAACATTAAAATATACTTCACATTATGATGTGTTTTTTTTTTATTTCTTTAACTGATTTATTGTTAATAGAAATTATGTAAGACTACTTTATATTTTAAAATTTTTATGTTGAATTTTTTATGCTTACAACGGAAAGAGGATTTGAATGTAAATTCTTTTTGCAATGTAAGTTTATATTTTACGAGTTTATTATTATTATTACGTTTTTTTAAGTTATTAAACTCTGGCGTATATAGTTCACCATAATAATTTACTATTTTTCTTTGAATTATATAAAAATTCTTATTTGAAAAGTAAATAGATTAAAGGCATAGTAAACTTACTTTTTTTTTTAAATCGTAAGGTTAATAATTAAACTACCTTTTATTATCCATAAATTAGTAATGAATACGTTAATTTTGTTTTTGTCTTAATGTTGACGGTTGAGTTTTTACTGGACTGACGTCAGAAAAGTTTGAATTTACAACGTGAATCTGATTGGGGGTAAGAGAAAAGGCGCCATTTTCCCGGCTCCCCTGTCTCATTAGTCAATCAGATTCACGTTATAAATTCAAACTAGTGTTACGTCATTCTAGTGATAACTAAACCGCCAAAATTAAAATAAATACATAATTAACGTGTTAATGTTTTATTTATAAATAATAGAGAAGGTTAATTATTATTCTAAAATTTTAATGACAAGAAAAAAGAGGTAAGTTTATCATGCCTTTAAAGTTTAAATAATATTTATATAGTATAACCTAGGAAATTGATTTTTGGTATTTACAAAAACATTTGAATCAGAGGAAGATAATGTTTTACTAATATAGAGAAATGTATTATTATTATTATATGGTGATATGTAATCAAAACATGTTTCAATGTTGACATAGAATGTTTTAGTAAATGCTAGTAGTTGTCTACTGTCAACTTAATTAACGTAATTAAAGCATCGTTCCTGTATACAAGCAAGCAAGTATAAGTAAGTAAGCAAGCAAGCAAGGAAAAGCAGAGGAATAGAAATTTAGTGAAGTAAGAACTAACATCCCTAGATAGTATCCCAACTGTACAACCTTTAACATAAAAAACTTAATTTGATTGCCTCATTTATACAATTGGGACTTTGTATTAATTAAAGTATCCATATTTAAATATTATATGATATATTAAAATAAAGATTTGTATCTACGTAACTATACATATTTACATAAATGTGTGTCTGTGTATATTCAGTATTATGTATGTACAGTTATATGTATTATAAATGTTATATACCGTACGTCAATGTTGGGAGCTTTCTTGTCTCTTTTAGACACATAAATTTCAAACTATAATAAATATTTTATCTCTCTTACAGTATTATTGACTTTTAAGTTATATTTGTTCACAATGTTAATGATTATTATTGGGACTTGATTAACTTTTAGTACAACTTTTAGTGTTTATTTATAAGAAAAACTATTATAAACTCAAAATGTACAGCCACTATGATATAAAATTTTACTTTCTTTATTATCTTATTGCAATACCATGTATCTATCATTCGTTAATTAAAGTATTTATATCAATGCATGCTGTTGTTATAAAGCAAACTTTTATATCACAGTATCCTTTATGTACAGCTCTGGACAAAAGTTTCCGAACGGGGTATAGGCAACTTGCAACAAATATATCTTATATTATGAGAAAAACGCAGAAACTTCAACAAAAATTTGTCTAGAGCTCTACATAAAAATAAAACTATTTCCGAGAGATTTTGTAAAAATGAAATGGTAATTTATTCTGTAAGAGCCTTTCTTTCTTTTTTTCTTCTTTTTTTTTATAAAATATACCATGAAATAACTAAAATTGATGAACTAAAGATAATACTTATCCATTTTAATTAATTTGTCACCGATATTTTAAAATGTATGTTTAATTTCCTAAGGCCGTATAAAACTGTTGATTAAAGAATAAAATGAAAATTGTGAAAGTTGTTGCTGATTATTTTACATATTTAAAAAATATATATTTTAGTATTTTTAAATTTAGACAATGTGTATGAAATTATTACAAAGAGAAAAAAATAATAACAGAGCTCGGCTATTTTGCTTTACGAGTTAATATTTACTTGATAAAATATCATAACAAAATACAGCATATTTCATATTTAAAGAGAGAAAAAGCTATTATTAACATATCTGCAATATAAAAAGCTGTCAGATTTTGACGAAGGAATTATTTATTCTTTATGGCGTGATTATGTAAAATGTATTATGTAAAATTAGAAAAGTATACATATATAGTGTATTTAAAATAATGAACAGAAGCAGTATTATCAAAATTAAATATTCATATCTAAACAAGCAAGCTCTTTATAATAAAATATTATGCCATATAATACACACATAATATATAACTTTATACCATAACGTCAGTAATAATTGAAATATCAAAAGTGATCACAGCGTATACTTTGAAAATAATGTAACATTCATTTCGCTTACTTTTAACCTCTTCAATCCCAGACTTTTTTTAAAATTATTTTACTGTCGTATATTTTAGCCACGTTTTTGTGTGGCTCTCAGAATGACGCGTAAATTCAGGGGCGTTTTATGGTCCAATTTTTGTAGTTTTATCTCAATTTGTTCGATTTTTTTCGATTTTTTATTGAATGACCTGATGTCCACGGTATTGTATACTGGAACTGAAGAGGTCAATAATATTGATGCTAATTTGTTTTAAAGGAATAGACCGGAGAAAAACATAAGCATTTATATTTTATATCACAAAATACTTGATGGGATTTACAAAAATAACGTTAGTTTGTCTGAAAACCAAACTGTAGCCCCGTAGCAGAGATTAGAAAATTCGATTTATGCAACCCGCACAACATTTTCATACTAATTTTTGCATGTTTCTGACGTCATAAACATGAATTTTCATGCAAATTGCATACTTTACAGTATTTTCACGCTCTCTCGTGGGGCTACATTAACATTCTGGTAAAAATTGTCATCAGTTTTGAAGATCCCATTTCGTATTTATTCATTAAAAAGCACTTGTGGTTTTATGCGGTCTATGGCTTTAAGATATTTATCTGTTTTTCATTTTTTTCAATTAAAATGCATACTAGAAATTTTAAATATATTCCACTGATTTCTTAAAATAATTGCATAAACAGTGAAAAGTACATATATTTTACAGTGCAAATCTGATTAGCCAAAGAAATTAAGAGTTTTGTGATACCCTATTCACAAAAGACGAGAATTGGGTAAATATCCCTGAATAACCTTGAAGCAAAAATACAATTGATAGTGTTTATGCTTTTATTCGTGCACCGGGCAATATTACATACTTTATTTTAGTTTGTTTTGTTTTAATTCACAATTCTACTTAAAGACAATCAGAGGATTTGCATGAAACCTACTAATCGTTATTCGCTTATAGCTTATTCGCTTTCTAAAGAAATTAGGCATTTCCTAAACATAGCAAGTATATATATATATTATATATATATATATATATAATATATAAAATAAAGTATTAGAAATTAATTATGTAAGTCCTTCATATCATCCTTATGTTATCTTTTTTCTCATTAAGTTTTGAAATATCTATACTCACTTAAAAAAAATTGTTATATTCTCCAAATGTTTCCAAATTTCTCAACCATATGACGTAAGGCTAAAGATAGTAATTATTTATAGGTTAGTGTTTTATTTTTATTATTGTTATACTTTTATTTAAAACATAAAATACAGGTGCATAAACTATAATAATAGCAATAATATGACTAAACCCAGCTATGAAAATTAATAATAAAATATTACTAACATTACTCAACTTAATGGCATTAAAATTTTAAAACATTATTATTATTTTTTTTTAAACAATAAAATAATGAAAAATAATGGGTTAAAATTTACAAATTTCGTAACAAAAATGTCAAATTTAGTTTTGTCATATATTAGATTAAGTTTAAAGTTCTTAAGTTAAAGTTCTAGATATTTATTAAGTCTTCAGCGTAGGTGTATTTGTATGTTTCGTGATGTGATATAAAACCCTATTATTTACTTACATGTTATTCGAATGCTTGAAAGAAATTTTCATAACTTTAAAACAAGAAGACCTAGAAATTAAAATTTTTTTTTAATACTTTTCAAAATTTTATTGCTTAACTTTTATAGTGGCACTTGTGTATATATATATAATATATTTTTTTCAAAGAAAACTTTTTCATCAGCCCTTTAGCATCAACGTTGACAAAGTTTAAAAAGTAATTCTAAAATTATGTTTAAATATTTTATTAATCCCATTATAATCTTCTAGATATAAGGAAAAAAAATGCATTTTTTATGTAGCTGTAAACAACTCTACCAAGAACTACAATGACTTAAAAAATAAAGGAAAGTAAAAAAAAAAATAATAATAAAAAAAATTAAAAATTTCATAAAGTTCTTAAAAAATATGCAAAAATGACAAATTAACAAATAATAAAGTTCTGCATGCAAAATTAAAAAACTATTCGAAAGCAGTGTGACGCAAAATATTTTGTTTTTTCCCTAAGATGTTAAGATTGGAAATATGGTGGCCTAATTTAAATTCTATCATTTTTTTATTATATATATATACATATTATATTATATATATATATATATATATATATATATATATATATATATATATATATATATATATATATATATATATATATATATATATATATATATATATAAACTTTTTTATGTTAATATATAAAGTGGAAATTGTTGGGAATGATATTAACCATGAAGTAATGGATCAATTTACAATGCTTCATATTAATATTAAAAATAATGTTATAAAATATTTCAAATGAACTGCAATTTTCTTTGTTTACTATAGAATTACATAAACGTTTGCTATAACATCTTCTTTAACTGAAGTGTTGTATGTAATTTAAAGTAACATACTGACCATCTTTATCTTATATAGGAAAATGCAACGATGTATCTACTGTACGTATGACCAACTTTCAAACTGCTTTCATGAAACTATGTTTGCTCATTGAAAGTAATCTCATTTTATTTTATTTTTTTTTTTTACAATATATTGCAGTAAGTTTGATTTTTATTATGATTAAAAAAGAAAATTCACCATAAAACATATTTTTTAAGGAAATATGAGAAATACATGCAATGATGAAATTTTTTACTCCTATAATAATAATAATAATAAATATTTACAGAAAAAAATTGTAAAAACATGAAAACAGTCAGTCACAAAAACAGTTGCTCAAAAGGATAATTAAAAAGGCGCAGCCCGTCGAGTTAATTATCCCATTAATAATAATAATAATAACGATCAAACTACGTGTATGTATATATATATATATATATATACATATATGTCTCAAATGAATATAGAACCTATAACATTTCTTTAACATTGCAGCTTAGCTTATTATGTATACATCAACGTTTCTCTAGGAAACAAGGAATTCTAATATGAAGTGTTAATAATATATTTTGTGTATATTGCATTTCTTCTTGTCAATATTCAACGTTGTTACACAAATTATATATACAATAAAAGTCTGTTTAAATCAGCAAAAACTTATAAAAAGTATAGTATAAACTGAATTCACTACACAGTAAAATACTGCAGGTATAATGATACAATAAACCATACAATAAAAAATAAATAGAATAGTTTTCTTGTTTTTAATACAAAACATATAACTTTACTTTTTAAATCTTCTTCTGTATACAAAATTACTATTTCCAATATATATATTATTATGTTTAAATTTAAAATACCAATACCAATATAATATATAGTGTATTTTACCTTCATAGTATTACTTTAAATATAAAACATGATTACTTGTAGAGTATAATACTATGTGTACTGTACAATGTGTATATATACATAATAATATATACGAGTAGTATTTTATATATTATATATAGTTAGAGAGTAAATTGAAAGTACACAGAAGAAAGGTGGAGAGAGAGAAAATCTTTCATGTCTATCCTAACATAAACAATGAAACCTCGTAAATCATGTGTGTATGTGTATGTATGTATGTATATATGTATGTATATATGTATATATATATATATATATATATATATATATATATATATATATATATATATATAGCTTATTTGATAGGATTGGTTATACCTTCAAGAGTACAATGTAACGTGGTGACATATGAGTGGTGATACAGTGTACACGCCATTTCCTTCATCTTTTCTTTTCTTTTTTTTTTTTTTTTTTTTTTTTTTTTACTTTAACACGTCACGGTAAAATATATCACACCTATTTTTTTCCCTCCAACATAATATTATACTCTATTTTCTAAGCTTAACAATACAAATTGTGTATAAACTGTAATATATTTTGTATTATTAAATATATAATAAATTGATATTGACAAGAAAATAACATTGGTTTATTTATATACCTTAACTATTTATATATAATTCATTGATTATATTTATATTAAAATGACTTTTAGATTTTGTCTTTATGGTAACGTATAATAATATTTTACTATATCATTATGTGTATATCACTTTATTTATTTATATTTATTTAAGATTGCGACACCTGCCATAGTATAGTGACAAGGATTTGTCTTTCTGTATCCCAAGAGATGTTTTAGTTTCGTATATTACAGCAGTCCTGTAATCTTTTTCTATACCTCAATATTTAGGTCACAGTACTTTAAATTTCTTTATATAAAAAAAAAAATCAATGTAATTTTTTGTCTTTCTATTTTTATGTATACAAGGTTAGTATTGTATTTTTCTACATCAATAAAGTTAAAGTAAATATATGTATATAAATTAAATAGGAAAAAAAATGTTTATAGAAGATTTTTATAAAAATAAAAGTTGCATGCTTTACATTTTTTTACACTTGATTTCATTCATTTCTATTTTATTTTTTTGATTAAAATTTTTGTTAAATTTATGTTAATTTGATTTCCTCTCTGATAATAAACAAAGTAGTGTATTTAAAGATACTTTAAAATTTTCTAATTTCCAAATTACTATATGATACTGATTGTTATTATTTTGATTTTTTGTATAATTAAATTTTGGTATTTCTTTCTTTTTTTTTTTCTCTCTCTCTCTCTCTCTCTCTCTTTTTTATTATTATTCTCCTTTACTTTTTGAGAACATTTTTCATCTAGACAAGATACTTATTTGGATTTTGTCGGCTGGTGCGAATATTAATAAAATAAATATACAGCTAATTAGTTAGTCTCAATAAAACAGTATACTTGAAACTTTTAACGCTGTGACATCAAATTGTGTCTCAAAAAGCTGGAAATAATCTATATTAGAAGCCATAAAATAACAATAATGTTATGCAATTATAACTATATATATAGGACAAGTTGTTTTTTCTTACCTTCCCATTCTTTTTATATACTTTTATGCAAACTAAATATTTCTTTCCCTTCCTTTTTAATGTTTCTTTTAATATGCAAATAAAAACAACACAAAAAACATGAAATGTTATTTTTATTTTAAATGTTCTGCATCGTTACATTATACATTTTTAGTTATTTTTAGTATCATTATTATTATTTTTTTCGTTTGCTTTTATAGTGAAGAGAGTTTATAGTTTCCATGTATTTACAAAAGCCTTTGCTTGCCCTTTTAAAGTACTCTCTGGTTCTAACACAATATGTTGAAGATATCATAGCATTCTTGAGTATAGGACATTCCAGAAGTAGCCTCAGCTTTTGCTTTAGCAAAAAGTGTTTGTAAAATGGTACTCTGTGTGAGTGAATGAGAAGAGGCGACGATGTGTAGAGAAGAAAAAGAAGGAGGAGATGGAGAGAGAGAGAGAGAGAGAGAGAGAGAGAGAGAGAGAGAGAGAGAGAGAGAGAGAGAGAGAAAAGAGAAAAAAAAAACGAGGCAACGACTTAAAACTCTAAACTATATAACATATATATACACATACGAGTGCCTTTGGTAATTGCTCAGACATAGGGAGGAAAAGTATTCGTGCATGTATGTAGTCCAGTATACTAGTAGTGTATAACGCTATGGTTAAGGTTCTATATAGTTATATAGCATTCCCGAGGAGTATGGCGTGCCATAGAGCAGTTATATACAGTTCGCTTAACCTCCACCTCTCTTTACCAAAAACCCTCTTTTGCACTTCATAGCAAAAAGGACGAAACTAAACTTCTCTCTCTCTCTCTCTCTCTCTCTCTCTCTCTCTCTCTCTCTCTCTCTCTCTCTGTACTCAACTACTACTACTACACATATACATATTAAAGTCGTAATAGACTCTTTAGGGAGTCATGATAGAAGTCCAAAGAGGCGTCAAAATGAGATAATACACTTTCTTAGTCATAAACATGGAGCTTTATGTTGTCGCATTTATATAAATACATATTCATCGTCTTAGGCTTGAGAAGTAGAGAGAGAGAGAGAGAGAGAGAGAGAGAGAGAGAGAGAGAGAGAGAGAGAGAGAGAGAGAGAGAGAGAGAGAGAGAGAGAGAGAGTCATACTGATAGTAGATCGTCCTGTTCCAAAGAAAAAAAATGATACAGAAAAAAGTTATATACTTTAATATGAAGGACAGTTTTTATGACAAATATAAAAGACTGTTATTTACAACATTAAATGGATATATTTAATATAATTATTATAAATTTATACTTAAAGAAGAAAAATAAGCACATGAATAATAATAAAAAATAAACAAAATGATAAAACATGCACTGTTATATAATGCACTGTGTATTTATTTTAAGATATATAATACTATAAAAAAAAAATTAAAAAGAAAGGTAAAAAAATATACAAGAAAGAAAATAGTGTTTTCAACAAAAATACTGTCAAAACTTTTTTCATGTTTTTGCAAAAGACTGTTTTTGCCACCTGTGTTGTTGTTTTGCATAATGTATGTCGACGTGTCGTACACAAAACGTCGTTGCTATATACGTTTTAGAAAGCATTGTTCCCAACAAAATAAAATGATATATTATTTTATTCTTTTCTTTTTCAATGTTCCAATATTCCACTTCTCTTAAAAATAAAAAAAATTAAAGCATTGTATAAATAAATTTAAAAAAAATATATATGGCAATATTTTCAAAATTAGTGTTTTTTACATAAAATATATTTTTTATTATGAATCCTAAAAATTAAATGAAATTATCTACAAAAGAGAAAGTTTTTAATAAATATATAATAGAATTAGCTTCAATTACAACTTTTATAATGCTCTTAATTTTTTTTCTCTTTTCTCATTCGCTGTATTAAAATTAGTCAAATTAAACAGACCAAAAATGTTATTATTTGAAAGTAAATTATATATTTCCTGAGCGAAACTTTTTTTTCTACTCATTTTGTGATATGGTGATTAATAAAATTCAATCATGAGAATTTATTTCTTATATTGCTAATAAAAAAATATATGTAACAATGAAAGTGGTTATTTTATCTTTTTTTTTTTTTTTTCTTTTTTTAATTCAATTTTCAATATTCAGCTAAATGTTTCTTCTATTAACTGTAAAACATTATGTTAAAAAGAAAAGAAGAGATTCTTTTGTCAACGTTTTAAAGCCTTTATTTGTTCATTTCTTTCTTTCTTTGAAATTTCCAGGATGGAAGTAGAAAATTATAAAACATAAGATTTTGTTTTATAACAGGAAACTCTGTGCTTTTACGTTTCCGCTAAAAGATTTTCTTTTTTCACTTATAGAAATGTGGGTTTCCATGTGTGAATGTTTTTTTTTTTTTTTTTTTATTCATTTTTCGCTTTAAAGAAATAAACATTTTCGTATCTTTTTTCAACAATTTATTATTAAAAGAAAAAGCTGAGCTATATCCATTATAATATACATTGTCAATACTCGTATTAATTATTATATAGATATAAAATTAAATAATGTTAAATTATATTCTTTGAATTAAATTCCTTGTTTCCTAAATACGCAAAGCGACAACCATCTAAAATTAAAATGTTGTTTATCTGAAATTTTGTAAGTATGTTGTTCATGAAGTTGGGTAATATATATATATATATATATATATATATATATATATATATATATATATATATATATATAGTTAAAGTGATAGTATTACAACAAATAAATTGTATGAGAGAGAGTAAACTTAATCTAAATCGTAAGAGACCGCGAGTTCTTGAGGTTAATTTGCGGTTGTAAAGTAAAGTAAATGTGTCCTTAGAGGGTCGTCTTCTTGTGAGTACGGAGATTTGAGAGCTGAGCTGACATCTTAGGTTGTATAAGTCGTGCTAATTTGTCATTGGCTTGCAAAAGGAAATTACTTCCAGAGTGCAATTCTCTTTCTCTCATCCTCAACTTTCTCTATAATCTCCTTTTACTATAAGGCGAAACACCGATAAAACACAAAGAGATTTTAATTAGAATATTTTCAATTTAAAGCTTTAATTGCTAAAAAAAAATCATTTTTTTAGTAAGTATATTTAAATGAGTTTTGTACAAATTGAATTCTAACAAAAAAAAGTAGGTCTGCATGTTATGTAGTGTATCTGATTCGTTTTCTTAAAGCTCATTTTCTCTGTTTAATTATATAATGTCTAATTAGAAGGTGTGTAAAGCCAAAAAGACTATATTATACTAAAAAGATCTGATATGGTGAGATAATTATGTGGAAATCATTTTGTTGTATATACGATATTCGTCATTGTTCACCATACTATTAAACATGCACAAATAATTTATCATCCCTCAATAAAACAAAATCCCCCCGTTCAGGCGAGAGAATGAAGGTCGCTAATACCGGAACTATATGTGGTGTAAGAGTATAGCGTGTATTGCTTTAAAACGAGATTCTGTCCTCATTTTTTCACCAACGTAAAAGTAAATACCGACATTTACGGTACTTGTAACAGCAAACTTATTCCGTTTTTTGGGCATAAAAAGAGGGTGTAGAGGATTCTAGTTTTTCAATTTTTTAATGAATTGCAAAAATATGACAGCGGCGTTATCCAAGCATTCAAATAAATTTTGTAACAAATCTGTATCATTTCAAAGTCTTCAATACTTTTAATAACAATAATATCAATCCAATAATTGAAAAATCTTTTACTTTAAGTTTTTGGCATTATGTGACATTATTTTCGTTGTAAATTCTCATCTGTTCTTCTCCCCATTTACGATTTCCAACTTTAAAATGTAATAAATTTTATTAATATTTGCTTGATGACGTAAAATTATAAAGTTAAATATTTGGGTTAAATACCATGTAATAATAACAATGCAATGAGCAACTTTATCCTTAAAGATTGAGAAATAAAAAGAACATTTCTAGTGAGAAAAGAAAGAGAACGACAAGTAAGTAAGTATTTTTGTAATGTTTTGTCTTCGCAGCTTTGGAATGATGTGATTACGAGCCAAAAGCAAGCACAGTAATGAGTCTGACGAATCACAAATTAGATTGTCAAGAAAAGTTCGTTCGCACTGTTACCACCACCATCAACTAAAAAATAAGAAAAGAAAAAAAACTTTCATTTCTCTTTAAGTCTTAATTATATATATTATAAAAAAAATTAAATACTTTCATATATGTCTGCTATTTGAATAATTGTCCTTTTAAACTTATGATGACATTTATAAAAAAATTTAATCTTATAAAATATAAAAGATTGCGTACAAATTAGCTTCTCTCTCTCTCTCTCTTTCTCTTTTCTCCTTTTTTTTCTGCTTGCTTTTCAGAATAAAGTGTCATTAAAAATAATATTTCTTTTCGTCGCTCTTTTGTATACAAATTTCAGTCCGTTATTTTAAAATTTTCGGAGCTTCAACGTCATTGTATCATCTGCTACGAGTTACACATTACAGGCTGTTGATGCTGTGCTAATGAAAGAAAATATTAAAAATTGTATATCATTTTTCATCTTGAAAAAAAAAAATAAAAAAAACTTATAAAATCTTAAAAAATTAAGTTTAATTTAATTATTTCATTTGATAATATTTACATGATTAATTATAAACATTTTGGTGCGCGCACACACACACACACACACACACACACACACACACACACACACACACACACACACACACACACACACACACACACACACACACACACACACACACACACACACACACACACACACACACACACACACACATACACACATACACACACACACTTTCGATAAAAATAAGAATTTAATTATTTTATGATTTTACAAATATATTATATAATATTAGCGTATTTTTATATTCGAGCTACTATATTGCCATTTGTTTTATTATACTCTTCATTATAATTAGAATTTTTACCTCATGGTAAAAATGAAAAGAAGAAATTTTTATATTTATTTCTAAAAACAAAAAGAAATATAGAAAATTGAAAGAAAGAAAAAGTTTCAATATATATTACAGCCAACACCCTAATATTTCTATTATGTTTTGAAAAGGTGTCAAAGATAGACAAGGAAAAGGAGAGTTTTGTGTAAAAGAAGGTGACAGCGTGGGAAAACATACGGATGGACTTACCTACATCACCTGGCGCCTTAAATTTCACACACTACAGCAGATCTACGAGAATAAACTCTATGTCTCTCTCTCTCTCTCTCTCTCTCTCTTTCTCTCTCTGTATACTGTAGAGCAACTATATGAAAACGATAGCAGTATAATATACCTAGGGCTATATTCACACTATATTTAATTGAATATTACACTACTGTCATTAGCTTAATGTTTGCATTCAATTTGGTCCATTGTTTTACAATAAAGTTTTACATTTTAGTTGAGTTAATATAACTTTTATTTTATATTATTGTAAAGAATTGCTTAAATAATATAAAAGTTTTATACATGCTATAAATATATTGATTACATCCAAGTATACATATTAGACATAATAAAAATATAAAAATCAATGAATAAATATAAATTTTAAAAGGAATATTATATATAAGTTATAATAGTATAAGTCTTTAAATAATAATTAAATCACAAATGAGAACATACAATGATAAACTTTCTCTATACCCAACAACCAACAACAAAAGTTTTATGTATATATGGATAAAATTCTTAAAATTTAATTTACATATTTTATTATTTATTTATAATTTAAATCAGTTCATCATTTGTTTTGTGTTATACGCGTAAAATAAAACAGACAACGAGAAAACATCTTAAATACACATAAGAAAATTTTACAAAATTCGTGTACATTTATATATACATTATAATATTTATTTAATTTAAAGTAAAATAATTAAATTTAAAATTATATTTTTAGCTAAGTTTATATTTAATAAAATATATATGAATTTGATGTTGAATTTTCTATGGTTTTATATATATATATGTATAATACACTTGATGATAGCAATTAGTATGAAATTTCCTGCATACTAGTAGTATAGTTGTGGAGTTAGAGAGATAGTAAGTGTATTTAATGAGATAGGATGTACGTTTAAGTGGACGTTACAAACACATTTACTGCCCCCTAGTCAATGCGACAAAGTGTGGAAAAGGACCCCTTTCTCCCATCCTCCTCTTTCTCCTCCTCTTGCCCATATAACAGACAGACATGAAATCGCACTTACTAAAGTCAAGAGATTATACTACTATGCCAAATACCAATCATTGTATAACAACATACGAAACAATCTACAATATATTGATTAATTTCTTGTTTTAATTTAACATGAACATATAAAACGATTTATTCATGCAAAATTTTATACTATACATTATGTATATATTATAATATTATATACCTTAAGGTGATAAAATACCATGTATAACATTGCATGTTGTATAAAATGAAACACGCATATTCCATCTATATAACCATCCTTTTCCTCGATATATATTGTATAATATATTATACTACACACATACACACACACAAAATATTGGTGTATAATATTAATTTTTTTATCACAATTCAAGAGGGGGATGATGAACCATTACATATTTAATATGACACTTTTTATTTTATTTTATTATTATTATTATTATTTTTTGACATTGACTTAAATCAATTTTGAAATTATTAAGTTACATTTTTGGGGGGCACCCTTCCTCTTTTTGTGTTACCTGTCAATCATACTTTCAAAACACATCATGTATCGTGAATATAAATTGATATTATCATACACATTTTGAAGTATGTATATTGTATGAGAAATTATTGTTATAAAATCAGTTATTTTATACTTATGGCTTCAAATATTTAAAACTTTCCTCGTTTGCTGCATGCGCTATTTTTATAAAGAGCGAAAAATTATTATTTCATAATATTTATAATTTTTTTGCAATCCTTGCAACAATCTATAATAGTATGCTTGCTATTTTTTTAGAAATTGCTTATTAATTAAAAAAATAATTAATAAATTAATTTTCTATCTGTAAATTACTTTATAATAAATAAATAATTAAAATTAACTTTATTTTTTAACTTAGTGCACATTTTGTTTATTTTGAGCAATTAAAACTATACTATTACTTTAAGAAGATATCAATTTTAGGTTAAAAAAACTTGGTTAAAGTCAACAGAACACAGTTATCCTTAGTGAGAAAGTTTCCATAAAGTTAAGACCCTGTTTTAAGCATATTTTTAGAAAGAGTATAAATAGGAGATTCCATTGAAGTCAATACTTATCTTTATTAATTACATTTCAGCGATTAATTCACCTCTAAAAAGTGCCTACCACGCCCCCTAAAAGACCCTTGCGTTCGTAGATTTTGAAATTCACGCTTTAAAATTTGCAAAAGACGAACGCAAGGGTCTTCTAGGGGGCGTTGTAGGCACTTTTTAGAGGTGAATTAATCACTGAAATGTAATTAATAAAGGTAAATATTGACTTCACTGGAATCTAATATTTATACTTTCTAAAAATGTGCTTAAAACAGGGTCTTAACTTTATGGAAACTTCCTTATTCTCAAGTTGCATATTTATTCATATCATTTTTGTTTTTGTTTTATTGTTATCCAATTAAGATACAGGTAGTTTTGCTTGCCAAATATATTATTGGCGGTGCACACAATACAGAAACAGTTTACAAAATTATATAAAATGGTATTTATATTAGAATATTACTATAATTAACGTATCTGTATGTATTGTGTAGTATACATCTATTTAGACAAGCATCTTTTTTGCAACTAACAAGAATCGTTAAATAGATGACCTTACAATTTACTACACGAAGTAGTAGATCCTATTAAAAAAGAATTTTTAAATACGTTATAAGCACATATTGGTATAATATTTTGATATATTGTCAAGATAATAATAATAACAATTTTTTTTTTTTTACTATATATATATATTATATATATATATATATATATATTATATTTGCAATAGAACACACGAGTCGTTAATAATGTGATACTCGTTACATAGGTACATTTTAAGGAGAATAATAATATTATTATCTGCTCTTTTCTTTCTTCTTTCTTAACACCAACACCGGAATCCTAATTGATTCAAGGTAAAGGTGAGAATAATTTAGTACCAATTAGAAACTATAGGTGGCAAAAAGAGGGATCACAAACTAAGCACTTTGCGCACGATGTTAGCTGTGCCAAGAACTGCAGCTTTCTGCATGACACGTAAATACCCGATTATTATTATTTTATTTTGCCTCTACTGTATTTTGCAATGTTAATACTGTATAATATACTCACACATTTTTACAAAGGTCATACTTTTCAGTGTCATAATAGTAGCTGAGCTTTTTTTCTTTAAATATAATAATTATATATTTTTATTTAGAGTCCAAAAAAGGTACCGTACAAACCCACTTACTTGGTCCTCTGACTCTTATTTAGTAGTCAGAATATTTCATCATTGCAATTTTAGATAATTCATAAAATTATAAGTTTTCATTAAAATATAATGCAAAAATATATTTTTCACTCTTTGACTGAAATAAAAGTACGAACATATATAACAATTAATTTATATTTTGTATAGTGATTAGTACCATCAGAGTGAATTATATTGTTTAAATTATTTCATAATAAAGTTATACAGATTATTTACATTAATATTAACAATTTTTTTAAAGTATCTTAAATAAGTAAACTATAAAATTGTATCTAAAGTATTTTTTATTATATATTCATATGGTAAAATGATGTTAAAATATTGTTAATTTTTAATAAAATAATTTATTGTCTTGAAAATATAAATTATAAATAATTTGTCTTATTATGCTTAATAATTTTAAAGTTTTTTAAAGAATATATTTATATTATGTGTTTTGTTTTTTACTGATGTCCAATGTTGGTTCAGTGATAGGGCCTTTGTTTTGCCCTGACTGCACCAGTTGTCTATTTTGCAATGAAGATTATATTTATTTGTTTTATTTATATTTAAGCATTTCTGTTTTAGTAACGTGACATGGTGAAGGCTTGCATAATCAGAAAAGAAATATAATTTTAAATAGAAATATATAATATAAATAATTATATATATATAATATATATATATAAACATCATAAATTCTAATTTTTAAATTCATAATTGCATGATATTTCTAAAATAGATTAACAATAATAAACGTATTTAGATTAAAATGGTGTGCACTTTAATATAAATATCTAATCAAGTATAAAAAAATGTGTTTTATTTTAAACGTGATGTTTATGCAAGTTAAGTAAAAAATTCAAATACGCAAGAGCATGTGATTGAGATAATGTTAGTATAATGCAATACAAGATAAACGCTCAAGTATAAATTAGTACGTATGCTTAGTTTTCAAATTATTCAATAATTTTTTGTGTAAAAATGCAAACCTATCTATTGTAAGTATAACATTGTTTTCTGTTTTTTTTTTGTCTTTACTGGCCAACTTGATTTTAAATTTACGTTGTTAGTTCTTTTTTTACATATAACGAAGTAATTGCTCATGGTAATAACTTTTATGTTATTCATATTAAAAGAAAAAAATCTACAAATAATTGTTACATTTCTGTCTCTAACATATTGTACTATGTAATATACCTACACTGATGATTATACAGATATTGTAATGCTCAATATTATATTTTTAATTGGTGTTGGGGTTAGGTGTATGGATCAAAGTCAAATAAGCTGTCAGGTCTATAAGCTAGGTTCTTTTTAAGTGTTTTACTTTATATTTTATAAAGAATTTATTGATTTCATTTATTGATCTTGAAATTTTCAACTTTAGCATGTAAATTTACTTTCGCAACCTTTTTTATTTTTATTTACTTATTTGTTGTATTTTTTTCCCTGCAGGTTCGCTATGATTATTGCATTTCATGCAATGCTGTTTCTTCCTTTAGTAAGTTCAATTACATATTTTATTTTAAATATATATATATATATATATATATATATATATATATATATATATATATATATATAATATGTTGTATAATACACATTTAATAATCTTGTCAGTTCTTTCTTTATTATATTATTATCACTGCATAATGTAATATTTTAAACGTCAAGCATGCAATATTGCAGTAATTTCATATTTTTGTATATTATAGAAACACACAAGTTAAACATAAAATAATTAAATTATTGTACATATATTATAAAAAATACATGTAAAAATATTTTTTAGATTCACAAATATTTATGAAATAAAATTTAAGACTTGTTTGCAAGGTTTATGACATGACTTCTTTGCATTTTTCTTATGAACAATATATATATTTGTATAACGTGTGTGTATAAAAAAGAATTTAGTATTTACTAAATTAATATTTCACTAGTTACAGTATATATGTTTTATTTTTTATTATGCTAAAGTGATCAGTATACGAAATAACATTGAAATTCATTTTTTTTTATAGGATGACTATGATTACGGAGTTGGTAATTTTGGAGGATTCGGGGTACGTATACTAAAAACAAAACAAAAAGTATATAATATCAAAAAATAAATAAGCATTTAAGTATTACTGTTAGACCACCATCAATTTTATTAATAATATTTGATCCTAATTTTTAAATTAAATTTTTATAAATAATCAAGCTAACAAAATATGCAATTTCGGTAACTTTAATAAATATTTCTTACTGACAATTGTTTTTTAAAAGGTGTTTCTCTTATACGTACACTTAAGTCCCTCGTAAATGTAACATCAAAGACGATGCCGCTTTTAAGGGAAAAGGGTAGAAATGCGTAGTCAGGTAAGAGCAGCGTTGCCACCTGCTCTTTTCTTGCTTTTGCTAAGTGAGAAAGTGATTGACATCTCACTTCATTATTTTTACTCTTCTTTGTATTCGCGAGCATGAAAACAGCATAACAAATCTAAATAACTTAAGTGAAAAAAGCTTTTAAGACATAATAGCAAAATATTTCGTGTCTTTTACAAATAATATGCAGGTTTTGTTATCTGAAATGAGATGTCAATCACTTTCTCACTTAGCAAAAGCAAGAAAAGAGCAGGTGGCAACGCTGCTCTTACCTGACTACGCATTTCTACCCTTTTCCTTAAAAAGCGGCATCGTCTTTGATGTTACATTTACGAGGGACTTAAGTGTACGTATGCTTACTTTATTTTGCGTTGCTAAATTCATAACATTTAACTTTCTTGTCCCTAATCTTAATTTAAATTTGAGTTTAATGTAGGAAAAAAAAAGCATTTCTTTTTATTTCATATGGTTCTTAAAATAAATTCACATGTACGATCTTATAAAATCAAAATGAAATAAATGATTTTGTACTTCTTAGTACTACAATTTTTTAAGTTGTAAGAATAAGAATCTTTATTGACCCAGGCAGTTCATAGTAACAATCAAAGTTACAACAAGCATTAATGGCTATGCATAGTGTGCTACTAGTACTAGATACTAGTCGTTTAGGGGCTAAAAAGTCTCCATAGGGAGTTTTTTATTTTATTTTTTGCTTTTACATTAACCTTCATTAACCTTTAAAACATATCTCTCAGATTCTTCGAAGTATTATAAAAAATTATAAATAAAAATAAAAATTTAACAAAAAACTTTATTTTATACAATAAATGTTTTTACAAATGTAAAGTAATATAATTATTTCGTTTTGCCTCCCCCCCCCCCTTCCCCCCGTTCAGGTTGCAGTTGCACCAATTGTACCAGTAATAGGACCTGCGTTTGTCGGAGGTAGACCTGACTTCCTATATGATTACTAAAGTCTATCCATATTTATTTTCAAGTAAGTTACCTCTATATTATATTCAATTGTAAATGAATAATTTAAACAAAAAACAGTTTGCCTGATTTATAACTTGTTGTCAGGCTTGATAAAAGAAATCAATTTTATTAATTTCTCTTATTTGTCTCATGATATTTAAAACAATAAATATTTATTCAATTTAATTATTTAATGATGCAAAAAGAGTACAAATTTATAATGTTCTTGGTTTTTGGGAATAAAATGTAAATAAAATCCAGGTTTTGCAATAAATAATTTTTTTCCTTAATGCCTCATTTTCTTCAATAACAATTATGACAATGCTCATAAATTATGACTTTTTTATTTTTATTAATACATCCATGTTTATTTATTTTCCAGTTCCTGAAACAGCATTACGACCATATATTTGACTCTTCTTTGATTATTTTAAAAATTGAAAATAAAAAAGTTACAACAAAAATTAAAAAAAAAAATGTTCTCTTTAAAGGCCTTTTCACACGATGCAGTTTTATAAATTTTAAATAAATTAATGATTTAAAAAAATATATATACACAATAAAATATTGCTTCATCTAACCAAACCAAAATAAACAACTATGCCTATTGGAAATTTTTATCTTCAAAAATTTAAATACATCAAATTTATTTATTAAAAATGATAGTATAATTTTGATTAGTTTAACTCTACTTTATTAGTTTAATTCTAATTTGTATATTCTGGTCATATCACGAAGAAACTTGTAGCTTAGTAAGTTAAAGGATTTTTGATATGATAAAATTAAGCTATTTTTACTTTAAAAGTTTTCACTAAAATCTTTTTTATTTATTGAATAAGAAAATTTTATACCAACAATATTGTTTCATAATAAAAACTATTTAATATATATAGCCTATAAGTAACTTGTAAAATTAATTCACTGTGTAACTTGTCACAAAAGTAGATGATATATGAACTGTTCGTATTAAAAGAAATATAAAATTAAATAAACCATACCAATTAAGTATAATGGTTCATATAAAATGTTATATCTATAAAATCAAACATCTGCTTATTATTTTACGTAGATTCATCAGAAACATTGATTAATTGTTAAAAATATTTATTATACTGTAGCATCATTATTTGAACTCACACCCACAGATAAATTTAGCATTAAACAAAACGCAGCTGGAGTTCATTTTGTATTATTATTATTATTTATATTAAAAAAAGAACCTGTGTTGTTTTATAGCAATAAACATTGTGGGTTGCTCTCTATCAACGCCAAAACAATAAATAAGAAAAACATCACATTATTAACTATAATAATTTAATTACGTGAGATTACTTTTTTTTCCGTTACTTTTCTTGTTACTAAAATAGTTTTTGTAGTCTGGTTTTCTGAAATATAATGCCAAAGTCTATATCGTTATATAATAATTTTCTAACATTCAGTTTCATGTATGTAATTTTATTAGTGCTTCATTAGTAAAGTCCGCAAAAAAAAAAAAAAAAAAAAAAAAAAGATAAAAAAATGCATGTTTTTCCCCACAAAAATTGTCAGTAAAACATCACATCGTTTTTTCTAAAAAAAAAAAAAAAAAAAAAAAAAAAAAGTGTTGCCAATACATTTTTTTCTTTGTTGATCGAATTAATTATAGTATTAATACGTGAAAGGAAGAAAATCATAATGGCAATTACTTTAAAATTACAACATCGTTACCTTATGATTATAATTAATAGAGATGAGTGTGTGTTATTAGAAAAAAATATAACACCTACATAATTTTATTCATTGTTGTTATAGCGTGTAAATATAGCCTGAAAATCAAAAACTTTTATTTTAAAAATGCATATTTTCATAAAAAAAAAAAAAAAAAAGTCAATAACAAACTGCAGTAACAACAAACATGTAAATAAAACACTTAAATAAATAACTAATAAAAAAAAAATATTGGATTTCAAATATTTTAAACAAGAACCAAAAACACGATTTAAATGAATTGCTTTGATGTTATAAATGAAAATTACTCATGTGTTACAAAATGTGTTTCTTCTTTCCTCTAATTGTTTATTATAATGCAATTTGTTATCATATGAGAGTTTTGTTGTTATGATGATAATTATAATTATCAAATATTTTCTACCTATGTATATATTATAAAATTTAAATTTAATATACGTTTCCGTTTTACTATTTTATGTATGTGTGTACTGTGTACACCTATATCCGTGTTAGTATATGAATGTTAACGTAGGCTATTATACACAAAATATACCCGTAAGTGACTTTTTCGTTTCATCTCGTACTATGTAAATAAGATGTGTTATAGCTTTGTATATTTATCTGTTATTTACATAAGTACCCTGTAAGCTTAAAACAATAGCTGTGAAAAATATTTATTATTAATTTAATATCTTATAAAGTAATAAAAAAAGTGATTTTTTATATATATATATTTTTTTTTTACAATATTAGAAGTAATAATGAATAATTAAACAGTGATAAAGCATTTAAATTAACAATATATTTTTGCTTATCGATTATTTAAATATAATTGTGCTTGTTTTAGTGTTCTGCTATTTTGTGATCGAAAACTTAAAAAAAAAAAAAAAAAAAAAAAAAGCAGATCATAATATTGCTTGTAAATATGGGTTACGCCTTTTAGAATGGGGGTGATGCAAGGTAAAGGTTTACGAACAAGTGTATTTAGTACCTTTGCAATAACAATAACGAACTTTATTAAGGCACATACAAGGCTTTTACGCAGCCATTTTACATACGTATAGAACTTGGCCTTAATATTTAGTCACTGGTATACATTGCAATGGCGAAAAAAAAAATCTTTAAAACTTAAACCCTCATTATTACACTAATACTATTTAGCTCGTATATTTATGAGGTAAATGTTTTTATTTTCTACATAGTCCTCCTGAACCTAATACTTCTAAAGATATTGACGTCATCGTGCTATGTTACTGGTTGTAACTAAAATAAATAATTAAATTTATTGGATATTAAATTAAAGTATTCTGTTTCAATGCACAATCTTTTATATCTATTAAAATAGATATATTTGAAAAAATACAAGTTATTTATTAATTTGTAAACCTTTGAAGTTTTTATGGTATATCGAGTAATGATACTATTCGTATACGTGTACAGAGACTACAGAGTATGATTTTTTTTCTTTATTCAATTACTGTCACTTTTTTATTTAAAAAAAGAAAAAAAAGTGTTCGTCATGTAATATGTTCCTTACACTATTTTGTAATAAACTTTATTTTTTGTCGTTTAATGATTAAAAGCTATAGGTAAACATATTACGAAGCAAATTTTATTTTTAAATGTACTTTTTTTTTACATAAAATTTAAAATTTATTTTAAATTAATTATATAATGACAAAATACACTTTTAATATATTTACTATTTATTCGTGCGTAATATGTTTTTTGATACAAGCAATCCTTTGAGCACATGTACGAAAATGTTGCAATTTCATTAATATAATATAAAATTATCCCTTCACAATTTTAGTTATGAAATGCAAAATCAGAAGAAGGCTTTACATACTCGACTCTAAAAACCTCAGCCAATTTATCGTTTTACCACTAATGTATCGCCCATTTCTCGCGCGCATTTCAAAGGGGGGCGGCTGGGCGATACCGTAAAAGATCGAACGGCAGGTAACGCCAGGCTTTTTGAGGCGAGTATATAATTATATTTTTTTTAAACTTGTACAGACATGTAAACTCGACCATACATCCGATCCGAGCGAGATACGTCATATTTTTTTTTAACCATTATACTGTATATTAAAATACATAATGATATCGAGACATTTCTTCAATTTTATCATGCATGTTCATGAATTGTTTATCACATTTGTGCGTATTACACAAATTAAAAAAACATAAACAAGTATCTCAATATATTGAATGTATATTACTTATTATACTATTAATCACTTTTTTAATACAGTTCAAATACGAATAATAATAATAAAAAATATATATATAATTATTCTTTTTGATTTGAAGACACATTGTCACTGAGTTGTCAATTGTTAAACTAAATAATGCACTGTATGTCACTATGGAAACAGGAAGTAAAATACTGTCGTGTGTTAGAAGAGGTGATGTGTGACAGGTGATGACTGTTGAATTGGATAATCAGCGCTGTACCTGGCCTTGTGTATGCATGAAATATGTATTTTGAGTTTAAAAGACAGTGAAGGTATACAAAAAAGTTATTGAGAAATAAAATTTGATATGTAGAGTCTTTTTACAGAAAAATACTTTAAACATACATAATAATATTATGTGGTTGGTGACCATTGGTGACTTCTCTTCTATCAAAAACTGAAGAAAAGTAGAGATTTTTTTTTCTTTTCCCCGGCAATCCACGTGATGTAATATTTTATTAGTATGTGGCCATTACAGCTTGCGTCTCTTACGATTTGTTTACCTATATAATCCTATACTACACGTACCGAAACGAAATGAATAACTTTCAATTTTAGTAATGCATTTCAGTGTATAGTTGTGAAATTTTATGATTTCGTTGCGGTACACACACAACACACACACATGCAGTAGGCAGCTCACTAAATCTTCCTGTGCGACATCATAATAATGCTGTTTGTAAACCCTGTTCTCTGCCCCTAAAATGACGATCGCCTTTGGTTATTCAAATGGAATGCGCATTTTTTGGTGCAAGAGAACAGGGTTTACGAACAGCATTAATGACTTTGCATCACACAACGCAGTGCTTTACCTACTGTCTAGTCTGATAGTGATATAATAATATTGAGCCTTGCATACAAGTAGTCTGTAGAGAGAACAGACAGGCAGTCTGCTAAATATGTATCAAATTAAAAAATTTAATATGTGTATAGAGCCATCTAATACAAATTTGATGTAATTATCATATTCTCTCCCCCTCTCTCCGACTCCCAATATTATTTTATCACACATACTTTGTAATGCAAGGTCATGATCAGATCACGATGTCATACAAAAATATTTTCTCTGTGATGGCTGTGGCCTTTACAACAATACAGCGTTCAGAATGATGTAACGTTCAGAGGTGAAGAGAGTGAAGAGACGGAAACCTGCATTGGTCACTTTTGCTTCAATAACTTATTATATTAAATTGATTGCTAGGGACATTTCCCTCTCTTTCCTCAGTTTGTAATGGGAGTGAATTCACCTACCCACATTGCTATTTGTTTATATGGTTTTATAAACGCTGCAATTATAATTTTATTCAAAGTAAAACTACAACCTTATAATTCGAACTATTATAGTAATAATATGTAAAATCTATTTAATTATATTAAAATTGTGATTTAAATAAAAACCTTTAACATTTCATATACAGTATAAAAAATAATAATTTCCTAACTCATGACAAAATTGTGTCTCTTAAACAAAATATAAACAAAATTAAATTTTCCCGTTTTGAATGAAAATAAAATGCTAACTATATTCATGTTAAAATTGATTTGAAATCATTTTATAATATCATATTCAATTATAGTTGTTACATGATATTATTGTATTTTCAACGAATTAACAAAATTTTAATTAAAAAAAAATGTTATGGAACAGCTATTTTATACGTATAGATATTACGTACCAGATAAAATGGGGTAAAAAATGTGGCAGTAGTGTATTAATTATTACAAAAATAATTACCTATCATTTTCAAAAACCACATTACATTTTAAATGATAGTGACTTTATTTTAGTACTGTATATAGAACGTATAAAGTTAATACATTGGTAATGTTTTTGGAAATATTGAAATGAAATTTTATTATTTAATTGTAATTTAGTTTAAGGAGAATCTCGTTATTGTATTAAATTTTTTTGTTGCTTTGAGGCTTTATAAAAGCTTTCTGTTAATGAATTAAAATTATTTCTGTCTGAACGGAGAATTATTATTATATTTTACTGTATTTTTTCTCAAAAGTATATGAACTTTGACCCATGCTGACAAATAAATTTTATATTAATTTTCTACATTGTATTATTAAAGCTATTTATCTTTGATTTGGATGCATTATTGTTTTTCATCAATAGAGTTTATTGTTAAAGCTCCTTATAAGTAGACAGTAGGTAGACTATCACAGATTGCGCGAAAAAAGCAGAAGTAACCCATTTTATTTTTAAAACTGAAAAAATTATAAATGATTTACATGTTTTCAGCTAATAATATTTTTCAGGAAAACTTCATCCTCGATAACATCAATGCCTATTAAATAGAGGGGGTGGGGACTGTCGATATTTCCAGAGAATCTTGCGGAGTCGTGAGGCAAAAGAGCTGAGGAAGAGAGAGAGAGAAAGAGAGAAAGAAGAAATTAAGAAAAAAAATCAATTAGCTAAATTAAAATGACAATATTGTAAAATGCATAATACATTAGTTTTTTTTTTCTCTGTAGGGTCCGACTTGGACCTGAGTTATTTCGTTATTTGGGTCCTCTTTCTTTTACGAAGAATATACAAGCCTCTAATTCAAAGCGTAAAAACCATCGTCAACTTAACGTCATACAGAATAGAGATTGATAACTTTGAACTTTTTTTTTTCTTTGCGTTTGATTTTATTTTAGCATATTCTGCTAAACTAAATTAAAGCAATACAGCAAATTGTTCTGTGTTTGCGCGCTTATATGTTTATACAATATTTCTCATACTATACGTTCTCGTACACCAGAGCGCATTACCACGCAGTCTTGGTTTGTTTGGTGCAAAGTCAGTGCTGTTCTCTTCTGGTAGCTTTTTAAACTTCCATGATATAAATTGATACGTTACTAAAATTTAAAAAAATTCAAACCTGCAACCAATTCGCAACCAATTTTAACTTATTTTTGCGCAATAATAATCAGAAGAGATGATACTCAAAAAGAGACTTCATTATCAATCTGTCATACTTGTTTTTCATCTCTTATCAGACAATAATTTCTTATCAATTATGTGTAAAAGGGAGAGTATATTACCCTCATATCAAGTGAAGTCTTGATAACAGCACAATTGGAAGCTTTGATTTTATACTTACTATTTTTTTATAACCCCATTTCATTCATGCACTTTTTTTTTTCTTTTCATCTTTGACAGCATACAAAAATAAAGACTGGATGTACGCACGTACTGACACAACTGTATATTATTATAATATACCATTCAAATGAAGTGCATATTTTTCTCTTAAAAATAACAATACAACTTTGGCGCAAATTCTTAACTGGTAAAATATATGATCAGAATCCAATGTCTCAGTGATCAAAGGACATTGCATTGATCACAATCATATTGTGTACATATCGTATAATACCATTAAATTTTCAAATATGTTTATGTCATAAGAATAACACTACAAATTTAGCACGGAGTTCATGAATGCTAAAATATATTATCTCAATCGTATATACGCGTAATATAATTGAAATGGGAATTCACTTTTCACATTACATTTTTGGAAGAAGAAAAAAAACTTGTAATATGCGGGCTGATATATACACATTACATATATATATATATAATATATATATATATATATATATATATATATATATATATATATATATATATATATATATATATATATATATATATATATATATATACACACACACACACACACACACACACACACAAACGCATGTAACGTGTAATTACGTCATAAATTTAGCTCAATTAAAGATATAAAATATTCAGGAAATTAAACCAACATGCACTTCTAGTATATTAGACATATTGCATTTCTTTACTTCCAATGATAATGAGAAATAAAAATTTAATTTGTTATCATTAAGTATATATTTACATTTTGAATGCCTTTACCTTTCTTCTTATCTATCTAGTAAATGGGAGATAATAATTATGTTTTGATATTTTATAGAGCAGCTTGAAGAGGCATACTTACAGCTTCAAACTTTGATTAATAAGAACACAATTGTTTTAATTATTGCATTATTAAATAATTTGGATATCGTGATATAATATTATAGTATCCACGCGATGACGCGCTAAGTTTGGAGGCGCTGGAGATCAAGGCGTGACCCTCATAATATAGTAAATGCATGCAAAGGCTTGAGAGATATTATAACAGCGGTAGCGTCTGCTTCAAACACAAGCAAAACAAACGTCCTGGAGAACGCTGAAACTACACACACGCACGCGAGCAACAATCGTCCACGAGATCGAAAGCTGACATCACGTACTCATTTACCACTGTCAAGGTAAATTTTATTTCAAAACAAATCTCCAAGGTAAAACAAGGTGATTAACATTCATTTTGAAATCTTTACTTAAATTTTTATGTCATCGTAAAAACATATATATACATGCATGTATATTAAAACGCTTTTGTTATACAAAATTTATTGTATTACTTCTTATTTCAGGAAGTTTTAGTTTCAAGTTATTGCTATTTTCAGTATTTATTTTATTATACATATTCTATTTTTTTTTTTTTAATTTTTTTTTTTTAGATATTTAAGAGCTATTTAATGTTTGTCCAGCCAGTGATATGAAAGTTTACTCTATCATGGTGTTTACGACAGTATAATGCATTCATGCATATGTAATACTTAATTAAAACTCAACTCCATATCATTAAAGTAAACTTGTATACCATAGTGACTTGATCTTCAGTATATCTATACGTTTGGGAAATAATAATAATAAAAATATCTTGTTTACTAAAACTTTTAAAATGAGTTTATTATTTTTGTTATTATTTTCTTTTTATGTATAGAATTGCTAACCTTTTCATTGCATTATAGAATTTTTGGAATTAGTATTAATTGTTATCGTCAGACAATACCCTCACATTTACCGCATTATTAGTTAAGTTTCTCAACACGGGCACACGTTTCACTTTTACTGTTATATTTATGAAGGAGTGTGAAAAGGTGGTGAAAACTTAAAATAAAAATAAGTAACATCACAAGAGTCTAAAATAACTGGGAAATTAAATACTTCGATGTAACTAAATTGTTAATAACTAAAAATATTTACTCCACACTTGGCAAAGATTATAGTTTTTTCTGGAAACTCCGCGCAAATTTCAGTATGAAAATAACACTGAAAATTCAGCGTAATATCATTTAAATAACAATAATAAAAAAATGATCAAGTGAAACATATACTGCACTATATTTGTAATTTCCACCAATTAATTAGTCAAGTTATAGTACTAAAAATAGAGCGTTCAAAATACTTCTCTTTAAGGGGAAGGAGGGGGTCAGTGCGTGTAAATCCATGTTCAGTATTGTACAACAATAATAATTTAATAAATATCTAGCTTATATCTGTTATAGCTGATTGAAATGAATGCACCTGTTTGTTAAGTCAAATAAGTAAATGTAATAATGAAGTATTTAATATTAGTTCCTAAAATGGCACGAATGCACTTCTCAAATTTGGGTTGAATTCAAATGAGTATTTTTTTTTTTTTTTTTTTTTTTTTTTTTTTTTTTTTTTTGCTTAAATGAACATTTGAGAACTTATACTATTATAAACCTATTATTTCATTTTTTAACTTTCTTATTATTATTTTATATTTTGTATATGAAAGCATTTGATTAATTTAAATAAATCTCTTTTCGTATAAAGTAATGCTATAATGCTTTCGTTCAATTTTCAAGTTTTTTTTTTTTTTTTTTTTTTTTTTTTTAAAGTTTGCAAATTGACATTAAAATCAATAAAAAAAAAGAACAAGACTTACTAAAGACATAAAATGAATGGCAAAATTTTATTAATAATAAAATGTAGTATATACTATAAAATGTATAGTATACTGTAATATACAGTACAGTAAATGTATATAGTTATTTTTCTAAGAATAATAAATAATACTTTCTTAAATAAACTGGCATCACTTCAAAAATTTTACAGTAAAAAATGTTTCATTATTTAGAAAAAAAAAGCTAAAAAAACTAAAAATTCTTTCTCTTAAGTAAATTGAAACTAAGATAAACAAAATGTATGAAACTTTTAAACATTTCATTGAACACATTCATTCTTTGTCACTACAAAGTTGCTGATATAGCAAATTTTTTAGAAGTAAAATCAGCGAAAAATTAAAGCACGAAAACATAATAATAATAATAGTAAATAAATAAATGAAATAAGAGCATATCCTTCTTACATGAAAGCTTCCAAAAATTAAGATTTTTAAATACTTTCTCATTGTTCGACCACAATCTGTATTGTTTAATGATTGCGAGTAAATAAAATTGACATTTTGAAGTTTATAAATATTACATGACTGTAATACACAAAAAATGGCATCGATATGCATTTTTTTCTGACACTAATTTATTTATAAACTTCAAAATGTCAATTTTATTAACTCGCATAACACACTTCACATGTGTAAAATGGGTCAAAATAAAAATTTTGCAATAGACTGTGATAACTTAAATCGTGGTCAAGATGGGTCTTAAATTCATCCTTATTTGTTCTCTATTATTTTGCAATTGTGACATTTTTTTGACCTACTTGCTTCACTTCTTATGTGAATAACGTACACTGGCCTAATAATTTGAAAATTAATTGAGATCAATTTATATTAAATAAACTTTAAAATGGTATAGATAAGCTGATAGTGCGTAAAAATTCAATTGACGATATATTGTTCGATTTAATATAGGGGCAGCGTAAATATTATAAAATACTACGTTAGAAAACAATTTGTGCTTTTTGTACTGTTTTTCAGATTAAGTTTAAATATAGCCCGTGACTTTTAGCTTTCTTTTAGCGTGAGTTGGTTTAGTTCTGCTTTTGGTTTAGAATCTAATAATTACAGTACATGATCGGGAAAAAAAACGTACTAACTTATGTATTTTTTATGAACTATTTCAACTATTTGACAATAATATTAAGTTATTGATTTTATATATATATATATATATATATATATTTGTTTTTATTTTTGTTGTGAATAAAATAAAGTTTCACAATAACTTCTTCTTCTTCTTCTTTTTTCTTTCTTTCTTTTGTTTGTTTTTTTTTGCTTTGTATTTTTATTTTTTAAAAACTGCTTTGCATGGCTTATATTTTTTCTTATTATTTTATGACACTAAAATACTGATTCTAGCATATCACATTTCAGATACCACGATGCGCCTGCTGGCAAGTATTCTATTTGCCCTGGTGCTAGGGGTCAGCGCTGACCTACCTCCACAAGAATGTCCCAGCGAATGCACTTGTTACTATTTCCGCATCCACTGGGTGACCGAATGTGCACACCGTGGACTTTCAACTGTCCCCTCAAATCTCAGCCCCGCGACCTATGTGCTTGACCTTAGTGGTAACGGTCTCTCTGAGTTGACACTACCCGCTAATGTACGACCTAGGCGTCTATTGCTAGCCAATAATGCCTTCGCCAAGCTCAAGAGAGCGCAATTCCAAGTAAGAGCTTTTTACCTGGCACGTGGAAGTCTAATGTTAATATGGAACTTTTTTCTATATATGCATGAAAGTGATCCTAATTTTATTTTGTTGTCTCCATATTTACAATTATTTTCATTTTGGTACAATAATGAAGTATTATAATTATTTATCATTATGAAAAAAGAATCAATCTGGTGCCTTTTTTAAATTGTATTTTTAATATATTTCAGTTTGTTAATTATTTTTATTTTTTTGGCAGAATTGTAAAAATTAACCAAAAAAATTTACGAGACGATTTAGCTTTTTTTCTTCTTTCCCCCCCCCCCCCCCCCCTTTTTTTTTTTTTTTTCTCCTTCGTTTGTTTGTTTAAAATTAAGTTAAATTTTAAAACCTTTCTTCTTTCCTCTAGGGTTTAAACTTACTTCTGGATGTTGATTTATCTGGAAATCAACTTAGCAAGATAGACTCCGATACATTCCGTGATAGTCCTGGGTTGATATCTCTCAAGTTACGTCGCAACACTGAACTTACAGGACCAACGTCATCTGACTCATCATTTCTAGTTTTAAGATCTCTCCAAACATTAGATTTAGCACAATGTGGCATCACGAAAATCGGTGCTGGATTTTTCTCTGCTACTCCTACACTTCGTAAAATTGACTTATCTGGTAATCCTTTAACAACTGTAGAAGCTGGTGCTTTAGTGTCTTTACATGGACTTGATGAACTTCATCTTTCAAAAACCAAAATTATTAACTTACCAGCCTCTGTATTTCCGCTAGATGCTCCACTTCGTATTTTAGACTTATGTAATACTAAGCTCGATCCTTCAGGTTTTACATCTATGTTATCTAACCTTAAACATTTAGAGCACTTAGATTTAAGTGGTGCAAAAATGAAACTTAATACAGAAAACCATGCTAATGCATTTTCTAATGCACCGTGGTTACAAGAATTAAATCTTGCTAATAATAAACTTGGTGAATTAGATATGACACAAGCATTAGGAAAATTAAAACATCTTGAAAATTTAGATTTATCTTATTGTAGTTTAAATAGAAATTCATTTAAAGGTGATGCATTAAATAATTTGACACGTTTACGTACTTTAAAATTATCTGGTAATTCATTATCATTAAATATGACTGTTTTATTAAAATCTTTTTCAAAGTTACAATCATTAACAGTTCGTAATTGTAGTCTATCAACAACTGGATTTTTACGTGATTTAATACCATTACGTCAATCTTTACGATCTTTAGACTTATCTGATAATCCACTCGGGAATGATGAAGTTAATGCTGCAGGATCAATTTTCCCTCATTTAGAGTCACTTGATGTATCTCGTTGTGGATTAACTTATGTTACAGCTTCAGCATTTTCATCAGCTACTAATTTAGTAAGTCTTGCTATTTCAGGCAATCCTATATCAAGACTTGAATCAGGGGCATTTTCAAGTTTAAATAAATTAAAATTCTTACATATGGAAGATTGTGGTATGAAAGGATCACCAGAAGTTAATACTTTTGCATTAGGTAGTGAAGCTCCTTTACGTGAACTTAGAATGAAAGGAAATCATCTTAAACTTGAAACAAACAAATTAATACCTCAACATTTATCAGGTTTAACATTATTAGATATTTCACGTTGTGGAATTAAAAAACTACCTGCAAATTCAATTAGATTTGCAAGAAATTTAAAAACTTTAATTTTATCAGATAATTTATTAGATGGTGATGATACTTTACCTCCTAATTTAGGTTCATTAGCACCACAATTAGAAACTTTAGATGTTAGGAGGAGTAACCTAAGATCTTTAAATCCAAATATTTTTATTGGTAATGATAAATTGACAACTGTTTATTTAAAAGGTAATCCTTGGAATTGTAATTGTGAACTTGTAGATTTTTGGCGATGGGCTACATCACGTGGTATTGCTTTACAAGAGACAGGTGGTGGGGAAACTTTACAGTGTGCGGGTCAAACAGGACCCTGGCCTCAAATGCTTGAAAATCTAAATTGTGCGTGATAAGTCATAAGTTATTGTCAATTTTATATATATATATAAAATCAATTGAATGAATTTTTTTAATACAAATTTGGTCTTTACGCATCAAAATTTTTAAGGTTTCGCAATTATTATGATAATATTTTTAATTTTTGCATTAAAACAGTGGTTCATGGCATATTAAAAAAATTACTACTGTATGATTGCAAATTTAATGTTTATTCCATAATAACATTGAAATATTATAATACCTGTACATTATTAATTAAAATTATAATAAGTATATTATACAGTATATTGGGAAACATGTTTACACCAATGCGTAGTTGTAGAAGGGATTTTTACTATATTTTATTATATAGTTAATTAAATAAATGTTGTATTGGAGGTTAGTGTATGTAATGAGGGTTTTTTATGTATTAAATTTATACGACTGCAAAAAAACTGACTGAAAAATTATTAAATATTATATTGTAACCTCAAATATTTCATCATAATTTTATATAATATAATGTGCTCATCAGTTGAAATTTATAAGACACACAGTATAAAGTTCAATATATTATAAGGAAAAAAATTGCAAATCAAAATTAGCAATACTCACACATGGTAATTTTTTTCTTTTTAAAATGAAGTGATTTATTAATTAATGATATTATTTTTTTTGTAACACAGTGAGATAACTGAGGTGGTTGAGATCATATTTGACGTCATTACGTCTCTATAGATTGCTGTTGCTTTGCGATCTTTGTGCCTTTTTTAAAATGTGCATAGTAAATAACATGAAATGAGAGTGACCTCAAGTTAAGGTGAACTCTTGAAACGGATGTAATATGTGTGAAAAATAAACTTCACATATTTATATTACTAGGTCAAGATTATTTATTAATTGATAGAATAATATCATCAATATCTTTTATGTCCTATTTTTTTTTTTATTCGTTGTTCAATATTGATTCACGGAATAGCACTATAGCATTGGAATATAAGAATCGTGTTATTTGTATATTTAAAAGTGCTGTTGATAATTTTTAATACTATTTTAGTAGTATTTTAATATTATGTATTTTATTTGATTTATAATGTTAAAAATTCTCAACTAAATTTTAAATATGATAAAATAATAATATTATTTTTAATTCTTTAACGAAAGTCTGGAATTAAATATGAATTAAAAAACAAACAATATTATATTATTGTAGCAACAAATTTGCACCTTGCCTTTTTATTAATTTCTTACGTAATTTATTAACTATGCAATTAAATACTACAAAATTTTACACTCTTAAATTAAATCAATAACATTTACATTTATTTAAGAATAAATATGTCTGTCTATTCATTTTCATTTTTATATTTTTGTACTAAAATTATACATGTATGTGCCAACATTCTAAATATTCTTATTTATGTACATAAAATAATTATATAATACAAGTGGCTTGTATTAAAAAGTAATGATGTTAACAAAAATTAAAATTTGTTATTTATTACTTATTTTTGTTCCTTTATAGTAGGTCCTCATACTCAAATAGTATAAAGTTTATAGGTAGAAAATTCAGTGATTAAGTAATGCAATGCATAACTAATTAATAAATTCATCTAAAGTTTTTATTTAGTTTAGTAATAATCAATAATATTTAGCACGAAAGATTTTGCATGGCATAGAAGAAAATATCGGAAGGATATTACAATTTATAAAAACGAAACAACTTTCTTTGCAAAGTTTAAAGTACTGCCGTACTTAATAAATAAAGATAATTATTGTATTATTATTCTAAGGGGTCATACACAAAAGGTCAGTTAAGGCAGTTCTAGCCAGGCCATGATGATGTCAGAGGCTTCCTCACGAGCAGCTATCAGTTGAGGAGGGTCACTGGTGACATTGGCAGCCATGTCCCAAGAGTGCGCGCCTCCTGAATTGGACCAATCATATTAATCTATTGCTACATAATTTTTACGCATGAACCTAAATTTTATTTTTATCAAAGATTATTTTACTTTTTTATGTATTTTATTTATTTATAGACCAGGAGTTACAAAAATATTCTACTGATATTCTCGTTACAAAACACCACAATTTAGTACATAAAACAACAACAACTTGACATTTTGATAAACTTAATTTTAAAGCAGCTTTTATTTGAAATCCAATAATAAGCTCAATATAAAGGCGTCATGAACTTTTATAAATAATAAACAACTTAATTCATATAGTTATAGTTATACTTTACGTTGTAAAATGTTATATAAAAATTACAGTGTGGTTAAGTATACCTTCGATTAAAATGACAGGTGTATCAGGTCCCAGGTCCTCAGTAGCACCTAAGCGACTCCATTGATCAAGAGTACCATGAATGTAAAGCACCCGTGTTACATCAGGAGTAAGTCCTCCATGCACTAAATTTGTTCGTTTTACACCTGCTTCTAGCACCTCGCGTGTAAATCTATAAAACAGAAATTATATAACTATTTTTTTATCTGCTATATTGTGTTCTCGTGCTAAACGTCTTTTACCATAGTACATTCAAGACATTGTCTCATCGGTGTGTACAATGGAAACCGTACACACGGGCTGGCCACGGCTTAAATACACATAGCCCGGCATTCACCATGACAGCCTAGTGAAACCGTGGAAACTCTAGGCAGGCTGGTTGGTACACTCCCCCCGAATAAATCTGACCGCAGCGTTCATGTCTCCAAATGCTAAATATATGAGGAAACTTTAACGCGACCGGTCAGATTTATTCGGGGGAAGTGTACAATCACATCAATAATGTACCTTCCAAATGCTGTGCGTTGTCATGGAATGCATATTATATGTAAACACTCATCGTGCAGCGAGTTGTGCTCTTTCACTCACCCAGTAGTGTCTCGAACCTGTGCTCGGTAAGGAACACAGATTTACGAGTACACGGCCATACCAGCTCGATATACTTTAGTTTTATTATTTATAATTATTTGCTTATTAAACTTAATAAAATTCTTGTAGGTAAATCAGATATTATATTGTTTTAAAAATATTTAGAAAGAAAAAATATTACTCTGGACCGTAAATCTCGGGACACCAACCAGTGAAATACTCCACAGGCATTAGTTGACCAAATGGATTATCCGGGGATGAAAGTGACCAAAACCATCCCAATTCAGTACAAGATTGATATATAAATTGACGAACTAAAAAAATAAATATTTATAAATACTATTAGTTCATACATATATTAAATAAATTTAGAGCTGAAATGTATTTTATTTTATTTATATTTTTGAATAACTTTTTTACATTTAATAGAGTATATTTTTACTTTACAAATTTCTTCTATATATATAATAACTTAATTACTTTGAATATACCTATATTTGGTGGCTCCCATGAAGTTATAGATCGATAATAATCCATGACAATATTGTAGTCAGTGGTTAGACATAACCCTTGGTAAGCCTGTGTCACTATTTCTGCCATATTTTCTAGTATAGTTCCAGGTCCTTGCATGATTTTATCACAAGCATATTTCTGACCATTGACGCCAGCATACTGCACCAATGCACCAAACACATTAGCGATCATTGAGTTTAGAGTCATCACATCTAGGGGACTCGATGCATTCAAACCAGGATCACATATACTGAAATTTTAAATTTTATTACCACTATTTTTCTATTTGAATATATTTTATATCCAATAAACTACATAAAAAAAAGTATTCCAAGTAGAAAAAAAAAACTTACAAGAAGAGCTGATTGACATAATCCAGGCTGCCTCCTCCCTCTGAAATTAATTGTTGAAGTTCTGCCATACCAGTGGACACATAATTCGGGCATTCAAGGTGATAAGCAGCCATACCTACTCCAGTTCCTTCATGATATTCTATAAAATATTAAAAAAATAACTATTAAGATTCCAAGCAAAGTAGAAAAAGTAGCAGGAACAAATTATTAATAAAGTATTGCAAAATATGTAATACAATTTAAACGTTAGATATTCATTAGCTCATTAGTCACTTAACATGTCATTGCATGTTAGAGTATTATATATGTTTAATTATTTTATGAAAAATTCAATTTTTCACTTTTTTTTTTATTTATTACTTATTTATTTCCACCGTATAAAAGACATAAAAAACACAATTATGAAATAATAAGAATACACATAAAGTCATAATAAAATATATGGGTTGTTGGAAAATATGAATGGAATAAGGCATTAAAAAATACCACTAATTACATATAATTATGTAGATATAAGTGCCACCAACATTTTGGATCAGCAGGTAATATCTCTGACTCTGAAGTATTCACAAAATAATAATAGTGATAAATATATGATTAGAGGAAAAGTTTTCTTATCCCTATTTCATCATTTACCAAAGAAATCCACTTTTGCTAAAATAGGTGCACTGGAAGCGTATGCAGCGTGGAAGACGTGAGGGTAAACAGCACGAGCCCACGCAGCCATAGTTGCAGAATATGAGACTCCAAAAACAATCCAGTGGTTTGTAAGGCCAAGTTCAGCTTTCAGATTCTCAGCAAAAGAAGCTGTATCAGCTAAGGCTTGGTCAATTGACAGATAGCGTAAGTTTTCAGTTGTCATGTCTCTATATAGTACAAAATAAATCATCCCATATAAGGTTTTTAAATACATAAATACCATTGTGTTCTTTTGGCTGCAATACTTATTAACAAAAACTTGCGTTAAGCTATAATAATAATAAATAAATGTTAACTAATGATAATAATACAATAATAATTAATTTAATAATATTATTATAATGATATATTATAATACGGTATGATGTCATTGTTATTACTAATGATTATTAAGGTTAATTCATGTTTGTTAATAAATGACAAAAATATAAAATTATAAGTAAATAAAATAGAATGACCATTTAAAAAAATTAGGAATACACAAAAATAAATGCATATTCTGAATTGATTGATATGTGATTTTAATTTTTAACAATTGTAACATCACGGTCGGTAACTTTTGTATGTGCATGCACGCAAAAATTATCGACCATGACGTCATATCGTGATTTTTAAAAATGATTTAAAAATATATAAACTGAAAAATTAGAAAATCGCACATCAATCAATATAGGATGATATACCTTCTTACAGAATATGCAATAAAACCACCACCTAATATTTTTAATGTTGATTTCTTCATTGGATGAAATAAAAATCAAGATCTATAGAATGCAGAAGTATTACTTCATAATAATATAAAATATGTAAATGTTACTTTTCCAATTTAAAAAAAAATATATATATAAATAAGAATATTCAAAATTAAGACTCAAATTTTAATAATTTATACCTATCTTATAGGGATTTGAAAAAGCTATGGTTTTAAAAGAACTATCTACAATTCACATGCCATGTATGACACGTGTCACGAACGCATGCTTACGGTGTAGGTCTGCTGAGGCCATAGTACCGATGTTCTAATTCAATCGCCATCGCCCCTGCATCGTATGCAAGTCTTCCCATAAAGGAAAGTAAGTTTGTATATGCACCTGAAGCTACCCACTCGCCACTTATGAAGAGAAAAACAGGACCACCCTCCACGTAGTAATCATTATTAAGAAAGTAGCGCTGAATAATACAACGTAGGGACAGAAAGAATGTATTCAAATTAGTGTTGAAAAATTGTGTATAACATTTATTATTAGCAAAATATTTCCACAACAACATAAAAGATTGTAAATTTAATAAAATTGGCATTTCATTTGTATATTATATCTTAACTCTTTTAGATTATTTTTATCAAAATATACTAATTTTAAAGTTACTTGAAATAAAAAATACCTGTTGCCAAGTGCGATTATCAAGCACGTCAAAGTGATCCAACTTTTGTGACATATAATGTTCTGTGATTGCTCGTTGACTCGTTGGTTCAACTTGAGGTATAAAGGGTGGACTATGATTAATTAGAGACAAAGGATCAACCCATTCTTTAGCATTAATAGTGTACAATGCCTGTAGCACTATTATTAGTGCTAGCAACATATTTCTTCCTTTCATCATTCAAACTGTAAGAAAAATAAAACAAACATTATATAATTTATTGTATTGCTTTTAATGTAGGTCAAGTTTTTTTCATTGCGTTATTTTAAGATAATCAATAAATATTTTATAATGTAATTTTTTAAATCATTTAAAAATTAATCAACGCATTGAATGTATTTTTAAGATCATTGGGAGTATATAGTACTGAACGTATTTTATAGAACAAGTTAAAAGGACAAAATATACATTTTTTAAGCTTTTCTTACCGTTTGTAGTATCAGAGATTATAAATTGACGAGTGTGAGAATGTTGTTGAAACATATAGATAGCTAAATATTATCTAGTGCTGTTGTAAATTTATCAAATCACTATAAATATGTCATGTAAAGATCTGATAATAATAATAATAATAATAAATTGTTACTGTGTTTAGTACTTATAAAATTACTTATATAAAAATGACTTGTTCATATAATGTGGTACATATTTGTAATATGTTCAATAAATTTGTTTGCATGCTTTAATGAGCATTGCAATTTCATGCAATAAAATTTATTGCATATTAAAAATATTGCACCGTGTTATCAGACCATTATATTATAATGTATATTTTTCTTATTAACTATCTGCTTATTGTGTCTAGAAAAAAAGTCATGTTTACACAGTGTGCAATATTTCCAATCTGCAATAAATTTGATTACATGCATGCAAGCTCTATTTAAACCATGACATTTTCATTTAGTCATGCTTATTATAAATCATAAATCTTGTGAAAAGTTACATTTTTTTTTAATTTTTCTTTATTTTCTTTTTTAAATTATTTATTGGTTGTTATGCTTTGTATCATAACACAATAATAATCAAAAATACGTCGTTAAAATTCTAATTAGATGTACCCTATTATATAATATATATATATATATATATATATATATATATATATATATATATATATATATATATATATATAAAATAGTAAAATAAATCATCATAACTTCCTCTTTTTTGTGAAAACTTGTTGTTATTAATCATAACAAAATTTATTGAAATATTTAACGTACGTAATTTTAATAATGTTTGAAATTCTATGCTTCACGCCTTCATTAGTAGTTGTTGATATTTTGAGTTCACAGATCTAAACTCTGCATACCTATTTTATATATTTGCTTTAACCATTTTTCTCCCCCTCTGTATATATTTATTTATTTACGTTAATGTAGACCTCTATAACTTTTAACATTATCTAAATAAATGACAAATTTAAAATAAGTAGATATGTGTTAAACCTGATAAAGTTATATAAATATTTACTTTTATTTTGTGCAAATAAATGTATAGACAGAGTGTCATTAAATCACCCAGTGGCAATAACGTGTATTTATATTTAGCATTTAGATTACATTATAATTAAATACTAAATATCAATGTATGGTATTGCCACAAGGAAATAGTTTTAAAATGTATATATACTTATCACAGTGTCTCTGGACATGTTGTTATTAATTTTTGAAAATTCAAGCTACTTTATATGAGTAAAAAATGCTGTCAAACTACTATTATGTTAATGTCATTTTCTCATGTTATTTTGTGGCCGCAGGTTTAGAAAAATACACACTCAACGCTTTATTTATAATTAAATGTCATGTGAAAATGACGACTTTATACAGTAATTGCATTTTGTTTTAAATTTTGTAATTAATATAGGCCTATATTTTTTTAATAACAAAGTTTTTATTTTTGTTCAGCTACACCTTCAGCTACCCAATTTGCAATGATCTGTGAAATTTTGTTGCGTCCTTCTGTTAGAGCTTGAGAATCGTATTCAGAGTCTGGAGCAAATAAATCGAGAACATGGGATCCTCCTGAAAATAGAGATAACGTTTAATAATTTTTGTTTATATTGTACGTTTTACAAAAGTATAGTATATTGATCATACATGAAGAGCAGTTAATTAATGCAGACTACAATATAATGCATGAGATTAATTATATACGAATTAAAAATAGTTTCACAGAATTCTACAGATGATTTGCTATCCAGGGGTTAGACATTTTATAATATATTATTTTAGTTATATTGAACTTTTAACTACTACTTATTCTACTTGTAAGAAGAAGAAGAAGAAAAAAACAAAACAAAAAACAAAAAACAAACAAACAAACAAACAAACAAACAAACAAACAAACAAACAAAACACAAAACACAAAAGTAATATTATTAAGAAAAAAAAACTTTAACTAGTACTTTTTATATTGAATAATAATCATTAATCATGCTATCACAACATAGTTTAATTTACATACCTTCAATGATGACAACAGGTGTCTCTGAATTTAAATCACTCAAGATTCCAGTTCTGTGCCAGGGGTCAAGAGAGCCATGAACATACAACACTCGGGTAACGTCAGGTGTCAACCCTCCATTGATCAGATTATTGCGTGCAATACCTGCTTCTGTCAGCTCGCGTGTAAATCTATATGCAAAGATATTATATTTTAAATAATAAACAAAAGTTTGTATATAATTTAATGAACAATATTTTTTATTATATTATACTTTTATTTCTAGTTTATACTTACTCAGGTCCGAAAATATGTGGGCCAATTAGAAGGTAAAAGTCAATAGGTATCACGTTACCAAATGGAGTATTCGGAGACGTTACAGTCGTATACAAGCCAATTTCAATGTTTACTAGATAAAACCATCGACGTGCTAAATATGGATAATATTTTTAATATTAAAATCCAGTTAAAATATTACACCTTTTGAAAAGGCGATTAATCACTATTTTTATGCATTATTTTATACTTACAAATTTCACTATCAAAAGAAATTTCATCTCGTAAATAATCCAAAATATTACTGTTTACAGATTCAAGACAAGTATTATTGAATAATACGTTATGATAATTTTCTAGAATTTGTGCCAGTGTATCAAATGGAGTAGCTTGTCCTTCTACAAGAGTATTACAAACACGATCTAAATTGCCTCTACGGGCATACTGTACTTCAAATGCAAAAAATCCAACTATGTATGAGTACATATTGTTAACATCACCCGGATTTGTTAGATTGACAGTCTCACAGAAGCTGCAATAATAATAATAGTAATTTGTTGTTAGCATATGTGTATATCGATGTTTACCCGTCGAAGTGAATGAACTACACTTTACAAATTTCACTCAAAATGAACGATCTGCGTTTGTCGCTTCTACTTGTTTAAACATGAGAACTAGATGGGAGAACTTGGAATTTATAAAGTGTAGAACGTTCATTTTCCCCCAAATTTGTAAAGTGTAGTTCACTCACTTCGACGGGTAAGCATCGATATTTGGTTAATGTTGTATTATATACGCTCTATGAAAGATTTACATACTTTAGCATTTCTGAAATAAGTTGAGCTTCTCCTTGACTAACAAGAGCATGTAGTTCATCCATTGCAGCTGCAACAGTATCTAGACACTGTGAAGATGTAGCTAGTAGAGCATCATTTACCACTTCGTAGAATTCTATCAAAAAAAATAGATAGTTAAAATATTGTATTTAATTATATAAAAAAATTAAATCAATGTAAATATGTGATTGAAAAAGTATAAATATCCTCATAAAAAAACAACAATACATCTCTTCTGTGCAAATTTATGAAAACTAGATAAATGATTTATATTATACAAAAAAGTTTCTTATTTCATTATTAACTTTTACCGTAAAAATCCAACTGTGAATAAACTGGAGCTCCAGAGGCATATGCAGCATAAAAAAGATGAGGGTAACGTCCTCTAGCCCAAGAAGCAAGAGCAGCTGAATATGAGCCTCCAATTACAAACCAAGGTCCGGTTAAATTTAAAGTTTCCATCATATGCATCGTAAAAACAGCAGTGTCTTCTAAAGCTTGATCTGAGTTTAACCATTTTAAGTTTTCCGTTGTAATATTTCTAAAAAAATAAGCAATACCAATTAGATAGAAATTGAATAGTGTAACAAAATTTAAAACATACTCAGTAGGATGACTTTGTCCGAAGTAACGATGCTCAAGAACAATCCCATACGCTCCATTCTGTTCAGCTAAATCACCAACAAAAGATGCAGTCATATACGAACCATAAGCGGTACCTTCTCCACCAAGAAATAAAAATATAGGACCACCAGGGACGTAAAAATCAGGTGACGTATAATAACGCTGTAAAATCAAATAAAATCATTTTTATGCTATAGTTACTGGCCATCAATATTAATAAAATTTATTTTTGCAATGTACAAAATATCTTTTTAAAGCATTTTATGCTTTTTATTTTACAAAAATACCCTCCTAAAATTTAACATTGTATTATTATATTATATACAAACCTGTTGCCATGTGCGGTCATCTAGCGCATCAAAATGATTTAATTTTTGTGTAAACCAATGTTCTTCAGTTGCTCGGGTACTCTCTCTCGCAAAGTCAGGTGGCAAACCATGAGATAAAATATCAAAATTAATCATTTTTGTTTCAGATAGAGCTAACGTAGCTACGGATAGCAGCAAAAGTACGACACGAATCATTATAGATCTCTTTTGATTTGCAACCAATAAGCAATAACGGTACCCAAAATAAAGGGTTCCTTATTTATAACTTCGTAAGAGCTTAAAATGCAATGATAAAATAATTATATAACCTGAATTATTGCATTATTCTATTGTTTATATAATTTCCATATCTGTATAAAATGTGCGATAATAAGAAAAACCCATGCTTTTATAATAAGCTATAATAGATAAATGGCCAGTTAGTCATGATAACGTGAGGTTACGTATACTGTCGAATAAAAAAATCAAGGTTTGCTCCATATAAAAGAAGTTTTAGGGTTAATTCTGCTATGCTATACATAGACAATTTCAAACAGATTTTTGAATGTTATAAGAGTTGACAAAAAATGAGCTTGTCTATACAAATACATACAAGTCCACGCTCTGCAATATCGTATAACAAAATGCAATTAATATGTACAGTACATCATTAAGACAACAAAAAAAGTCTATAAATGTTTATTTTGAATGTTTCGTTTAAATAAATGGGAATTTTAAGAAAGAGATAAGAAAGTCAACTACAATAATGAAGTTTCCATTACAGTGCAAAATAAATTAAAGTAGATATGATAAGCGTTTATGTAAGCCTTATACTTAACATATACATAATATGAAATAATAATTAACACGATTTATCTTTAATTACCATGAAACGAAGCAAAATTATATAATTTGTTTTCCATGCTATTCTGTTCTCGTGTTACACCTTTTACCCGTTGACTAATACAATGAAAATCACACACGTGAGCCGGCCAAGGTCTAAATACACATCCCGGCATTTGCCATGACAGTCTAGAGAAACCGTGTAGACAGTCTGGACGGTACAATCACATCAATCATCCACCTCCCGGATGCTGCGTCATCATAGAATGCATGTAAACAAGCATCGTGCAACGTGGTGTCCACGTATGCATCCAGCAGTGGCACGAACCTGTACTCGGTAAGGAACACAGAATTACGAGTCAGCTGCCTTCACCATTCAGCCATATAACAGCTCGGTAAATAATAAAATAGCAACAATAAAAAATAAAAAATAAATAAAAAAAGCTTTTTAATAAAATAAACATTAGATAAGCAATGTCCTTTGAAATTCAATTAATTAATCAATGTGAAAAGTATCGTTTTATATACTGCATATTTATAACGCAAATTATTATGCTATTTTATATTTTAATGTGTACAGACAGACTTTACACAATAAAATTGATTTCTACTGTAGTATTGGCTTATGGATATAACATGAATTTAAATGAAGCATATTGCGTAAAATAAAATCGCCATCTGGATGCATGTTATATCTATAAGCTAATAGAAATAAATGTTATAGTATAAAAACCATGCATACTACTTTACTTCTGTATATGACATTTATCTAGCGTTTCTGGTTTGAAACAAACCTACGTTAAATTTTTAAAAGGTTAAAATGTGAATAAACTTTGGAAGCAAGTTGTACGTAGGCCTTCTTTATACTCGCGCGTCAATATAAATTATTTCTATGTGATACTTCTCTTTATCATCAAAATATTCCATTGCTTTTATAATGTAAAAATTTAGAAATAAATTACTTCTGTTTTGCACAGAAAAATTAAATTAAAAACGTAGTAAATTTTGTTTACATGGGTTGCTTTAGAAAAAAAAAATGCATACATTACACCGATTTATTTCAAATTATTAAAAACATTTATTAAAATTTTACAAAGTTCCATCGTTTTATTTCTTAGCTTGTGCTTGCGCTACCCAGTTAGCAATAACTAGCGCAATTTGGTCACGAGAATCTTTAAGTGCTTGAGAATCAGAGACATCAGGGGTTCCGATATCACGGCAGTGAGACTCTCCTAAAATATCACAATTAATATAATTATTACCACAATTATATTTATTAGCACATGAGTATTGTGTTTAATTATTTTTAAATTTATTATTATTATATTAAATATAATATATTTTACCGTCGATCATAATAACTGGAGTGTCAGAATTCAAATCAGTTTCAATTCCCAGTGCGTGCCAGGGATCTAAGGTACCGTGAGTGTAGAGTACACGTGTAACGTCAGGTGTAAGACCACCGTTAACCAAATTAGTACGTGCTATACCAGCTTCATTCACCTCACGTGTGTATCTGTTGAAGAAACCAGCGTTAAATTTAGATAAAATTTATATTCTATTTTTTGTGCTTTAATTTATAGTTTATAGTATGTTTCATACTTACTCTGGTCCATAGACATTAGTGCACCACAAAAGTGAAAATTCAACAGGTACAACTTGTCCAAATGGTTGATTAGGAGAAGATAGAGTTTGATAGTATCCGTATTCCAAGCACGTTTGATAGAACCATTGACGAGCTACAAAAATTATGTTATTGTTACATTCATTTTCAATGACTATAAATTATTATACTATACTTACAGACATCACTACTCCATTGAACATCATCACGATAATAGTTTAAAATTTCTTGGTTTATAGACCACAAACAAAATGGACCATAAGCATCACGGATCATTTCAGCGACAGTGTCTAAAGGAGTAGCTTGTCCAGCGGATAAAGTATTGCAAATACGGTCTAAGTTGCCACCACGTGCGTACTGAACTTCTCCAGCGAAGAAGAAGGCGACAGTGGAGTACAAGTTCATAACATCATCAGGATTGTTAAGGTTGATCGTTTCACAGAAACTGAAAATTATTGTTATATATTATTCTGTATGACTTTGTTAAACATTGAAAATATATTTACGTACTTGAAAAGAGTCGTGATTTGATCAGCAGCACCTTGGTCCACTAGAGCAAACAGTTCATCCATAGCGGCTGATACAATGTTAGGGCACTCCGCGGTTGTTGCAACTAGAGCTTCATTGACTACCTCCATGTATTCTAAAATTAGGAATTATAACTTGCTTCATTATAAACATTCTTAAGTTTTCGAATTGAATAAATACAATTGGAGTTTATTTCATTATTAATATAGTTTTAGTTTTAAAAATAAAAATGTATAGGCCTATGTTATATTATATTTTATTGCTGTTGCATTTATATAAATATAATAATATTACACTGTAATTGTGATAATTTCATATATGTATGTTTATATATTTTTATTATATATATATATATATTGGCCTGTATAAAACAATTTTTTGCATAAATAACCTATACGTAATCTATCGTTTTTTGCATAACTGTTTTAAAATTTTGACAAGTTAGTTTTAAAATGAAGAAAGTCCGATAAAAAATGTGTCTACCATATAGTAAGAAAAGCCAACTATACTGTTTTGAATAAAATTTAAAAAATTAATTATATCTACCAAAGAAGTCCAGCTGTGCAAGAACAGGTCCACTTGAAGCATGTGCTGCGTAGTAAAGATGAGGATAACGAGCGCGAGCCCAAGCAGCCAAATTAGCTGAGTAGGATCCACCGAACACAAACCAAGGACCAGTCAAATTCATGGTTTCCATCATATGTACAGTAAATACAGCAGCATCTTCCAAAGATTGATCAGCATTAAGCCACTTCAAGTTTGGAGAAGTAGTATCGCTAAAATTTATAATACAAACAATATAAAATAATTCAATGTTTAAAGTAAAAAAAAAAAAAAAAAAAAAAAAAAAAAAAAAAAAAAAACTTACTCAGTAGGACGACTTTGGCCATAATAACGATGTTCCAAATCGATCATAAAAGCACCGTGTTGTTCAGCCATATCACCAACGAAAGTTTCGGTGATTTCATATCCATTAGCTTCCCATTCACCTCCAAGGAACAAGAAAACTGGACCTCCAGGAACGTATACGTCAGCGGATGTGAAATAACGCTGGAATATAAAAATGTTGGTTTAATTTTTGTTCATATAGCTTATTAAACGGTATTATTTTAAATTTTCAATTGAGTGAGTGGTAATACTAACCTGTTCCCAAGTACGCTCATCTAAAGCATCAAAATGGTCCAACTTTTGTGTTATCCAGCCAATCTCGATTGCACGTGGATTATTTCTTGGTTCTGCTGGTGGAGGACCATGACGTAATTTTTGAAACCTGCTGATACCTTGTTGAGTAGGAAGTGTGGCGGAGAGTGCCACTGCAGCCAGGGATAACAACAACAGTCCGCGTATCATTGTACCTAAAATAGCAAGTTTAGTTATAAATGTATTCAGTAAACATTAAATTATTTCTCATCATTGAATAAAATATATTAAAATTTCTAAAAATTATAGCATGCATTTCAAGACTTAATAATAATTTAATTAATTTTTTTGATAATTTATTAAGAAACAAAAAACTAAATTTAAAAAAATTAAATCCTTTATTTATTTTAACATTTATTACTAATAAAACTACTAATTTAATTTTTTTTTTTATTTTACTTTTAAGAAATGAATGGTCTTAATTATGATCTATTTTATGTTTACCTGCTTTTCTCGTTGAAGCTAAAAGAAAAGTGGATCAGATTCACTTGTGATAAGCAGACAATGTACAAACGATATTATCTTATTCGCGATACTATGGTGTACCTTGAATTGATAATGATTGATACATTAAACATATAAAAACAATAACAATTTTTTCTTGTCAAGTTTTCTTCATCTTTTATCTTGTTCATTTTGCTGAGACTTTAATCGTCCTCAAGGATTTTGTACCACATTAATCCTTTATTTTGTTTATTGATTGAATGATGTTAATCTATTGATTTCCTAAAGTTATGTGACTTATTCGCGTACTCATTTTAGACTTTTTTTTTTATAACAACTGTACTTTTATACAATAAAATCATATAATATTAATTATAGTCTAATATATAATTATGTAGAAATATTTGTATTATTTATTACTATATTTAGTAATTTTAACATGATATATCATGCGCATTGCGCAAATTTAAAAAATATATTTATATATTACTAGAAATTCCCCCTTTGTTTATTATCTTGAAACTAAATACAGTATCTTCAAGCACAAGTACCTATGAAATATGATTCTTCTTTTTTTTTTTCCTATAGATTTTAGTACTTAGGTTAAAAGCGTTTGCATTTTAAAAAAATATTAAAGGTCATGCACGTAATACGTAACTACGAATTAGTATAATTACGTACATATACGTAGTTTAAGGAAAGTTTTAAGTTAAAATAAAATTACTGACACATTTTTAAAATTTTATAATGTGCAACAAACTTTTTATTGGAATAACAACTTCACTTTTGATGTACATAATTTTCAATGTGACAATGTAAAAACATAGCTTTTAAAAAGAAATAGATTTTTTTTATTTATGTATACGAGCTGCTGCTAACCACTCTCCAATAATTTGCGAAATGCGGACTCGGGCATCTTTGAGAGTCTGAGAATCTAAATCTGATGGATGCTCCATATCTCGGCAATGTGACTCACCTAAAATTTTAATTATCATTAATACTGACTGTCAATTACATACTGCGTACGTACGTACTACTCCATTATTATAGCTTGACTGACAGCATGCTTTGAAATTTTTAACTTGCCAACATACCTTCCATAACAATACAAGGTGTATCTGGTCCTAAATCTTGTAAAATTCCAAAAGGATGCCAAGGGTCTAGAGATCCTTGTGTAAAAATAACACGTGTAACATCAGGATTGTATCCCCCATATAGCAAATTAGTACGAGCTATACCTGCTTCATTTACTTCGCGAGTAAACCTGAAATCATATTAAAACCATAACATTATTTTATCCCTTACAAAATGTTGCATTATATATATATATATATATATATATATATATATATATATATATATATATATATATATATATAACTTGCCTCTATATACGTTAAACTGTAGAAGTTAGTAAATAAAATGAATAAAAGTAGTTATAGTAAATGTTAATATGATGTTAATATGTAATTATTAATGTGTGCCTGTGTACATAAACATTACTTATAATATAATGATGATATCTTGACTTACTCTGGTCCATATACCTCTGGACACCACAATAGGAAATATTCGACAGGTACCACTTGACCAAATGGTTGATCAGTTGTAGACAAGGACATGTAATGTCCATACTCCATGCACATCTGATAGTAAAACTGATGAACTATACAGACAAGAATTCAGTTATTTGACAACAATTTATAGTGTGTTAAATGATTTATTATTAGGTATTGTAAAGTATCATTATTTGTTTACCTATCTTACAGCTTGAAAAGACTTTAATAATGTGTAGCACAAACAAACAAACAAAAACAGACAAGACAAGACGATGAAATGTGCTTAAAGCAAATACAAGTTAAATTTAATTTTTAATACAATATAATATAATAATAAATTTACTTACGAACTCCATTGCCATAATTGATATCATTTCGGAAGAAAGCTAGAATTAGATCTGCATCAGCCACTAAACAGTTTAGTGTATAAACATTCCTAATCATTTGTGCAACAGTTTCAAGAGGAGAATCCGCTCCTTCAATGAGAGTATTACAAACTTGATTTAAATTTCCATCTCGAGCGTACTGAACTTCATAGGAGAAAAATAATGAAATGTAGGTATACACGGACATGATATTTTCAGGTTCGTTCAAGTTAATAGTGCCACAAAGTCTGGGGAAAAAACAAATTGTTAATCAAATTTGCATCAAAGTAAAAAAAATAAAGTGCTTACTTAAAAAGTTCAGAAATCCTCGTGTCGTTTCCTTGATCGACAAGCTCACGGAGCTCGTCCATTGCAGCTGAAATCGTCGTTATGCAAGCAGGTGATGTTGCATACAAAGCATCATTTACAACTTTCATGTACTCTAAAAATTAAGAAAATAATTATACCCACATTTTTTTTTTTTTTTTTTTTTTTTTTTTTTTTTTTTGTTACCAGGAATATCAAGCTGAGCGTAAACAGGAGCACTCGAGGCATGAGCAGCATAGAATAAATGTGGATATTTTTCCCTAGCCCATGCAGCTAACTGTGCAGAGTAAGAGCCACCAAATATAATCCAGGGTCCATTATAATTCAATTCTGTATCTGACTGCATCGCCAACGTAAATGCTGCTGTGTCCTCCAAAGCTTGATCCGTACTCAAATATATTAAATTCTCCGTCACCGTGTTGCTAAAAATATGTTATAAAAAATAAATATATTCATTGTATATTATATAATATATAATTATAAATATAATATACTGACTTAGTAGGTCTACTTTGTCCATAAAAACGATGCTCTAAATTTATCAATAATGCTCCATATTGTTCAGCTAATTCAGTTATAAACCTCTCTGTAATATGAGAGGCGAAAGCTTCCCATTCTCCGCTAAGATATAAGAAAACTGGACCTCCAGGTACGTATAAGTCATCGGACATGAAATATCGCTAAAATAACATTATGACAATAATAAACCACAAGTATATATATCGTAACAAATAAGTTACCTGCTGCCATGTACGGTCATCTAGCACATTGAAATGGTCCAATTTTTGTGTAAACCACAGTTCTTGACTAGATAAATTCCTGTTAACTGTTGGTGGAAGAGGAGGAGGAGGTTCTCGGTGCATCAACTCAAAAAAATTGGTGCCTGATTCGGATGCCAAAGACAATGTTGTAAGCATCAACAACAACAATACTGATGATCGCGCTATCATTATGCTGTGCTGTTAATTAAATTGTTAAAAACAATCAAATTATTATAAATAATTCATGTCAATTCATAATAGTTTTTATATTTATATATCATGATAAAATAACACGCAATAATTTAAGTTTTATTACCAAAAGTTATCCTACCTTTTTTATCCTCAAAATATTTGAACAAGTATTATTTAGCTTTAAACAGTTTAAATACTTTATCTTTAGGTTGATTTTATAAATGTCAAGATGTAAAACGTTATCACGATTACATGCCATGTCAAAGATTATAACCTATTATCGCTTAAACAATAGGTATAACATAATTTAAAAAGTTAATTGATATAGTCATGGAGCCAATAAAAAATAAATCAATATAAAAATGATACTGATATTATTGTAGATTTTTTCCATACATTTTCTCGTACATTTTTCCGTGCTACTTTTTTATGTCATGTGTATTTTTCAACTTTTATCACAAAAACAATAAAAAACAATTTATTTATTATAATTTTGTTTAAAAAAAGCTATTTTCATGTTATGAAATATATTCTGATTTGTTGTACTTATTTGCATATCTCCAATTTGAGAAATTATGTCGAAATATCTAAGTCGGGGATTGATAAAATACTAAAGCCTCCCTCCTTCCCCCCTAAAGTTCATTGACATTATACCGATACAAATAAAGCCTGGATATCGTACAAGACTCACAGGTAGTGCATAATACTTTATATTAATACACCATAAATTTTTGCATACTTTCAAACTTTTATTTTTTATAATTTCTTTTATAAAATTGTAATAGTAATGCTTGGCTAGTATATACAGTATGTTTTTATGTAAAATAAAACAGTGCAAAATACATATTATATGTGTTTAAAAAATAATAATCACACTTTTTAAAAAGTTCATATCATAAATCACAACAGAAAAATACAATGAGCAGAAAGCGCCTGCTTCTCTGCAATCCACGTGACAGCTGCTCAAACAGTTGCCGATGTTGCCAGGCGGTTAGTCACTTGGACAGCGCAGAGCCTTCTTTTGATTGTTCAATATATTTTAAAGATTAAAATAAAGTTGAGTGCATAATTATGTAATTTTATTTTTATGCCAATGAGAATTGTAAACTTTTTTTCTCTCTCGAAGAAAATTTATAAATTAATATTGCACTCTATTTATAAAGTAGGAAACAATAAATCTCATTAAAATCATTATCATAGGCAGAAAATAGCATAATGTATTATAGTACATAAAATTATTTATTTAGTTCTAATAAATTGTTGATTTATTCTGTATAAAACGATGCATTTCAATTACAATATGTTATATATATTATATTTTAAATATATAAAATATTAACATTTTTTAACATTATATTCACGCGGTTAAATTAAAAATTGTTGTAGAATTTTTAGATTTAATAATTTCATAATTAAATTCATAATTTTCCACTATACTTATTTGAGTTATTTGTATAAAAAAGTATATATTTTTATTTTATAGAGGAGTCTGCATATTATGTGAATCTGAGGAAGATGAAATAATAGAAAGCAAAAACCGTGTTGAATCTAAATTTATTCAATTTTTGTAGTATAGACAAACTAGATTATTTTCTAGCTTTTGCCTGTTGAATCCATTCACCAATAATCTGAGAGATTTGGACACGTGCATCAACAATTGATTGCGCATCATCTGCTGCTGCAGCGCTCAAATCACGACAATGAGAAGCACCTACGAAATTTTTAGTTCATTAAATACAGGAAAAATGAGGTGAAAAAAAAAATCATACTCTAATACCTTCAATCATAATAACTGGTGAGTCAGTATTTAAATCTTGCTGGATACCAAGCTCATGCCAAGGATCAAGAGTTCCATGTGTGTATAGTACACGTGAAATATCAGGAGTAAGACCTCCGTAAACCAAATTAGTTCGAGCAATACCAGCTTCAGTTACAGGACGGTCAAATCTGCACAATAATTAAAATTTAGCGTAATTTAACTTCACAAAGTTATAATATTAAAAAAATAATTATTATAAATCTATTAAAAAAGTTACTCAGGTCCGTATACTCCAGTACACCACTTTAGATGAAACTCTATTGGCACAATCTGCCCAAATGGTTGATCTACAGATGATAAAGTTTGATAGTATCCATATTCAGTACAAGTTTGATAATACCACTCACGAACTGTAAAATATTAAATAAAATGGTATATGTAGTTAATAAATTATACATTAATATATAATTAAATTGAACATACCAATATCATTAGAGAATGCAGTTTCATTACGATAATGATCTAGGACATCTTGATAATGAGATGTCATACATTGGTTGCCATAACCCTCACGCACCAGAGCTGCCATAGTATCTAAAGGTGTAGCTTGACCTGCTGCCAAGTTAGAACATAGTGCGTCCAGGTTACCTGAGCGTTGATATTGAACTTCACCAGCAAAAAATTCTGCGATCACCATGTAAACATATTGCTCATCGTCTGGGTTTGTAATATCAGTCACTTCGCACAAACTATATTGACAGTAAAGTGAGAAGGTATTTATTAGTACACGTTTAAAGGATACATTATATTTTTATTTTAAAATAAATCAGCAGTTCTTATAAAAAATGTGAATTTTATAATTAAAAAAGAACTCTATTTATCCATTTTTATTTGTTATATAAATTATAAATGTTTTGATTGAAATTGCATTTTTTGAGAAATACATTTTTATTGAAGTTTTATTTATACTCACTTGTCAGTGTATCATATATTTTTTAATCTTTTAGAATATATTATTAATTCTTTTTAATTTTCTATTTAAAAGTTTATTCTCAGAGATATAAAAATGCTTTTTGTAGTAAAAGATTAAACATAATATACTTAAATAGCGTAGAGATTTGTTCACTATCTCCCTGTTGCACAAGAACCGAAAGTTCATCCATTGCGGCAGTCACATATCCAGGACACTCGGGAGATACGGAGAGAAGAGCTTCATTCACTACTTCGTAGTACTCTAAAAATTATATACGATAAAAAAATATATCATTTTATTTTGAAATAAGTTCTAGTGAATTTGAAATAATTTATTTTTATGTTACCTACCAGTGAAATCCAGTTGGGCCAGTACAGGACCACTAGATGCGTGAGCACCGAAGAAAAGGTGCGGATAGCGGGCGCGAGCCCATGCTGCCAAATTGGCTGAATAAGATCCTCCAAACACAATCCAAGGACCAGTAATATTTAGAGTTGTGTCTGCTTGCAACGTCATTGCAAAAACTGCAGCATCCTCTAGAGCTTGATCAGCACTCAAATATCGTAAGTTTTCCGTAGATGCATCTCTGAATATAGAACGAGGAAAAATCAGACTTTTTGTGTATCACGGGTAGAGTATTTAAATCCATTTGGTTATAATAACTATTTTTGCATTATTTATTATTTCATTAATTTATGCTTACGGTGTGGGCCGGCTCTGTCCATAAAAACGATGTTCCAAATTAATCATGAGTGCTCCATACTGTGCTGCCATTTCTCCAATAAATCGGTCCGTAACTTGAGAAGCAAAAGCTTCCCATTCTCCACTCAGGTACAAAAATACTGGACCTCCAGGTTGATATACGTCGCGTGAGAGAAAATAGCGCTAAAATACATTTTTATTTTTTATTTCATTACTTCCAAAATTTTATGAAATTAAATAATATGATTTATAATTTTATTTGCATTTCTATGCTGATGCGACTATTGGAAAGTTGCCGACGTATTAAAACTCCAACACCACACGCTCTATAATAAAATACATAATATTTAAAATTTTCGTTTACACAACGTCTAAAAAATATAGCAATAATGCAATAATATTATATTGTAGTTTTTATTAAAACTTCAAAAATGAAAAAAAATAATTTGAAATTTATATATATTATTTACATAGGATGCGCTAATAAGTGAAGTCTATGAACTTGTCATACTACAATCATCAATTTTTTTCTTTTCATTATTCTAAATTATCTTTCCCTTGACTTCACTTTTGAATGCATCTTTTAATTTTTTACTATTAAATTTATTATTTTTGTATATTATCCTTTATTTGAGCCAATCTCGTTCACATCTCGCTCAACCTAACTCCTCAACGCAGTATAATTTCTCTCTCTCTCTCTCTCTCTCTCTCTCTCTCTCTCTCTCTCTCTCTCTCTCTCTCTCTCTCTCTCTCTCTCTCTCTCTCTCTCTCTCTCTCTCTCACGACTTTACCTGCTGCCATGTCCGGTCGTCCAACAAGTTGAAGTGATCTACCCTCTGCGTGATCCACAGTTCTTCGCTGGCATACGTTGACGTGTCACTCTCTGGAGGTGGAGGACCTCGTCGTATTTGCTGGAAAAGGTTAATTGGTACGCTGCTGTTGAGCAGAGCGAGCCCATGCCAAGGCACCAAATGCTAATAATATTAGCACCGTTTTTGACATATTCTATTAACACATACATTATAATTTGAATTAACAGAACTTATATAGCGCTGCTTAAAATATAACTTTAAAAAAGTGCTGGTGCATACATATATAAATGGGGTGATTTTTTTTTAACCTAATATTGTTGTGCTGAATATAAACTGAACTTACTTGAATACATTGTTTTAAGTTTCAATATAATTTATACAAAATAGATTTTATTTATTTATTTATTAAACACAATGTGTGTACAACATACATCTAAATATTCAATAATTATCTAATTAATTATAAACATATAATAAAATAATTTTATTTAAAGTTAATGTTATATATTATATTCTTCAGTCCTGAGAATATATTATATAATTAACACAATCAAAATGAAATTGAAGTAACTTTCAAAATAAATAAAATAATTGCATAGAAAAAAAAAAGAATTCATACTAACCCTGCAGCTATTATTGCAGATTGATATATTGCTAATAAAAATAATGCAAATAAACGGCAGAGAATCGTATCATATATCGCTAATCTCTGTTTACTCTTATCATATAGTTTATTATTATAGTTTTTTTTATCACTTTATAATATATACCACGCGTTATAGCTCATCATTTACTTATCATCAATAAGAGAGAAGAAGCAATTAAGTCATATACCTACACCCACACATTATCAAAACTTATAAAGAATAAAAAAAAAAAAAGAAAAAAAAAAAGCTTCTTCTTTTCTACGTCTTCATATCTCAAGTGACTAATTAGTTATTATTATTAAATATAATTAAATTAAATACTTAAAAAAAATTGGCGATTTTTACTTTCATGACCAAAAAACGAGAAGCAGAAGCTAAAAATGACATTACATTTTAAAGTTAAATAAATAATTAACTTTGTTGACTTGTGAAAGAAAAAAAATTCTAACCTTGCATGGTTTTAATGAAAGACTTATTTTTTTTTAACATAATATATTATATTATTTAATTTTGTTATATTCAGTAAATATTTATACACATATGCTGGTAAAAGTCTTTTTGTGCCTTATTGACTTATGTTTGCATCCTGTATAGTAGCTATTGAAAAAAATATTTAAGATATGAAAATCGTAATTATAAAATTACGATATAGCTATAGCGATATAGATATGAACTCAAAAGTGTTTATTCTTTAAAAATTTACAGGTCATTTTTTTTTTTTTAGATTAAAATGCTTAAGTTTATTAATTTTAATCCATAAGGTGTTATTTCAACAGATGAAATTTAAAGTTCCCTAAGTATAAAAGCTTACCAGATTTTTTTTATAATATTTATCATCAATGAATTATTCAATTTTATTTTTATTTATATTATAAATTATTAATAAATTTATTGAGAATTAAAACCAAGAGATGTGACAAATAGTTTTTTTTTTTAAAGATTTCCAAGCCTGGCAAACTTATAGTGTCATTATAAATATTTTTATTTTACTAGTATATTGTTTATTAATTAACCTGCAAGCATTAAATGAGTAAATAACAAAACTAATTATATGCAGTATAGGTATGTAAAAAGGGGTTTGATTACAGAATCACATAATTTTACAATATATATTTTTGTGTAACATTTTATTTCAAAAAATTTCACCATTCAATATTTACAAAATAAATTCAAACACAATTCACACTCACACAAAAAATGGCATTTTTAAATCGATGTTGGGATGCAGAAATGCGACCGATGAGAAAAATCATGAGTAAAAACCTCATGATTTTTCTCATCGGTCGCATTTCTGCATCCCAGCATCGAAATACAGTATTATACTTTTCACAAATCCTATCAAACTTTAAGTGATAACTGTAACTTAGAAATATTAATTTATTGAGTTCAAGCAGTGAGATAAATACATTAAATATGGTGCAAATTAAAATACAAACCCTCAATCAGGAGGAATATAATTTCATAATTTAAGTCTAGGCAAATAAATTATTATACAACTATTAAACATAGTACTTTTTTCAGTTATAAATTAATTTAATTATTTGGAAAGAAAAGAAAGTCAATTTATCAACTTTAATATTTCCTCTTTCCCCCCCCCCCCCCCCCTAATATTTTCTTGATTACACAAGGTCCATATATAAGAGGTTATATGCTCCATATATATGCTCCAGGAAAAGTTTTGGCCAAGGTCGCGCAGCTTAAAGAAATTCACCAAAGATGTCATATCGCCATTTACAATTTTGTTCACCTTATCAGTGACGTAGCTGGTGAACGGCATCATATTGGCTTAAAACCAAGTACAATCCATCGCAAAATGAAATCAAATGCGCAAGTTTTGTGCTACGCTCAACCTCTTTATTATATGGACCTTGTTTATTACATAGAAATAAATACATAACTAAAAAAAAAAAAGTGAAACTAAAAAAAATTATACATGAATAATAGTATCAACGGCAGAGATTGATTGACAAGCTTCAAAGGCATGCTTCAGAGCACTAGCCTTAACTCTAAAACAATCTACAACATTTGGCTTAATGAGATTTATGTTCTCATAAATGGTGTTTGATGAGGGAACTGGATCAGGCATTTCAATCCAGGTGGACATAGGAATACTTTCTCTACTGATGGCACCACATAAACATGTAGAAGCTGCAACTTGCCATGCATGGTATGTCAGAGAGTCTCTCTCAAGTTCCCATGGCTTGCAAGCAGCGACAAGTCTTGGAATCTTCAATAAGGCTTCTTCAATCCAAGTGAGTGTTGTTTGAATATCACCTTCACTATGACCTTTGGGAGGTCCAGTGATCATAATCTGGAAATATAGGGAATAATACAATACATTAGTATTGCACAGCAACAACAGTAAAATAGGAACTGAAAAATAAATTGAATTTTACATATCAGTTAGTAATAAAATTATGGTTATGATGATATATAAGCTAGGTGCAATATATTAACTTGAAAAGGTAGATCATTGTTTTCTAATCATTATATAATTGTAATAAATTTGAAAAATATAAATATGTGAAAGAACCATCGCGGTTAATGCTACTAAAACAATAGGATAGTGATAGGACGAGAGAAATTAGAGCACCGTGTATTGAAAGTTAATACAGAGCGAAATTCTCTAATTTTGATAGTATCCCTACTCCATTATACTATCAAAATTAGAGAATTTCGCTCTGTATTAACTTTCAATACACGGTGCTCTAATTTCTCTCGTCCTATCACTATCCTATTGTTTTAGTATAAATTTAAAAAGAAAAAAAAAAAAAAAAAAAAAAAAGAGAAAACTAGCATGGGCCTTACTATAGTGAAGAGCCCCATAGTTCAGTGAAGGTGATTTTCTGATTTCCATAACTTTCAAAAAATATCATACCAAACTGCAATGGTTTATTTTCCTTAATATCTCCATTAAATAGTTTTAATAAGTGAAGGGAACAGTTGAAAATTCAGGCCCAGTAGACAGGTGCAAAAAGTAAATATTTTAACATTTTATAGTGCTAGATGAAGGGGAAAGTGGGTGTTATTAATTTTTTTTTCTTAGCAAAAAATTGGGCAATTCAAATATGCTTTAAAGTGAAAGTAATATACTCACCATATAGTGCAAAATTAAAACAGAAATGGTGCAGATGTCAATGAAACTGTGAACTACAAAGCAGTGCAAAGTACAGGTCTTACTTCTTTCCTAAGTTTAGTTGCAAGCCAACTCTCAAAACAACCAGCTCCTGGAACTAATCTTGGTTGTACCATAAGCTGTTGTAGTCCTGACAATGCTTGTTGAACAACCATCTAAAACACATATTAAGAACAATTTAATTAGGTTAAAATAGTTCTCACAAATGTAAATCTGTACACAGTTCATGCTAACCTCAGTTTCATTTGCTGCATGTGGGAGAGGAGAACACAACAACAAAGTGCAGACATCTGCCTCTTCTCTACATAATTGTAAGTAGAGTTTTTCATGATGATACAAGGGCCTCATTTCATCTATTTTTCCAATACACTGTTGCCATGCAGCAGTTGGTGTATCAATAGCACTAGCTCCTGACATTCTTTGCAAACCTTGTGCTAGCTCTGTACCTAGCCGATGAAGCACTACAATGCCAGCTCTACGCAGGATAACTCTAATCTCAGCATTCACTACTTTCTGACAAGCCAATAGTTTCACTCCAGCTTGGAGAAAACTTGGTATTAGAGATGTGAAGTGAGAAATCATAGGATTAAAATGTTGTAGAGAACTGGTAACTGCAATACCCTGCAAAGCAAATACAAATAAATACAGATAATTAACATATTTTATGTAAACCAGTTGATAAGGCCTCAGCCTTGGTTGGATCTTGTAAATTGATTTAGGAACATTAATAATAATTGTTATAAAATAAATGAAATGTTAATTACTTAGCTTTTAAATCAGCATTTTTAAATAAAATTATGGCATTTTGTTTCTTAATATTTTGATAATTACAATTGTTATAGAAATAATAGGTACGTATAAAAATTAGGATCTGAATTCACAAATACTCACATCAGTTTCTTGTGCAGCATTTGGTAGAGAAGTAAGCATACACGTGTACAACAACAATCTCCAAGGTCCTGATGCATTGTGACATAGTTTCAAAGTGAGCTCCTCTTCTTCAGGGTAAGGATATAACAGACCAGTAACTAGCTTAGAATCTTGCGTACATGTTCCAGCTTGCTGTACAACTATGACTCTTCCTAAGCCATCAGTCTCAGCATCATTTCCAACACTCATAAGAAACCCTTTTACGAGTTGTACACTAATGTGTTGAAGATCATCTTTTGATAATCTGCAGCCAGGCTTTGAGCCAATTACTCTTTCTGTATAATTTAACAGATCGGATACACTACTAAACTTTGCTTCTATTGATCCAGATTGTAATAAATCAATACATCTATCACATACATATTTTAAAGTCTTTTTTATAGTAGCTTTTCCATTATATGTCCATATTTTTTCTAGTATATAACTACTTAAAATACCAATATATAAACCATTATCATTATAAATACAACAGTGTGATTTAATAAAATTTATAATCATACTAATAATTGGATGATTGAAAGGTATATTCTGAATTATAATGCTAGATGATGAAGTGACGGTAAGAAAACCTCCTCCTGATATAAGCATCTTAATTCCACCTTTAGGACCGTAACATGATTCACAAAGTTGACGGAAATTTCTTAATGTAGTCTGATTCTGTGGGGAAGAAGTTGATTCTTGCCAAAGGGTTCCCTGACTTGCCATATTTTGTTCTGATTATTATTTTTTTTTTTTTTGTCATTCACTCGTACAATCAGTCTGAAATGATATTAAGAGACTTCTAAGTTTCTTGAAGACATTATCAATACATAATATCTTAAAAATGTACAACTACCTCAATGTGAATTACTGGTACATGCAGGTATTTAACAAAGGTAATTAAAAAAAGAAACAAAATAAATATAAAAACAGTGACCAAAGAAAATAAAATAGTCAACCGGGGTGAAATTGAAACTCCAATCATGTGCAAGCTTTCACTTTTCCCTATCTTGCTAGACACATAGCACTTTGAAATCGGGTCTGTGATTGGCTTTCAATTTCTCCCCGGTTGACTGTAGCTAGGATTATTAAACAGTGCAGATGCAAAAACACACACTCAAAATCAAGACTTGGGCAAAAAAAAAAAAAAAAAAAATGTTACACAAGTCTGCCAAGATAAATAGTACATTTATATTTCTTAGTTAACTGTGGCCATTGAACTATAACATTATCTGCAAACCAATACAGAATTTTTCCAGTTAAAGATAATGAAGTTACTCTACAAATACTTTCAATAAAAACTATTTTTGTATCTGCTAAGAAAAATAGTTTTAAAAGAAAAACCAGAGCACATATAGGTACACAAGTACCTGGGCCATTACATAAAACAAGATTTGGCCTGTGCTTTAATATTAAAGGGATACAATATAATGTAGAATAAATTGTAGTATAAATTGAAGTAAGATATGACTGATTCACAGATCGACTTCTTGGAATTTTTACTATCAAGTAATCGTTCCGTAATTTTTCTGTGTCATGAACTTTAACTTCACTTGACGTATCACTTTTGGCCATGACATAAATACGAGGAGTGTAATGCTTTATATTTAATTCAGAAGTTAACCTTAATATCTCACTAGTATGTCCACCAGACCCAATAATTATAAATGATTTTACAGGCTTTTGATTTTTACTTCGTACAGTTTTCCCTCGGGTCACTATTAAAACAATTAGCCTGATTATAACAAAGATGCAAAGCACAGAAAAAAATAACATTAACAAAAACATTTTTTTTTTTTTTACAGTTTGTTAATACATACATGGGGCGGAATATGTATGCTATTTTTCCAAACAATGGGAACCAACTATTACCTCAATGTTCTAATAATTTACTACACGCACTACGTTACTCCTCCTTAACTTCTTCTTTCTTTATCCATGATTCTAACTTCTTTTCAATCTTCTGCTCAAGATAACGAGCTCCCTGGAATTATAAATTTATATCTTTGGTCACCACCGGTCAAAAAAATGCAGTGTATGCATGCAAACATTGATATTGATACTCAAGCATTATGTAACTATGTATGTATGACATACAAAATGTATGGTCTAATAACATTACCTCTATAATTGGTAAATCTCGTTTTTCCTCTTTTGTAACAAATACATCCATGTCTTGGAGTTTTGTCCAGCCCCAATGTATACCTACTATCGCTGGAATCATAACAATAGCTACTAAATTACGATTAACAAATTCCCTAATCCTACCGGCACGGCTCATTTTCTAAAAACACTAAAAACAGCTACAGCTGTCATTTTCGACTGTCACTTTTAGCTGCTTGTAGCGCGAAACAAGCAGAATATGAAACTTGGCAACTCCACAAAATACCTTTGATCGCGTTGATTTACGGTAATTAAATTATACTTTTACCTGCAGCATATTATAATAAATAATTTGATATTAAGAGCAAATATATTAAAAAAAATTTATTTGGATAAATTTGATAAGAATTCAGATTGCACCTATTTGTGACGTCAAAATATAAATAAAGAAAACCTTTCACCGCCGTCTCGTCTGAATTCCTTGGGATATAAATAGATATCTGCGTATTTTTATTTTATTTTTTTCTGCACATGTAAATTTTCTAAACTTGCTACTTAACACATATAAATGGCGTCAGTAGAAAGTAACACAATTTTACTGTCTTCTGGACAGCGCTTACCGCTTCTAGGGTTAGGATCATGGCAGGTCGGTAATCGTAATTCCTCAAAATTACTATATGGCAACAAAAAATTACAAAATCTCAACACGAATTTTTGTTACTGAAATTAATTTTATTGTAGAGTAAGCCAGAGGAGACAGAAAGAGCGGTAGAAGCTGCACTCGAAGCAGGCTATCGCCACATAGATACCGCTTTCAATTACCACAATGAAGAAGCCATAGGCAACGCAGTAAAGCGATGGATACAATCGGGAAAAAGCGAAAGAAGCCAACTGTTTATTGTTACAAAGGTAATGAAAAAATAATATTAAGAAAAGTAATTATGGTATATGCATGCACACATAATGAAGTCGACATTATAATGTACAAAAGAATAAAATATATTTTAATTGCTTTTAAGTTACCGCATGTGGGTATGCGAGCAAGCGATGTTCCTCGTTATCTTGAAACATCTCTCCGTCGCCTTCAATTAGAATATATCGACCTTTATTTGATACACCTGCCCTTTGGCTTTGTGGCTGATGCTTCTGGACAGACCGCAGCATTGACAGAGCAAGGTGGACCACAGCTTGATATGCAAACTGACCATGTTGCAATTTGGAAGGTAACAAATTTAATTTATTTTATACAATAAAAAAAAAAAAAGTTAAAATATTCTAACCTACAATAACGATTCGTACCACTCTGAATACATTAAAACTTAATTTATTTAATTTTTATAGCATTGATCAAGTATTAATTAATTAATTAATTGTTCAAGTATATATGTTATAGTATTTGCCCCTACTAGGTAGATAACTTTTTCTACAGTTGAGTAATGCGGGTTGCATTATGTTGCCAATAGGGAAACGTTTCTTTCAGTGCTGTACACCCACATAATTTGTTTTGTCCTCAGGCTATGGAGTTGGAAGTGGACTCAGGTCGTGCACATGCTATTGGTATTTCCAATTTTAATCCTTCACAAATAACTAGAATTATAGAATGTTCCCGCATCCGTCCTGTTGTGTTACAAGTTGAAATGCATGCACTTCATCAGCAAAGACCAATACGTAAATTTTGTTCAGAAATTGGTTTGCCACTTGTTGCATATTCACCTCTGGGTTCTCCAGCAGCAACTGCTCATTTTCTTGATAAATATGGACATGCTAGGTAATTCCAAAACTAATTAATAATTTTCACCGATATTTATACTATCAAACAAAATGCTAATAAAATAAATCATATTTCAGTTCTCAAGAACTACCTAATTTATTGGAACACCCTCTTGTAAATCGTATTGCCAATGCACACAGTAAAAGTACTGCACAAGTTCTGCTCCGTCATATGGTACAACAAAATATAGCAGTTATTCCTAAAAGTATTACTCCCTCAAGAATTCAGGAGAACTGTAAAGTATGCCTAATTTAATTTGAAATTAATAAAAAATCCTCACGATGTTCAAAGTAAAAATTGAATTTAAAATTATATTTTACAGATTTTTGACTTTCAACTAACTGATCAAGAAATTCAAGAACTAAACCAACTCGACATGGAAGGCAAAGGTCGTATATTTAATTTTCTATTCTTCAAAGGGTGAGTAATCATTTTAATTATGCAATATTTTTAAATGTTAAAATGTTTATTTATTACAATAATTTTATTAAGGAAAGAAATTCATTACAAAAATAATACAAGTTTGAGAATTTAAAATAAATAAAAAAAGGTAAAGAGTAGTAAAAAAAAAAATATTAATTCTAATTTACCATTTGTAACTAAAAACATGTGATACTACAAGACATGTTAAGTATGCTGATATAAGATTGTAAAATGGATATCATCATCAGCTCAAACTTTTCTATTTACACAAAATACAAATTTGGGAGGAGGGTGGGGGGGGGGGGTAGAAGTTAAAAAACGGTATCAATGTGTTGAAAAATTAAGCTATATATCGATGCTTACCCGTTGAAGTGAATGTACTACATTTTACAAATTTGGCGAAAAATGAACGTTCTACACTTCACAAGTTCCAAGTTCTCCCATCTAGTTCTCATATTAAAACGTGTAGAAGCGCCAAACGCAGATCGTTCATTTTGAGTGAAATTTGTAAAGTGTAGTGCGTTCACTTCGACGGGTAAACATCGATATAAGCTATATGTAAGTTATATGCATACAAAAAAAAATGTTGTTATATTTGTTATGACATGAATGTAACAGTAATTACATAAATTATTCAAGACATTTTGAAATTAATATTTATAATAAATTTTAGGGTGGAAACACATCCTGAATATCCATTCCCTGAATATACAAAGAACTGAAATGTTTCTACTTAACACGGTAAAGCATTTTACGTTGAAGACGATACTGCAGTTCTCCACGACGAATCATTGTGTGAATCACCTTGTAGATAGCTCGCTCTGGGTATTTCTATTTAACACATTAAATTACATTTGTTAAAATCAATGTACAAAACTACAGACAAAAAAAAAAATAATAATAAAGATTTTTTTTACACATACCTGACGAATGAAATCTTGAATTACATTATTTTCAGACACCTGACAACCAATAGGGAAACGTTTCTTTAACTGCTGTTCAATGCGTACAATCATTTCATGGTCTTCTTGAGTTGTGAATCCCTCAGCACCTAAACATAGATTAGTATGATTAAATTTATATCACCATAATCCAAATAATAAATATTACGAATAATGCATTATTAATAATTATGCAATAATTGAGTCTATTTGTTTCAAAACCCACTTCTTACAATTTCAATAAAGGTGTACTCATACTGGATATTGATAAGAAACTCGCTTTTATTGAAAATATAAGAAGCTCTTTTTGATACTAATAGACAAAATTAAAAGATTTGATAGAAAAACACATCAGATTTGGAAAATTTGGGGAATGGGGGGGGGGGGGTAGTATGAGCTTATCCTAAAGGCGTAGAACACCTTCAACAAAATACATACATACATACATATCATGACGCTATAAATCCCTTTCGGGGTAAGCCAACAACACAGATGTTTTATCCTGACCCAGTGATAGACCTCCACAACTTCCTATCCTGACATACTTCACTTGCTTCCGCCAGTCTCATACCTTGTTTCATACATTTCCTTTTGCATTTCATACTGCGTACATTCTTATTTTTCAAACATCTTCCAACCACCTCAGACCATGATGTTTTAGGCCTGCCTCTATCTCTCCTTCCATCCACTCTACTATGAAATACCTGCTTTGCTATTCTTTCATCACCCATTCTCTCAACATGACCAAACCACCGTAATACACTGTTCTCATACTTCTTAGTCACAGTTTCTTTTACTCCACATTTCTCCAACACCCAAGTATTCCTTACCCTATCTAATCTTGTTTTACCACACATACTTCTGAGAAAACTCATACCAACAGCATTCACCCTACTCATATGCCTACTCTGACATACCCATGATTCAGAACCATATAAGATAGTTGGGAGTAAGACAGAATTGTACACTGTAAGTTTTGCTTTGTTTGATAAAGCATCACTCTTGGCCAATCCTGCCATGCTGCCAACTACTTTCCTACCTGCCGCCACTCTCCTCTCAATCTCCCCATCTATACTTCCATTCTCTTGATATAATCTTCCCAAATATACAAACTCTTTCACTCTTTCCAGCTTTTCTCCATTCAGTGTGAATTCATTTCCATCATCATTTTCTCCACCAAATACCATTACTTTAGTTTTCCCAACATTTATTCTCAGATCCATTTGTTCTGTGCTTTCTTCCAACCTATCAATCATCTCTTGCAATTCTTCCTCACTCTCAGCCACCATCAACGCATCATCAGCGTACAACAACATCCACACCATTAACAAACCTACGATTACTCCACTTCCATACTTTTCAGCCAACTTTATACATTTATCCATGAAAATATTGAATAACCACGGCGACATCACACATCCTTGCCTAACGCCTCTACCCACTTTAAACCACTCACTCAACTTTCCGTTTACTCTCACACATGCCTTACTACCTGCATACATGGCTTTCACACCCTCAAGTAACTTCCCTCTCACCCCATATTCATCTAATACACTCCACCTCATACTTCTGTTCACTCGATCATATGCTTTCTCTAGATCTACAAACACAGCAAATACTTTCTTTCTTGCGTCCATACATTTCTCAATCAACTGCTGCACAGTGAAAATCTGATCAGTGCAGCCCCTGCCGGGCATAAAACCACATTGCACTTCTGAGATATGACCCTGTGTAACCTTTTGCACCTTATCAATCACCATTCCCCCGTACATTTTACCAGGTATACTTAACAAACTAATTCCACGATGATTTTTACAGTCATACTTATCCCCTTTCCCCTTATATAACGGAACAATCACAGCACATACCCAGTCTTCAGGTACTCTACCACATTTGTAACACATATTAAATAACTGTAACATTTTTACTTCCAGAGACGCTCCTCCATACTTTACCATTTCACTTGTTACTCCATCTACTCCAGCTGCCTTGCCATTTTTTAACTTTTTTACAGTATTCTTTAAATCATTCAATCGAAACTCAATCATCTCCTCATTTACTCCGTTTGATTCATTCTCCTTTTCCTCCTCCATTCTTTCTTCCCTTTCCCCTCCATCCAAAAACAGATTCATAAAATACTTTCGCCAACATTCTCTCCCCTTCTCTTCATCCCACACAATTTCTCCTTTTTCATTCTTTACTCCGCCTGCACTTTTACTATTACTTCCTTTTCTCACTTGATTCACCATCTTCCAGTACATTTTTCTATTACCCATAAATTCACTTTGCATTTTCTCTTCAAATTCTTTCCTTGCATTCAACTTACTCTCTAGCACACTCTTTTTTGCATTCATTCTTTTCTTTTTATACACTATAAATAACTCCTTTTTTTCTAATTCATTTTTTGCATCAATCATCTTCAAATATGCTCTCTTTTTCTCCTCAATAGCCTCTCGTACCTCATCATTCCACCATGCATCCCCAGCTATACGACCAACCACAGCCTCACCACATACTTTCCTTGCAGTCTCCACACAAGCTTCTTTAATTACCTTATACCCCCATTCAACATCATAGTCAGTCATAACCTTTTTCTCCCACTCTTTTGTTACCAGAAATAACCTCTCGTTCATCCCCTTTGTATACATCCTTCTCTCCTCCACCTCCTGTAATTTTTCCACTTTTATTCTCTTTTGTACCACTTTTACCTTCTTATGCTCAATCCATTTATTTCCTAGATCTACTCTAGACACAACCAAAAAATGATCTGTACCACATTCACTTCCTCTACACACTCTTGTATCTTTCACCTTTCCTTTCAGTCTGTTATCATACAGAATTAAGTCAATCATACTTTTCTGCTCATTGCGCACCCATGTATACTCATGTATTCTTTTATGCTTAAACCATGTATTCGATACAAACAACTCATGTTCCACACATAAGTGTACGATACTTTCACCATTACCATTCACTCTGGAGTCACCAAATCTACCAACCACATCTTCCAATCCACTTCTTTTCCTACCCACCCAACCATTCATATCTCCGAACACAATAATTCGCTCTCCCTTTTCACATTCACTTAGGACAGTACTCAACTGCCTCCAAAACTCATCCTTTACATCATCATCCTCTCCATCCACTGGTGCATAACATACCACAAACACAACCCTAGTAATACCCACTTTCATTCTCATCCACATCAACCTTGGGGACACACATTCATAATTTCTTCAACAAAAAAGTTGTGTAATATCCTAACAAACCTAAAAATCAACGTTGATTTTGCCGGAGTCATTGATTTCTAATTCATTTTCCATTTACAAAATGGCGCAAGCAGGCAATGACATCACAGCTTGCTTGTTTTACGGGCAAGTGGACTAGGCGAGCTGTGTAGTCAGTGCCCACTCGCGCCATTTTGTTAATGGAAAATAAATTAGAAAGCAATGACTCCGGCAAAATCAATGTTGATTTCCAGGTTTGTTAGGATATTAAACAACTTTTTTGTTCAAGGTGTTCTGCGCCTTAACAGGGATGCTGTGGTAGAGAAAATATTCTAACCCAGGCTAAAAAGAAATTTAAAAGTGTATGTAATTGGATCATATTTCTCATATTCCCCAATTTTTCCTATGTGTTTTTACTATCAAATCTTTTAATTATCAATAAGAAAAACAATGGTAATAATATTTCAACTATAAGTCTCAGGAAGAAAATTTTATGTCTCCATACCTGCCAGACTTCCTGACATAGCTGCATTCAGAGTAGATACTTGGAAGAGACGCAGTGCCTCATTGATGTGAGACTCTGTGGCAAAAGGCTGCAACTGCATTTTTGCAAGAGATTCAGCAATACGAATGATAGCTTCAAGTTGTCTGTAACAAAAAAAGTAAATCAATCAATCAATCATATTCCATTCATAATATAATATGCAGGTTTGGCTGAGCAACATTTTTGCCACCATCTACTAGTATTTTAAACAAAGTATTACCTGACAGTGATTGGAATGCTCATTCTTTTCTCTGTTTCCTTCTCGTGTTCCTTGGTTCCTGTGCGCATCATCACATAACGATTCTTCAGTTTTTCTCCTGCCGCTTCAGAGAGACGAGGGCCACAGTGACTGAAGAAAATAAATTTAAGATTAATTTAAAATGTTATAACAGAAGAATGTATTTAAACTTACGTTCTGCAATAGTGGATGTATTTTTTAATGAACTTCAAGGACATTTCTCCTTCAACTGTTTCCTCTTGTCCTTGACGAGCATTCATGTGAACACTCATGATATGTTTAGCCAAAGTCTGAAAGTAAAAACACAAGCAATGTAGTTAAAAAAGCTTTACATTAAAAAAAAAAAAAAAAAAAAAAAAAAAAATGAGGGGGGGGGGGGGGGGAGTATACAATATTTTGTTAATAGTTCTCACCACTGACAAAATGTTTGATCAATATGCGATTTAAATTACCATATCTCTCTCTTGGTTGTGCTCATCTTTCACAATGAAGATCATGTCAAAACGAGACAAGATGGTAGGCATGAAATCAATGTTATCCTCTCCCTTGGTCTCATCCCAACGACCATAAATTGAGTTAGCTGCAGCCAATACTGAGCAGCGAGAGTTCAGAGTTGTGGTAATACCAGCCTAAAATAAATAAATTTTTTAAATAAGCATATTTGAATCACAAAAGCAGATGATGTATGAAGTGTAATATTAACCTTAGCTATAGAGATGGTTTGCTGTTCCATAGCCTCATGAATAGCTACACGATCATCTTCCTTCATTTTATCAAATTCATCAATACACACTACTCCACCATCAGCTAATACCATAGCACCACCTTCCATCACAAAGTTGCGCTGTAAATAAAATAATGCCTCAATATTATTGTGTATTCAGTTAAGAATACAATATAACTTACAGTGCTGGGGTCTCGGTTAACAGATGCAGTCAAACCAGCAGCAGAAGATCCTTTGCCAGAAGTATATACTCCAATTGGAGACACCTTTTCAGCAAACTTCAAAAGCTGTGACTTGGCAGTACCAGGATCTCCTAACAAGAGTACGTTGATATCTCCTCTTCTTGTCAATCCATCAGGCATTCGTTTTCTGGAGCCTAAATTTTATACACACGTCAGTTACTTTTTGCTCAGTGGATTTTAATTTTAACTTGATCAATTTGATTAAATAATAAATAAATAATAATACCCTTATCAACACATTAAAGCACAAACCAAGTATCTGCAAAAAAGGAAAGTTGAAACTCTTTATCTTGTTGCACATTTTTAAAACTTTGTTCCTGTTGCAAATACTGTAACGGTTTGTGCTCTAATGTGACAATACCTAAATATCAATAAAAAAAAAATAATAATAATAATAAAAAAAAAAAAAAAAAATTTAAAAATTTAAAAAAAAAACCTAGCGTATGAAATGGTACTGAAATGGTACATATTATAGTACTATGTATTTAAAAACAAATCAGATGTAAGTTGCTTGTCACAAATTAGTATATAAAACTTTTTTTCATAGATAATCTGACAAAAACATGTGACCTTCACAGACTTTATTATTATTATTATTATTTTCAACTTTGCACAGCAAATTATTAAAGACGTAGAACACCTTGAACAAAAAACTTGCCTAATATCCTAAAATACCCAAATATCAACATTATTTTGGCCGGAGTCATTGATTTCTAATTTATTTTCCATTTACAAAATGTCAGTTGCGGGTTTACTACGTCACAGCTCGCCTGTTTCCGCGCGCGTGGACCAGGCGAGCTGTGACGTAGTAAACCCGCAACTGACATTTTGTAAATGGAAAATAAATTAGAAATCAATGACTCCGGCCAAAATAATGTTGATATTTGGGTATTTTAGGATATTAGGCAAGTTTTTTGTTCAAGGTGTTCTACGCCTTTAACCCTCTGATTGCCAAGGAATGTATTTCGTGTTTTTTGGTTTAAAAATTTCAACTTTTGGGGAAAAAAAAAAAAAAGAATGTATTTCGTGTTTTTCGGTTTAAAATTTTCAACTTTTTTGGGGGGGGGGGGGGAAAGAATGTATTTCGTGTTTTTTGGTTTAAAATTTTCAACTTTTTGGGAAAAAAAAAAAGAAAAAAAAGATTATTACAACTAGTAGTAATTTAGTAGGTTTAGAACAAAATATTTTTACTGTATTTTACTCCTTACCTCCAATTAACATGCAAGCAATAGCTTTCTTCATGTCTTCAGCACCAAAGATGCTAGGTGCAATGCTACGAGCAAGCCTTTCATAGACATCAGGGGAAGCTGCCAATCTACGGAATGCTTCTTCTTCATCTGGAGTGATGGGCAAGCTAGCGCTTGAGATGCCAGATTCCATAGAATCTGCCTGAATTCCAAGCACACGGATGTATGGAGCTCGTACTCCTACAGTTGGTTTTTCTCCTCTGCCTTGCTGAAATTTGATATGTAAAAGTTAATAATACTGACAAAAGGACACATATGAGTAAGAAGACTATTCCAAATAATTATTATGCTAAAAGCAGTTCTTTTATACCACTTTCTTTGGCATATTTATTAGAAAGTAGGCTCATATCTCTAACCTAAAAGAAGATCCTTAAGCTTTAATGTTATTTTAAAGTGAATGTCAACTACAATCAAAGTTTTTAAAGGACTTGGTCTTCACAAATATAATAATAATAAATACAGTTTAGTCAAATTTTACTGCAATAGCTTATTTTTATCCTTCTGCGCTACTAGAATAAATATTTTCAGGTCCTGAAAAAAAAAAATTCAAAATGCAATTTACCTTTGGAGCAATATTAACTTTCTTGATACAGAAGACACCAGTGATTACAACACGATTGCCAGGGACGACTTTGTCACACAAATATCTGTAATAAGCAGTTGCAATAAAGAAATTATGTACTTGTTCTTAATCTAGCAATAAAATTTGATAGTAATACTTACTTTTCACAGTAAAGTCGGAGATGACGAGCTACTTCTCCTTGAGGAATAGAGTCTGGAAGCTCTTGAAGTTTGATGATTTGGTAGTCAACACATACACAGTTATCAGGAAGAATGAAGAATGGATCAAGAGGACACTTGTTAGGACCAACTTGATCTCTAAATAAATAAAAGCAAAGATTAGAACTGCTTAATACAGTGTTGATGAACATGTGATTAATATAAAAGTTTGGAACTTACTGATTGCATTTGCGAGGCAAGATATAACCCTCAAGTCCTGGTTTTACAGACAGATTGGGAACAACAGACTGGCATCCTCTGCATTGGATGGACATTTTTGTAGCCTTTGCTCTGATTCCTGAGGTAGCAATTACAATACCAGGAATCTTAATAAGGCGAGACACACAGTCAGACTGCAAACAGAAGAATAAAATAATTAGTATGAATTCTAAGTTAAAAACACCTTAAATCATCATGTTTTACATTAACGACAATTAAAATACAATACTACTAGTCCTATTATTCTTACTTTCAATCCACGTAAGTTGGTTGGGTTGGCATCAGTCTGAATGAGGATTTGCACCTCCTGCACTTCTTCTTCTCCCTCAGGTCTAGGAGCTGTCAACTCATCAGCAACTTCTTTTGCTGCTTCTTCAAACTGTGGGGAGGGGAAAAAATGTAACATTAATTTCTTTTCAAGTGGGGAAGACTCTGAAATTTGCACCAGAAATTGAGCACTGCAGAATGTTAGAATTAAATTTAAATGATTTTGATATGTGTATTAAGAATCATACACATGGAGAATAAATTTGACATCTGATAACTAGTATTAATGCAAACTGATGACACAAATGTGCATCCCGTGACAACAAGTAAGCTTACTGCACTTACAGAAAATTGATAGATAACAATGGACCGAACTACACAATGTTAACATATTGACTCTTTCACATGTGCTGTTATTGTCAAATAGTGTTGGATGGAGCTAAGCTATAATGTAACCAAATGCAACTGTCCACATGCATTCATCATTATCTATCATTTTTATAGTTATGGATAACACGTTGAGATTTGCAAGCTTGGCCTATAAACATTTACTAAAAAAACACCTGAAAGGGCAATTTGTTTGCACTATTTCAACCAGTGGTTTTGACCAATAATTTAAAAAATTGTGGTGGAAAATAAATAATTAATAATGTAGATATTATGGCCACTAAATTTGGACGGCCCTATTCATTAAAAAAAAAAAAAAAGAAAAAAAAGAAAGGCACAGCAAGGATTTTGCAAGGGGGGGGGGGGGGGAATCCAGCCTCTAGTGAGGGTGGGTAAAAGTGTGGAACACTTTCTTCAACCATGCTTTTTCAAACCTGGGAAGAAGGAGAGGGGGGGGGGGGGGGGGCATATAAAAAAAAAAAAAAAAAAGGCCGTGGTCAAGACATATTTGATCATCTCGCCGCTCGCGTCAAAATGAAGCTTCTACAAATTTACAAAATTATTTTACAAATTTCCAAAGAATGACTGATCTAAACTTTACAAATTCGCGGCTACCTGAAGATTCCACACTGTTTTATATAGCAGAAGTTGCAGGTGTAGCCACGACTTTGTAAAGTGTAGATCGTTCATTCTTTGGAAGTTTGTAAGGTGTAGAAGCTTCATTTCGACCCTAAAAGATTGAATATATTTGAATGATACTTTATAGAAACATAAGCAACTTACAATCGGATGATGCTCAGTTGGCTCTTTGTAAAACTTATCTGCCAAAGTTTCATTAAAGCTAGCAAGATCTTCTATGTTGACTTCCAACCAATATTGGCCAATATTATAATTACGTTTCAAAGTATCTCTGGAAAAAAAGAAACACAAAAACTTCTATTTATTCTACAAAAGAAAGGCACATAATAAGCATCACAAATGTATTAAACAGATAATTTAAACCAAGGAATTGTTGGTAAAATTATGAATGCATAGTTAATAGTTACAGCAGATTCATATGAATGGTATACTGTGTATACCCAACATGTAGGAATAAGTTACAAAAAAAAAAAAAAAAAAAAAAAAGAAGAAGAAGAAGAAGAAAGTAACAATTTTTTTTTTTTTTTTTTTTTTTTGCTACCCACCTCACCCGTTTTTACCTTGTCCTGATGTTTGTGGCTATATGTCGCTACATTTATGATTTTTCCACATGTCCAATGCTTTGTAATTTATTATTAAGCTTTTGGTACATACATATCATACATCTGTTATTTAGAATAGATATGTATACACAAAGACAGATGGACCGTGGACAGAAGGCACTAGAATAAAAGACCAGTGCGCAGATTGCCAATATGCACAGCCCGATTGGCCGCGCACATCCAGCCCCCCCTTTTTTTAAACTACTTATTTTACTGTATTTCCTATTATGATCATTCCTACCCATATATGACCCTTATTCTGTAAGTTTACCCTTTAATTCCAACAATCCCTTGAACCCTCTGTCTATCTTATACATTGCCGTGAGTATCCTTTCCTTCTTACGAACTTCTAGCCTCCCATTTCAGCTCCTTCACCATATTTGTAACGCTCTCATATTAGTAGGTATCCCCATATTTTATCCACCTCATATTTCTGTCCAACACCCTCCTAGCCCAAGCTCCTAGCCACTCTCCTTTAAATCCCTCATCTAATTCTTTCTTATATATCCTTTACATCTAAATATGGGTCCCACGCAATACAACCATATTCAAGCATTGACCTAATCATGGTTATATCATATGTACATACGTATGTATATATATGTACCCGAAGGAAATGAAAAACTTGCACAACAATGGGAGTAAATGCCAACATTTCAATGCATTCTTTTGCCACCCACCGCACCCGCTCTATATATCTTGGTCTGTGTAATATATATGGCAATGTTGCCATATTTGCAATTTTTCCATAAGCCTAATGTATTGCAAGATTTAGAATTCATGTCAGTACATATGTATGTATATGCATCACTCTTCACCTCCATTCTTGCCCTTTTTAAATTCCTCATCACAAAATCCCGATTTTTACTACATACACATATAATCATCGGTACATATATACATAATATGTATGTAGTATATATGTATGTATAACATGGTGCCCGACCCCGAATGCATTAAAATACCGGTATGCATGGCTATACAGGGGCACCCTCGGTATGTTTCTATGCATATGTATGTATGTACATATACACATATATGTATATGTGCACACTAAAATGAACAGCATATTTTATATTTTCTTTTAAAATACGAAAACTAATGAGTTCAGTTGTACATATATTTACCTGTACTTATAGTAAAAATTGCCATCGTGGTACTGCCTAAGAAAATCTTTAAATTTCCTCTTGGTGGCTTGTAGAGTGACGTGACCCTCGTTAGGTTGACCATCACGAAAATCATCAGAAAAGAAGACTCCAGCGTTATCAAAACCTTCCATAATGTAAAAGAACTAATAAGTATTTTATAAAACGTTTGAAGTTCCAAAATAAAACGAAATATCTTATCGAAAACCTAAAAATATATTCCAACAGATATTTCTCTGTATTTTGCTTTTGTACAGTGGCTTGGCCGCGTGACCTTGGTTTTGAGCGGGAAACTGTTGCTGGATTGCCACATCTCAATATATATTATTTTAAGTTTTGACAGTTTACAAAAGGCTACCAGCATAAAATGTAGTATAAAAATATGCGTTATAATAATTGTTACAATTTTATGATTTTTAAAACTTAAAAAGTTGTATTATTACGTCCTAAAGAATTTATTTTTACATATTATTTGAGACATCTGACAATAGTGTTACAGAAGCCCGCGCATTCCCCCCCCCCCCCAAACACCCCCCCCCCCCCAAACCACTCAAACCTGTGACCAACCACAACCAGCAACCAGTCAACCAGTGGCGCCCAAGTCGTTTTGCTGAAAAACAAGAAACAAAGAACTGAACAAGAACGCTGCACGTGTTTGTTTGTGTGGGTGATTCCGTCATCAGTTTATTTTGGTTGCCTGTTTAGATTTCATTGCGTATATGTATGAATATGCAATACATATTATGTATTAGTAATGCATTTTGTAGTGTGTATCTATAAGCAACATATTTGACAGGTAGGATTTTTGTTATTTTATGGTTTAGCAGCTTCTAATCTGCATTTGCAAAATATGTATGATACATACATACATACATATATGTATAATATACATAATACTCACATGAGTCACATGTAGATGTATGTACACGCGTACATACATATATGTGTGTATGTATACCTACACACGTTCAGCAACTTGTTTTCCACAGTCTCCTACGATTTCTATTATCAGTGTGCATGTTACAAACTGCCGTGACCAGGCAGGCTGCAAGATATGCACTTTTTGGAAGGGAGGATTTAGGAGAGTAGCCTCATGTGTGACACAATTGTGTTCACAAAAAGCTTCTGAACTTGACTATATGTATTAATGCATGTAAAAATGATATATGCATATTATATGCATACAGCAGAGCACACATGATAACATGTACAGCACATACATATCACATGTATATGAAATAATTATATGTAACCTTTTGTTTTCTTACAGACAATCGTACAAAGCAATACAGCAAGAACACATCACACCCACCCACTTTACGTGCTTTGTACTCAGCTTACTGTCATTGCAGGCAAAAATTTGTGACAACTAGGCGTCCGTGCATCTGCAATTTGCTCGGCTCAGGTAATAAATATAAATATATATACCGGTATATATATATATATATATATATATATATATATATATGTATGTATGTATGTATGTATGTATGTATGTATGTATGTATGTATGTATGTATGTATGTATGTATGTATGTATTTATGTATGTATGTATGTACGGTATACAGTCAAACTTCAAACATCACAAGTATTTTTAGGCTTGCCTCTCAGATGTGCTATACATAATAATACGTACAATCATCAGGTTAAAGCAGAAACCATGAATCTACAAAAGCAACAAAGGTTAAAATTATTATACAAAAAGATAAAAGAGTTTCAACTTAGCTGCTTTTGTAGATACAAAGTTTGTGCTGTAACCCGACGATATATCATATATGCATAGAGCTTGTTCACAAACTCTGCTTTTTTTGTGCTCTATATGGAACACAAAAAAATGATGCTCACCTATAATGCTTTTTAAATGGAATATTGTGCATTTTTTAGGGGCAAGGCAACAAGATTACAAACAAGCCTTTTACATATTATTTATTTATTTAATTTTTACATCAATGCTATTTTATATTATAGTATTACCCTATATAATTAGGTAAATAAACCATCGTGGTTATAGGCGGTTAATATATAAAAGGGATAGAAGAAACCTGCAAGATGCAAATAGTGAAGAAACCCATAATTTGACAAATCTTGCTACTACGGGGAGATGAAGAGAGAGAGAGAGAGAGAGAGAGAGAGAGAGAGAGAGAGAGAGAGAGCAAAAAATTATATACCTATATATATATATATATCGACGGTCTCGCGGCTATTATATGTATCTCACAATCTCGCCGCGTCACACAAAATAGGTATCTCACAATCTCGCCGCGACACACAAAGTAGGTATCTGACTTCCTCGCGATGCGCACAATATAGGTATTAGAAAATCTCGCCGTACGCACAAATTAGGCATCAGACAATCTCGCGAGTAATTTTCCATATAACATGCTGGTAAAAATGTAATATACGACGTATTAAATTAAAAATAAATAACATTTAATAATTGAAAATATCTTATTTTTATTTTACACAAAATATTTCTTTAGTAATTTTACAGAACCTTAAATTAAATAATATATAATATATTTATTATAATATAAGTAATAAATTATTATTATTATTATTTTAAGTTTGAAAATATAAAATTTTAAAACAAATTTCTTGTTGTTTATGTATTAAAATTTATATATTTTAATATCACTATTAATTATTCGAAAAACTAAAATAAAAAGACATATAAACAAAAAATGGAAACGTAAAATATTAAAAAAATACATGTTATTGTTACATTTTATTCTATAAAAACTATTTACTTTTTTAATTAAATTTTATTTTTTTAAAAGTATTAAAAGCATTTTAATATACAAAATACAGTCAACCGGGGTCAAATTGAAAGGCCGGGGCGAAATTGAAAGGTAGCAAAGTGAACATTTAAAGTTGTATTTTAAAATTTCTTGGCGGTTTTCGTGACAAAAAATTATATTAATAGATGATGTAGGTATTCATCTTTTGTTTTAATTTATTTTTAGACACAATAGCATGTGTTTTTGGTGAGAAATAATTTTTTTAGAGAATAAAGAAATTTTGTGCAAAAAATGAAGCTCCAGAAATAAGGACTCCACAGGGTAAGTAAAACTATTTTCAATATTCTTACAGTATGTAACTTGCCACAAATGTTCTTGTGAACACTCACACCAATTTTTTTGTTAATGGGTTCATTAGTTAAAATTTTAGGAGTGTTAAGTTCCTCCGGGGTCAAATTGAAAGGCTCTCCGGGGTCAAATTGAAAGGTTGTATTGTTAACATACAGATTGCCGTTTTCTCGAAAATCTTAAAATATTCATTGTTATTTTACAAAATCTGTTAAATAATTTATTTAAGATACTTGATATTGATATGAGATATTGATTTGCATATATTTCAGGTCCATGTGGTATACAAAATGCCCCGGCAACGTAAGAAAGAACCAGGCAAGCGATCCTATAAAAACTACACTGAACTATTTCTCAACCAGGCAAAGGAAAATGTACAGTCTGGTCAATTATCTCTTGCCAATGCATCCAAATTGTACAGAATACCTTTAGGGATATTGCACAATAAGTTAACTGGCAAGCACACCAAGAAGAACGGAGGACAGACTGCTCTCACGGAGACGGAGGAAACTGTCTTACTTGACTGTATCCTCATTGCTTCGGATTGGGGATACCCATTGAATTTACTTGACTTTAGAATGCATACCGAGTTGGTATGGCCAAGTGTTGAAGGTAGCTGACTTGTAACTCTGTACTCCTCACCGAGTATAGGTTCGAGCCACTGCTGGGTCCGTACTTGAAGTGTGAGAGCACAATGCATTGCACGATGCATGTTTACATGCATTCCATGACAACGCACAGCATTCGGGAGGTGCATGATTGATGTGATTGCACCGACCAGCCTGCCTAGACGTTTCCACGGTTTCTCTAGGCTGTCATGGCGAATGCGGGGCTTTGTACTTAGGCCGTGGCTGGCCCGTGTGTGCTTTTCCATTAATTTGGAAAGTCCTTACTTGTCGATAAGACAATGTCTTGACTGGGACTGGGATTGGTGTGGCACGATAACACAATATGGCAAGCAAGCAAGCAAGCAAAAAAAAAAAAAAAAGAAAAGAAAAGAAAAGAAAAGAAAGAAAAAAAAAAAAGAAAAAGAAAGAAAAAATAACAAAAAAATGAACACAGGCGACAAGATCAAAGCCAATATCCTCAGTGCATTGCATTTAGAGCTACAGGAGATTGTACTATACAACTTAAGTGAGCTACTGGAGCATCTCCCTGGTCAACAAGATGATCCTAACAATTTCAATCAGAGACCAATCAAGCTCTCATCAGTTTCTGCAAGGAGCAAAGAGGTTTTGGCAAGCCACCACCCCAGAAGAAGCGCAGGAGTCGCCTGAACATTGTGCCTGGCAAGAGTGTGGCTGCCACACAGGATCCTGAGAGTGAGAGCAGCAATGGGGTCACAGGTATGATATAACTTGCTCTTTTATGTATGTACTGGAATTAATGTTTCAACTTGTATAGGTGTCAGCAGCTCCGACAGCAGTAACTCTGAGGGAGGTGATGATGATGACAACGATGATGATGAGGGAGCAGGAGAAGAGGAGGAAGAAGCTGCTGACATCCCACCAATTAGACTGATCCCCCCTGGTAGCTACCTCTTGGCCCGCTTCCAAGGGTGGAAGTGGCCGACACCCAGTTTGGTTCCGTTACGTGTGTGTGGTAGAAACTGGAACCTCTGATGGTCTCCAAGTCATGGGATTTCAATCCCTTAATGGAAGCAAGACTGTTTTTGAACCTAAAGCAAGGGATATATCAGTCATAAGTCATAACCCATAGTGACATTGTGGCTGTTTTACCTCACCCTACCCTTGTGAAAACAAAAAGTAGATTGCACTACCAATTCTAGAAGACAATATTAGGGAATTGTAAATATATGAATGCCTCCTATTATTATTTTTTAAATATTATATTACAATTTAAAGGCATAGGCCACATGAAAACATGCATTTACATCACAAAAAACTTGATGGGGCTCGCATAAATAAGGTAGTTGGTCTCAAAACCCCCAACTGTAGCACCGTAGCAGTAATCAGAAAATTTTGATTTATGCAACCCGCACAACATTTTGATACCAGTTTTTGCCTGTTTATGATGTCATATTCAGGAATGTTGCATAATTTAAATTTTTTTGAAGCTTTTTTTGTGAGGCCACATTTACATTCTGGTAAAAATTATCATCAGCTTTGTAGATCCCATTTTGTGTTTAGCATGTTGTTTCATGTTTGCTATGCCTTTAAGGTACAGTATTGTAAGTATGTGTCATTATTAAATCTGAAATTATTTTATATGTTTGACATGAGACATACATTTTGTTCATTTTGTAATGAATTTTATTGATTTAAATGTTATCATCATGTAAATTTGGAAATTTAATAAATATAGATTTGAATAATAATAAAAAACTTTTTCTGGGGGGATTGGGGGTGGAAGGGGGGGTGGGATAGGTGGTATGGGTGGGGGGAGGGAGGGAAGACACATTACTTAAAAACAGTTTTAGCTTATAATATAAAAGTTTTAAAGTTGAAATGTACAATTAGGTGGCTACAACTATTTGTACCGTGAAACCTTTCAATTTGACCCCGTTGCCGGGGCGAAATTGAAAGGTCTGTTTTTATTTTTTTTTAATTAGGGAGTTTGGCCTAAATTTCAAATTTCAGCTTTTTTATGTAGTACTAACAGACCTTTGTCCTAATATATTTTTTTTGTTTCTGTCAAAAAATTATTTTTAAAGTTATAACACAAAATGTGTCTAAAACCTTTCAATTTGACCCCGGTTGACTGTATATTTACATTTCAAGTATTTATGTAGAAAATTCTCTATGGCTGTGAGATACCTATTTTGTGTAAAATAGAGATACCTAATTTGTGCGTACGGCGAGATTTTCTAATACCTATATTGTGCGCATCGCGAGGAAGTCAGATACCTACTTTGTGTGTCGTGGCGAGATTGTGAGATACCTATTTTGTGTGGCGCGGCGAGATTGTGAGATACATATAATAGCCGCGAGACCGTCGATATATCGTCGCTGTGGCGGCTAAAGTGCCGATCTGCAAAATCAACAAAGGTCATTTTTCTATGTTTTTGTATTGATAATGAGCCTTGTTGATTTTGCAGATCGGCACTTTAGCCGCCACAGCGACGATATATATATATATATACCATATATATATATATATATATATATATATATATATATATATATATATATATATATATATATATATATATAATAAATAGGCCTATACTGTATATAATAATGTTAAATTAGGAGACCCTTAGCTTTCCCTGCGTGCTATACCAATAAGCTCCATTGTGTTCGTACATAAACCTTATATTTAAAATATAGTAGGCCTATAATAGAACACCATGCATTTTATTTTTTTTTTTTTTTTTTTTTTTTTTTGGTACTACAGAACCTTTTATAAATATGTCCAGCTGGTTAAAATTCGTCAGTAGTCAGCCAAACGTACTTGTCCATGAACCATGACTTTATGGTAGAGTTATGATTTTTTCAGAATTAAGTCACCTTACCATAGGTACTTCAAAGCACGTGTTAAAAAAAATCGGAAAATTTGCCGCGGAAAATACGGCGCCTTCTAATTTTCTAACTTAGCCAAAGGTAGGGTTGATTATTTTCACATATCTTTTTTTCCAATGGAGATACATAAAAAATAAAAAGTGGGGTTGTTTAAAAATATATAAGCGCATAAATGACCTATGTACTGTCATGACCTTGACCTTTATTTTGGGTCATTTTTTTTGTAAAAAATTACAAAAATACATATAAAAATAAGAACGGCTTATTTTATGGCAAATGAGTATAGCAGTTATATGCGCACACACCTCACCTACAAAACTGTGTGAGTCAAGTTAAGGTGAAATTGATACAATTAAAGTTTAACTTAAAAATGTAGAGTAACCTAAGCGCGCAGCCATACTTTATACTGATATACCAATGCTCTCTCACTTGATACGAAGTGCGTAAGTTTACACTGCGTTTTAAATAAAAAATATATATATATATTGTGACAGTACAATACAGCTACTAAAAAATTATAGCCAATTATTTTCTAGCATAGGAAATTATAGCAAGTTACGTAATTAAAAGATCACATTTCTATTAATTTCTGATCAAATTCAATAAAAATTATATAAAAAAAAAAGCTTGATGTTTTAAAAAATGAATAAATTTAAGTTTTACACCATTCAAGCAAAAAATGAAATTGTATCGCGGGAAATTTAAAATTAAAATGCCCTCTTACTTGATACGAATTGCGTAAGTTTACGCTGCGTTTTAAATTAAAAAAAATATATTGTTACATAAGTACAGATACTAAAAAATTATAGCAAATTATTTTCTAGCATAGCAAATTATAGCAAGTTACGTAATTAAAAGATCACATTTCTATTGACTTCTGATCAGATTCGATAAAAATTCTTTAAAAAAAGAAAAAAAAATTGCTTGATGTCAGAAAAAAATGAATGAATTTTAAGTTTTACTACATTCGAGCAAAAAATGATTAAAGGTGTAGAACACCTTGAACAAAAAAGTTGCGTAATATCCTAACAAATCTGAAAATCAACGTTGATTAGGCCGGAGTCATTGATTTCTAATTTATTTTCCATTCACAAAATACCGCTGCCCGATTCTATAGTAAATTTCGGTGCAACATGGACTGACTTAATACATAAGATCAAAAAAATTTGTGTGCCGATTTTAATGATTTTATTTTGAAAACAAAAAATCAATTTTATTGCTTGAAGACAAAACAACACCATACCTAATGTACCATAGTAGTAAATAAAATTATGAAATTTTAGAATTGTTGACTTGTTGAAATTAAAAAAAAAACTCAAAATAAATAACATCTCGCAAAAAACAAAAAAAAAAAAAAAACTTTTAAATTTCCCGCCACACAATTTCAATTTTTGCTCGAATGGTGTAAAAACTTAAAATTTATTCATTTTTTGTGACATCAAGCTTTTTTTTTTTATAATTTTTATTGAATTTGATCAGAAATTAATAGAAATGTGATCTTTTAATTAGGTAACTTGCTATAATTTCCTATGCTAGAAAATAATTGGCTATAATTTTTTAGTAGCTGTATTGTACTGTCACAATATATATATACCTATATATAGATATTTTTATTTAAAACGCAGTGTAAACTTACGCACTTTGTATCAAGTGAGAGAGCATTGGTATATCAGTATAAAGTATGGCTGCGCGCTTAGGTTACTCTACATTTTTAAGTTAAACTTTAATTGTATCAATTTCACCTTAACTTGACTCACACAGTTTTGTAGGTGAGGTGTGTGTGCGCATATAACTGCTATACTCATTTGCCATAAAATAAGCCGTTGTTATTTTTATATGTATTTTTGTAATTTTTTACTAAAAAAATGACCCAAAATAAAGGTCAAGGTCATGACAGTACATAGGTCATTTATGCGCTTATTTATTCTTAAACAACCCCACTTTTTATTTTTTATGTATCTCCATTGGATGTGAAAATAATCAACCCTACCTTTGGCTAAGTTAGAAAATTAGAAGGCGCCGTATTTTCCGCGGCAAATTTTTCCGATTTTTTTTTAACACGTGCTTTGAAGTACCTATGGTAAGGTGACTTAATTCTGAAAAAATCATAACTCTAGCATAATATATCATAATATCATGGTTCATGGACAAGTACGTTTGGCTGACTACTGACGAATTGTAGGTATCATTACCAGCAATAGGAAAAATTAATCTAATTGCTAAAAAAAAAAAAAAAAAAAAAAAAAAAAAAAATGTAACCATGAGTACATGAAGTTATGTCTGTTGACAGACGTCAAATTTACGTTTCATGTGAATAATATAACTTTATAGTAACTTGGTCTCCCTCTTTCATTTCTTTTTTGTAATTATTTTGCAGTCATAAATTATAATATGTATAATCACTACAAAGCTAAAAATTTGTGACCATAGGCAGTCGTTATGACAAAGTGCCTAATGTTTAAACAAGTTTTATTTATTAATTAATTATACTTTGATGACTTATGACTTATCTTATACATAAAGGCCGGTTTACGCAAACGTACGTTTGGCTAAACGCGAAAAGTTGACGTTTGACGCATAAGTTGAGATGCATGCTATCAAATGGTGCGGTTCACGCGTTGACACGAAACGTTCAAAACATAAAGACGAGCAAACGTGAAACGCAAGAGTTGACCAACTCTCAACTTTTGCGTCAAGTAAACGTGAATTTCTCGTGTTTGCTTCTCCCACAAACTCCTACGCATGCACACTTGCTCCGGTGTAGAGGCGCCAAATATGAACTGAATCACATTTCTAATAATGAGGAGGATAAAAATTAAAATTAAAATAAATATTTTTGCTTTAATTTTAATTATTACAATTGGCCTTTTTGGTTGCCTCATGGTAAACAGCTGTTGATTACGAAACAGGCCGATATGACTCGAGAAAACACAAAATAGGCCTCAAACGCGCGTTTAACAAGGATGCGTGAACCAGACCTAATTTTGACACAAAACGTGAAAATGTGAAATGTAAAAATAAGTCGACTTATGTTTGCGTAAACCAGCCTTAAAACATTTAAAACTGAACAATAAATTATACTATGTAATGCAATTTAGTGTTTCAGTATGTTTATCTTCCTATTACTAAAAGTAATACAATTGTCTTAAATAATAACAATACATTTTTATCTTTTTGTTTTAGAAGTTACTGGGTGTCCAAGAATGGATAGTGATGAAGGAGTTACAACTGTAAGGCTATTACCTAACGGAGATGTCCAGTTTGAAGCTCCAGGTGTCAATATGGAAAGTTCAGAAGAATTGCTAGTTAATGGTGAATGTGACAGCCAGACAGAGGAAAAAAGTGGAGCTGTTGCGTTAGAGTATCACATAGATGACATTAGTATTAACAATAAATCTAATGAAACTGGAGCTGAACAAAGTGAATTAAAATTTGAGATTAAAACTGAGCTAGAAGTGCAGCAAGCTAATACACTAGATATAGATGCACAAGAAGGCGTAGCTTCTAGTACTACAGGACAAATAGAAGAGAAGCAAGAAGACCTTGCTAAAAAAGACGAAGCAGGAAAAACTAAAACTACAGAAAATGTAACAGCGAAGGTTAAACCTCCTTTGAAAGCAATGTCAAAAGAAACAGATGCTGAAGGCAAGCATAAAAAGATGAAAAAGGAAACAAAAAAGACATTGTCTGCAAGCAAAGGAAAATCCACCTTTACATGTTTTGGAGATACAGATGCTCATCTGTATGACAACCCAATTCCTGAGGGATGGTCTCGAAAAGCAGTATTAAGGCAAGGAGGAGTTTCAGCAGGTAAATATGATACATATATTTACAGCCCACTTGGCCAGAAATTTCGCTCTCGTAAAGAAGTTGCTGCTTACTTGGAACAAACTGCTGATACAACCTACAATTTGGAAAATTTCCAATTTACTGTTATCAGATCTAATCAACAGAAAGCAGTATCTCAAAATCAAGTTCCCAAAGTTTCATTGCCATCAACTACAAAAAACACCAAGAAAATAAAAGTTAAGAAAAGTGGTGAAAAAGCAGGCGCATCAAATACTTCAAAACAGACTCCTTCCATAAAATTGAAAAGTAAGACCCGCAACAAAATAAAAATCAAGAATAATATAAAGAAAAAGGTTGATTCTCCAAGTGCTGTACCACGAGGTTCTGCTATTAAAGACTCTGCTTCCAGCACTGCTATATTAGATAAACTTATACCATCTCTTGCTGACAGTGGAAGTCTTTGTAAAAGTCTATTTACTAATATCAGCTTCAATAAAAATAAACGTAAAAATATACATAGCAGTAGTACAGTTAGTGCTAAAAGATTAAAAGTAGATCAAAACAGTGCATCAAATATGACTTTAAACAACAATCTAAATGTTGCTTCAACTTCTAAAGTTGGTATTTATCCTAAAAAAATGCCAATGTTTAAGAAGCAAAAAAATAAGATGGTCTTACAGAAAAAAAAATCTTATTTATATGGTCCACCAAACAGACCCCTTCTAAAGAAAACAACTCCTAGCATCAAACTAGTGCTCAAAGAACGTAATGATATGCAGAAAAGAAAAGGTCGCCCACGTAAGGATGCAAAGGATGAGAAAAAATTTCCAGTCTTGGATCCATCAGAAGAAGAAAAACTTATAAAGGATATCGCTAAGAAAAATTTGTTTATTACCTTGGTAAAGTGTGATGTTGACAAGGAAGTTGCAGGTGAAGTTTTACCCAATTGTGAACCAGAAGTACAAACAACAGCAATAGTTAAAACTGAGGAAAGTGAGAAGTTTGCAGAGGTAAACGCTGACACTAAACCACCTCCTAGTGATGTAACTGAGAAACCTTTAGAGAAAATAGCTGACATTAAACCAGAAAGTGTGTGGATTCCACCTCAATCACCATACAACCTTATTTATGAAAAATTGTACTCTGATAAATGGAAGCTACTTATTGGTACAATCATTATGAGAAATTCAAATGCCCTAGTTGGAACATCTCTTGTTTGGAAATTTTTAGAAACTTATCCAACACTTGAAGATGTAAAAAAAGTAGACCAAATGGAATTAGAAAAATTTCTTAGTGCTGTGGATTCCCCTCAAAAATGTGCTAAAAATATAGCAAAATTTGCCATTGAATATGATACACAAGAGTGGCTGTATCCATGTGAGCTGTCTGGCATTGGAAAGTATGGTAATGATACATACAAAATCTTCTGTACAAATGAGTGGCGTACGGTAAAACCTGATGAATTTGATCTATGCGTTTATCACAATTGGCTCTGTCAGAATCATGTACAGCTTCATGCCTAAGGTATGTCTTGATCTCATTCACTCTTTGTATTAGTTAATAAATATTTTAAAGATACAAAATATATTGTGTAAATAAACTTACTGGTACAAATATAGTACAAAATGGAAAATATTGATAAAATTTAATAGTTTCAAAAGTTTTGTTCTTTTAAATCTGTATGCATTTCAACAATAACAAAAGACTAGTATTTTAACAGGAAAGGACAGCAAAAGTATTGCCATAATGAAGTGATATCATAGAGTTTGGTGAAATAAAGAAAACATTCAATAGCTTTCAACACAAAGACTCCCAGAGAAAGGAGTATGTGTGTGTGCCTTTGGAATGACAAAAGCAAACACGCAGGTAGGAGTCTTGTGCTTAAAGCTAAGTTATGCATTTTTTTTAGAGAACTATCTATCTGTGTTAGAAGAAGAAGAAAAAGGAAAAAAAAAAAAAAAAAAAAAAAAAAAGCCAAATAATAGGATATCTCTTTACTTGTTTTTGCTGTCCTTTCTTGTTTCCACTATCCGATACTTTTAATTTACTTCACCCAGCTGCTAAGATTTCTTTTTCTCTATATCAATAAAGACTATGTGTGTATGTTTTTTAAATAAATTACAGAAGTATTAAGGTTACTACTTCACTTTTTTGTCTTTGTGGTTACAAGATGACATCTATCATGCAACTTATTTTAACTTGATGAAAATTTCCACTTTTTACATATATATTTTTATGGCAAAACTGTCGATTCCTCTTTTTTTTTAAGTACCTCTTTGTGTACTAATATTTCAGAGTATGTAACAATTTTATTGCTCCTCATTGTGTTCTAATAATAATGATATTATTTTTTTAGTAGTAGATTGTTTTGAAGTCAATATATGTATACACACTATCAATACTGGAATATTAATCAATTATTATATTTTGTATTAAAATTATTAATACTACAGTTGAAAATCGAATTGATAAAATAGCAATATTATATTAAATTTTACCTTTATGAATTTTAATTCATTTTGCAGTAGGAGAAAATGACTGGTGTGTTTGTCATTTGATTGTCTTTTTCGTCATTTTAAATATTCGTATTTATCTTATCAATTCACAAACAATAAATAAAAAAAATCATGTAAATAGAAATTCATGATTCTTAGAGATTTAAAATTGTTTGGGAAATAGAAATTTAAAAAGCACAAAATTGATTTTCATTCTATCATGTCGTCAAATAATTCAGTGAAATTTTATTCCTATATATTATATAAGTTATGATTAGTTTGTTAATAGTAATTATTAACTATTTTATATTTAATCACAGATAATGTTCAACCAATGAATAAAACAGGACAGAAATAGATTTTTGTCAGTGGACTAAAATTGTATAACCAAATGGCTAAGGATATGGAAGAACTTCCTATCAAGTCATTTAAAAGTGAAATGTTGAAAAGGTTAAAGAAGAATCAAGTTTAACTTCAGTAAACCTTCAAGAAAGAAAAAAAGAAACAGAAGAATGGAAAAGTTATTCAAAATCTGCAAAATGAAATGAAATATATAAATAGCATTTAATTGCTAATCAAATAAACTACTACTACTACTATCAACTGATTAGCAATTAAGTATTTAATTTAATTTAGTTTTAAGAAGATGCCAATAAATATTTGGTATTTTATATTCTAATGTGACATACTAAAAAAAAAAAAAGAAAGAAAAATGTGAGTAGCTATTTAATTGTAATGTGTAAGAATATTAAAATATTATCCAGGTGAGATTGTTAAAGCCCTTGTCAACTTACTTTTTTTAAATCATTTAGAATACTACAGTAGATTGATAATTACCATACCTTATTTTCCAAGAATTAGACACCAACACTTTGATTTTGTATTTATTTTCTTTTCGCTGGTTATTTCACGTATCTGACATCACAATGTACCGCCACCAATCACAATCACCGCTCTGGTCGTGATAAAATTAAGCCCCTCCCTTAAGTTCTTTACCCCTATCACGACCCCATCGGTACATTGTGACGACAGACGTGTGAAATAACCGCTAAAAAAAAAATACAAAATCAAGGTGTTGGTGTCTAATTCATGGATAGTAAGGTATGGTAATTATCAATCTAGTATTCTAAATGATAAAAAAGTAAGTTGACAAAAGGGCTTTAAGTGACAAACAGAAATGTTTAAAATAATTTTGAAATAATAATATTAATAATCATACAATATATGAAAAATGTAATTTGTAAATTAGTGTCATATATGTATGTATAGCACCATAACTTCTGGACACTATTGTTTAATTTTTGAATTGCATTTATCCAATGTGATATGACTATTATAATCATCAAATTTCATAATGATACTTTCTTTAGAATTTATATAGTTGTATTTCTAATTTCTGTGGTACTGTATATTCAATATTCCAAAAGTGTGTAAACTTATTTTTTTCTGCCATCAGATAATGACTTGACAGTACCATGATCATAATCATTCCATATTTTCTGTTGTTGTTTTCCCTATCCGAGTGAACATTTTCCAAGCATTTTGGCATTTAGTGTCGCATATTTAGATAATGGTGACAGGAAGTCATATTCCATATTTAATAATGTTGTTCCGCATTCACTCATTGTTTTTTGTTTTAACTGTAATGGAAGAAGACAAAATGTAAATTAACCTATAGCCACCTACGTCACAGAAAATAATGAAAATAAACTATGAATCTCATGTAAAATCATTGTTAGTATTAATTTTTATTTGTCATTTTTTTTCTATAATAAGTTCCTTTTACAAATTATGTAAAGTTTTTATTATTTTGTACTTGTCAAGTACTGGCCATATTATGATTACATAAGATAGTATAATCATAAGCATTTAGATGTAATGTTTTTGTGGCAGGCGTACGTACGTACTGGTGTCTTTGTATTCATTGAAAATAATTACTTGAAAAAATTAATTAACGTAATTTAGTTTTATACTAAATATAAGAGCTCATATTATTATTATAAGAGCTCCTCCATAATTTTGTTCCGAATTAATTTTTTTTCTTTATTTTTTTTTTGTAAATTTTGCTGAACATTGATAAATATATGTATAATTTTTTTTAGAATGATACAACTTACTATTATTTTTCAATGAAAGGTAGTTTGGAAGTTTTCAATGTGTATTTTATTTTTTTTTATTTTTTTTTATGTTATTTGCCGGCTAGAAAGCATTTATGACATCTATATCTTTTTGTTGTAATTTGTGTGCAAATACAACTTTATTAAAAATATGTAATTATTTACGAAGAATAATGAAGTGTATTATGTTGAAGTTAACCTTCAAAATTATTTTTGTAACTTTAAATTTGTTTTATTATATATTATTTGTAATGAGCAAATAAAAAGTTACCAATATCACATCGTGCAAAAAAACATTTGTTTTATTGTCAACAAAAACTGGACTCTGACCCATTTATATAGTGATAATAATTAAATTCAATTTTTTTGATAAATTACATTTTTATTTACATACATATTATATATATTATATATATATATATATATAGTATCTTATTTATATAATGCTCTGCATGCCGTCCTGCTAAGTGCTCGAGTCGTCATTCTCGCCTAAATAAATCAGATCCAGATAATCCCTTGAATTTTTGAATTATATTTATTGTATAATTTATCCTACTTTCTGGCTATCTATGATAAAGATAAATAACTTTTTGATAGAGTCTATACATTGCACTGTTCGCGAGTGAAAGACTAGTGAACGCTGGTCTAATCATAGAGTTTTTGGGTCTAATATGTGGTCTCACACTGGTCTCACACACAGTAGATGATACAGTAGTCCATCTCCTATACTGAGAATGTCAGATCAATGCGCGCCATAATTCCGACTGGGTGAAGTGGTCTGAACTACACGCGTAACGTTACTTCAGTTACTTTTAGTTCAGTCCGCTTCACCCAGTCGGAATTATGGCGCGTTTTTTGATCTGACATTCCCAGTATAGGAGATGGACTACTGTATCATCTACTGTGGGTCTCACAGTAGATGGTATAATATACTGTGATGTGGTCTATAACATTTTTTTAAACATTTAAATCGGGTAGTGCGGAGTCCGCGCCGCCGACCGCCGACAGCTGTTGAAGTAAACAAAAACAAACAAATTCCAAAAGAGGGCGAGGCAAATTTGGGATAAAATTGGAAGATTCTGTACTTATTTTTTCAATTTCTTTACTATTTTGCCCTTGGGTACGTAGTTTTACTGTAGTGAAGCATATATCTTAATATTTATTTGCTCTTAAGTAAATATATTTTTATTGATATAATGATTATAATGCACATATGTATGAAAGATTGTTGATTTTGACGTATGAAAGGTCTTTGATTTGCCTATATTGGCCAACATTTCTGCTTAAATTATGTTATTTCACCATTATTTATATAAATTATATCAATAACATGGAATGGAATGGATAATAATTATATAAGAACAATAATTTACCATTCCCTAAAAGATACAGTAATTTTTTCTTGTCTTTCATGTGGGAGACCTATACATCAAATTGCATAGATTTGCGCTAGCTTTATGTATTATGTATATATTTGTATACACGTGATTATAATTAATGTTATCATGCATATAATATTATGTTCATTTTGGCAGCAAACTCTTCACGATGGATCAAGATTTACTGAACCACTTAATGGAAGATTGGGATGAAGACGTGCGTCTGCCAGAAACTCTAGATTTAAAAACACTAAAAATTCGTCGGAGTGAAGTACGAAACTTAAAACCACTGACATCACTTTGCTTAAAGAATGTTGTTATGAATATTGACAATGTCTGGTATAAAGATTATTTTGAAAACTTAAGTGATCAAGATGTAGCTTTTCTCTTGGGACCATTTGATGATTTACGTAAGTATAAAATGGCAAAAATATTTATCCATGTTCCTTATACATACATATATATTTTTATTATTCTTTTGTATTTTCATAGCTGGATTCTTAGTAACTGCTGTGATGCAAACTATGAGAGATATGAAAAAACTTCAACTACGATATCTACTTCTGTTGATAACTTGCCATGTTGAAACTCTTGATCTAAGTAACCTCAAGGCATCCAATAAAGTTCTCGTTGCAATCAAGTACAGATGCACTGTAAGCATATTTCAATGGGTTTAGCTTAAAACATCCTTCATTTAAAATTTTCTGGCTTCATCGCGATAAAATTTTTCTCAAATATATGAGTTACTCTGTTTTTAGTATATACCTATATATACTAAAAACAGAGTAACTCATGAAATTAGGGATGTCTGCTTTTTTTTTTCCACAATACCTGTCATTTGCATGCACGAATAAGCCTCACTCAGCATAGTTTATGTAGAGAATCAAGAGTTTTAAATAAAAAAAAATAAGATTTTAATTTTTAGTGTTGAATGGTGGGCTGCATTATTATACATTTTTATATTTTTGTTCAATGTCTTTAAAATACGTACTTTATTATTATTACTAATAATACTTATTATTATTATTATAATTATTATTATAATATTTTCATGACTAGGCCCGCCTAGGGACTTTAGGACCGCTTCATTGTATTTCTACATTTTTATGATGTGTATAATGTACATGATTGTGATAATATATTTTACCATTCAAAAACTCACGCTAAATTTGCAATATTATTAAATATTATGCAATATAATGTATTTTTTATATCGTCTCTATCACGTCAAAATGGTTCTTCTGAAGTTATCACAAACCCGATGCATGGTGCATCTTCTACAGTAAACCCCATGTAGATGCACCATGCATCGGGTCCGTGATAACTTCAGAAGAACCATTTCGACAAGATAGAGACAATATATATTTACGCTGAATTCAACTGGAAAAATATACTATTTGTGTGTACACAAAGAGGTAAAAGAGTAAAGCGGTAAAATTTTGTTGTTCTTTAAATTTATGTTTTTTTATTACAGGAAAAGCTGAAATCTCTGAATTTAGAGAGTTGCAAAGGGTTGTCTTCATCTTTCCTAAAAGACACACTAGCCAGCCTTAGTAAGCTACAGGTTCTAAACCTCAAGCACGTTGGCATCGGAGATGATGTGCTTGCTACACTAGGGTCAAATAATGAAGAACTAAGGTACGCTTTTAAATGAAAGGTCTATATTTAATCATGAATGTAATATTAAAAAAAAAAAAAAAAAAAAAAAAAAAAAATCAACTCTGCCAACTAGGAAAAATTAAATAGTGTACTAAGTATAAAACATCACTGTAGATTTTTTTTTTATTTATTTAGTACTGTACTTTGGTTGATATCTAAATTAATGCAGATTTTAGTATGCCTCCCCTCCCCCATAATTATTATTTTAATAACATTTTTTCTTTTTTACTTGTGTCTTCAGTGAACTATACCTGTGCTACAACCTTAAAGTCACCAATGCTGGTATTAAAGCACTGTGTGTAAATGATGGACATGTAGGAAAGTGCAGGAAATTGCGTGTGCTAACCCTGGAATCTACTAAAGTTGATGAAGTTGGTCTGCAATGTGCACTTGAGAACCTAACAAATCTTGTGATACTAGAACACAACTGTATTGTAAAAGCAGCACTTCAATGGTACAAAAATCATAAAGAATCAATCCTTAAGCTCCAGAAAATGACAGTTGACATTGCTTGTATTGGTGAAGATTGTGATGATTTTTTATATGACTCGTACAATATTGTAGCTATGTGCCCCAACTTGCATGTATTAGAAATTCAATCGTCACTAGGCAGAACCCATTTGATAGAAGGAGGATTCTTAGGCATAACAAATCTTACAAAGTTTAAACTTGAAAATTGCTACATACCAGAAATACCATGGTTCTTGTATATAGGAGGTTCTTTAACAGAATTAAATCTTGTAGGAGAAAATTTTGAAGATAAAATTGATCTTACTATGGTTGGGCAAACTTGTCTACAGTTGGAAAAAATTAATATCCAAGAAATAACTCTTATAGAAAGTGCAACACACAATGATCCTGTTATTTTTGAGTTTGCATTAATTAATTCTGTTAGTCTAAGCAATGAAAAGCTGGGTCCAATCGTAGATAATAATCTTAGTCGCATTCTTAGTTCAAAGCATCTTCAGTCTTGTAAACTCACTGGGTTTCAGTTCTCAGATGAATTGTTCTCTTCAGTCCTGCTAAAGACTTCATACAGTAGGGAAACATTCTCCCAACTTCAAGACTTCGAGTTAACTGAATGCAATGAAGTTACTGAAAAATCTCTCAAAACAATAATTTGTTGTGCACCTAAACTTCTTAAAATTGGTATGAATCATTGTGAAAAATTTAGTAAAGCAGATTTTTGTAGGTTGACAAAATTTATAACTGATAATAAATTAAATATAGATTTGCAGTGGAGTTGAATCTATGTATTTGTTCTGTCAGACAGATGGAATTTAGGTGTAATATCATCAGTTGTATTTTTTGTGTATTTATTTGCTTAAAGTATGTAAAAGTGTATCTGGTGTATCTCCCTTTAAATTTTCAATTCATGATGCAGCAGTTTTTTTTTTTCAAAAAGCGCTAACAAGTAAGTGAGACGATGCTAAAGAATAGGAAGTTCATGGGAGAGCACCTGCACATGCTATAGCCAGTAATATACATTAGTTGCTGCTAATAACATGCTCTGTACATTTTGTTGGTGAAAGTATAATAATTTATAAGAATCATAATAATAACGATACAATATTTAAATTGTATTTATCCTATCATTACTTGATATATATTTATTAACATAATTTAAATTAACATTTTTTTTTTCTTATTGGTGATATATAGGCTATAGTTTAATAATGTAAAAGTACGACTTGTGTGTTATTTTCTTCAATTTCAATTATATTCACTATTTCATAATATATATTATAATATTTTATATATACTATGCATTATGTTTACTATAAATTGTTAATTGTCATAGAGTATATTTTATTAAATAACTTTACTGTCCCTGTGGCATAGTAAAGAGTGTGCTTGTTAGAAATGCGAATGATCAGCATTTAGTACCAAGCTCTTGTTGACTTGGCCTTGATGGTGCGTGGTGTTGACCAGTGATGTTAAGCATGTTTAAGTGTGTCCATTATCAGTGTTGTGCAGAGGCAGGTCAGCCAGTTAAACCACTGCTTGTTCATGGTCACGAGTATATCGAGGGCTACGCAGCATTTTGGTACTAGTGCAATCTCCGTGGGTGCATTTTTGGCACATATGTGCATTCTCCTCACTCACCTTTTTTGAAACATCTTTATACGCTTAGCCTGTACAGATGAGCGAGCCATTAGTAGGCATGGCATAGATTGCACATGTGCCAAAATTGCACCTGCGGAGATTGCACAAGTACCGAAATGCCGCGTAGCCCTCAATATACTGTTTTCGTAAGGTTGTTTAAGCTTTATAGGTCTGGTAGAGGAGTGTAGTGTTTTGGACCTGTGGTCTGGTGAGTCATAGTTCATAAACAATTAAGGTGCCCATAAGGATTCATCCTGGTCCACCTTTGTAAGGGGATTATTGCATTAAAAATGTTTAAAAATTTATGTGATGAACCAAAAGTTTCTGTGAATTTAACACAGTCATGAATGATATTCGTAAACCTTTTTTTTTTTTTGTCCCAAACCACAGTAAAATGACAATCACCTCATGCTTTTTAAATGGCATTGCGCAATTTTTAGAGCAAGGGAGCAGGGTTTACAAGCAACATTATTTACATACCTTTTATAAATATAGCTACGTATATAGTTGTATTTAACATACTTCATCCTGATATATTTTTTTTTACGCTAAAACTAAATAAATGCTTAAATTTTTATACTTAACATTTCTTATTTCTTTTCAGTTTACACATACTAATTTGAGTTTTAGCTAGACTTCTACCTTTCTACCTGCTGGTTAACATTTAAATTAACAAAACATAAATTTTAGCTAGCTTTTGAGGTGGGAAATATTTTAATGAAAAATAATAAAAATACTTAACAATACAAGCTTTTACGTGTAATATACTGAGCATGTAAAATAAAATAGTTAATTTTAAACTAGCAGCCTTGAGCATGCAAATTTACCCTCCCCCCTTTTTGTATTTGTTTTTGTATCTATTTTAATTTAAAAAATTTGCATAATATAACTTTCAATATGGTGTGCTTTAATTATTACAATCTGTTACTTTTCTTTGATTTGCATATTAAACCTTTTTTTTCACATATTTATATTATTAGTTTATATTTAAAGTTAGTTTATTAAGGTACTACTTTAGGGTAGGAGTGAAATTGTTTTATTATGACTTTTTTTAATTAATTATTTATTTATTAAACACCAAGGTGTACTTATACATATTTATATACATATTTATATAGGTCTACATTTTTGCATATTGACTTAATGATAGGGTCCGAGATGGACAATGAAGTAAGTGGTACCTAGTACATAGGCCACTACATAATACACATACACATTTATCATTACACTCGTGAAATTCTTTAATTTGACAGATTACATGGTGGAAACCATGCACCGTATAACGGGTAAAAACATGCCTGTCTGTACAGTTTGGGCCTTTCCACCCATTAATATTATTAATATTAAATGCAGGGGTATTATAGAAGGCCAGGCTGATATCTTCAGTTTTACTTAGTCTATCCTTAACAAATTTAATGTAATTATCTGTTTTTAACAATTTAAATTTCACTTGTAGTTCCGTTACAAATAACTCCTCCCCTGCTAGCTCGTAAACCAGCCTTGACGACGTAAATTTTGACAAGCAAAGTATCCGTTTTAAGTACCTAGACTTAACAGATTCTAGATTTTTGAAGTCTGTTATAGACATAAATGACCAGAAAATTTCAATGCCGTACGAAGCAACTGGAGAGATTTTCAGGTGAAACAGTTTAATAGCTGTTTCCAAAGATAACGAATTTAGATTTGAGATAGCGAATGAAGATGACAATGCATTTCGACAGCGTTCTTTGACATGTTTAGAGAAAGATTTCCCCGTCTGTTGCATAATAACCCCCAGATAATTAAAAGAATTTACAAACTCTATCTTTTCTCCATTACAAGTTATTACATCTGACTTTGCTAAAGGGCCACCTCTCCTGAATTTTACAATTTTTGTTTTCGTAGCATTAATTTTTAATCCGTTCAGATTAGCCCATTCAATAAGTTCGTCTAGAATTTTTTGAAGTTTTACAATATTATTACAAATAATAGCGATATCATCTGCATAGATGCTGATAAAGATATCAGGATCATTACAGATAAGGTCAACTAAAATGTCCAAGATGTCATGTGTGAGGAGGTTATATGACTTTGAATTGAGTTAAGGCTGATGTACCCAAAAATGAAATCAAAAAAATTCTATCTTAAAAACTCTCGTCGCAACAGAGCGTCAAAGTAACGCAAATGCCCCGCCCCCTAATGCTAATGAATCTATATTTGGACCCTAATTTTGAACAACTTCAAATTTTTTTCAGCGGTTAAAAAAAATACTAGCTTGTTCTTCGTGTTGATTTTTAATGAAAAATGATTTTTCAGATTTTTCTAGAACGAATCTGCCGAGAAAAAAATTATCGCAAATTGACCCATGTTAATGTGAATATGCAATCTTCATTAATTTTTTTCTCTATAAATGTCTCGTAAAAATCGTTTAAAAAGTCAAATGCATTAAAACTTGATCTATAGAACACACTAGTATTTTTTGTTTAGAAGTTAGTCAAGAAAAATTTTGCACACGGGGAGCTTGAAGTTTTGTATGTTTTGCGTGTTAAAGGGGGCGTATCCCAACGACTTTTAATGCTAATTTGCGGAAGATTTGATTTGAGCCGAAACTTTTTGGAGTATAGAGAATTGTTCCTTGGTTCATTATGAACCTAAAAAGTGATATTAAATTAAATTTTACGACAACATTGCTACCCTAAAGTAGTACCTTAAGGAAAAATAATAATAATGGGGAAAAAAAACACATTAAATGCCAAGCTCAGTTAAAGGTCAGGCAGTTCAGATATATTTTGAAATGACAGTAATTAAATATTAGACAACCATTACATATTATTATCATTTTATTACAATGATGAGCAACAATGGAGATGCACTATAAAATACAAAAAAGATCAAATTTGTTTAAGTTGATAGTCTAGTTTTAAGTTAAGGGGGTGGGTGATCTTCTGACGCAATCAAAAGTTGAGACGGAGCTTCAGTATAAGGTCTAATTTTGATGTCGTCCAGAAAGTCTGAAGTATAAGACTTGTCTCCAATGAACTGGGCCATACGCAACACAGCATCCATAGCTGGCTCCACAAATATTAAAGACTCATCTTCCGTAAAGTCGGCTGGAACTAAAAATCGCAAAGTTAATCAAAATTATTAAACTACATGCAGGTGACCCATAACCCAGGATGTGGGCCAGCAAAATACTAAAATCAATCAATCAAGTTAAAAATTATGAAAGTTATAATGTACAGTCTTATTAATTTTTATTTTTTAAATACGTACCAATATCTGGAGCAGAAGTTGGTGAAAATAACGTTGTCTTTTCAATAATTTGAAGAGCTGATATTGTAACACAACCAATCACTTGCAGTATCTGTGAAAACAAAAAAAATATATATATTTTTATGCTTTTTTTTTTTTTTTAAATCTAGCTCAAAAATGGTACAAATTTTGGAAAATATGTGTTAAGAAAAAGTGTACTAACCTCAAGCAGTTCAAATGTATGAAATGGTTGTAGGGCAGGAGAGAAGCGCTGTTGTACAAGATTAAGTGTAGTGCCTGGGTTGTATAGAATGTGGCACAGAACAGCTCCCAACAAACGATCTAGAACTCTTCGATTAAGACTGCCATCAATACGTACCCATGGGCGAATGGCAACCAAAACCTTCTCTCCGCAGCTATAAAAGAATGATAATTAATTAGTAAAAATATTGATTAACTTTCAAACAATTAATATTATAAAAGGAAAGGATAATAGTTTCTTTTTACAAAGCAATTTGAGCTGAAATATGCACATGGCGATGGCTACATTATGTTTACAAAAACGAGAGTATTACAAAAGATGTCTAAATAAATATGATAAAATATAGCCCCTATATCTTGTCATAAATATTTCAGTATCTGTTATGTATACTATAGGTATCCTATACCTATATATTTATATTATTGTAGTTACTTTTAAATGTATAATTAATTACTCATGTGCAAATTTTCCCCACCTAGTAAATTGTCATAGTGCTGCTAAATTTTACTATGTCCACTGAACCTTGCAACAAAAAAAAAAAAAAAAAAAAAAAAAAAAAAAAAAAAAATGCTGGGTTTAGGATTAATTAATTAAAATTTAGGATTTTGCCAATTTGGCTATTTCCAGCACAGAAAAAAAAAAATCAAGAGGACATTGGATTTCATATCGGCACCGCCATGACAACACTTTTTTTTTCATTTTAAAATAGTATCACAACCACCACATAGTTTTATATCTCTCTATAGATACAAACTATTTGAAAGAAAAACAAATGCATGCATATAAATGGTAAAAAATTGGGGAAAGAGAGGTGAAAATTTAGCTGACTGATACCTTGATTTCTAAAGAATCATTCAGGTGGCATATGTAATTTGATGTCCATCAGAGAATATTGATGGAAACTGAGAAAGCGTACTGTACTATGTATATGTGCAAAAAACTGACTGATACCAACAGACTGAGATGTGTTAATATTAACTTATGGACAATATGAACTCTTTCACATTACACCAGCACTATTAATGACAGATACCAATTGACGAAGATACACTAATGTAAACAAATGCAACCGTTCACTACACATGCACTTGTCACTTTGTCAGTATTTATCATTTTGACAGCTAGTGATGGATAAAAAGCTGTGAGTTGCCAGCTTTGTCCATCAGTATCAGTTAGTGAAAGGGTCCATTTTTTTACAATATGTTGCAACTTTGCAACTTTGTTTCTCCATCGACATCAAATTTGTGTGAATTTTACTAAATCCTGGCCAAAATTAAATGCATTATAATTAAGGGTATGTACTAATTAAATAATAATAATTAAAGTAACAATGTACTTACTTCATTTCAAGTTGTCTTGATACTTCTTCAGCTGTTTTATCTGAAGATATCAAAGAATTGCTATGCTCAAATTTCTTAGTAATTTTCACCTTTTGAGCAAAATCATTTTCATGTGGAGCACATTTTTCACTTTCTGGTTCATCTTGAGAAGGTTTTGATGTACCATCCTCAGGTCCTGTGATATCTTCTTCTACTTGTGACTGATCGGCTTTAGTGGAGTGTGATTCATCATTCGCCTGAGATTTATTTTGTTGAGTTGGTCGTGTAATAACTTCTTGATGTAAGGTAACATCATCCAGATCAAGTACAACAGCACTCAATGGTGTCAAACCTTCTCTTTCCAGTCTCTTGATTTTAGATGAACAAATAAGCCAAGGCTGTTTGTACGTCCAGTAAACATAGTGTATTGTAGTTACACCTACTCTCAAGAGGATTTTTAAAGAAACAAGTAATGCTAAGTGTGTTGCTAAACTCATATTTCCATTCTGGCTGCTAAACCATGCCTGCAAAATTATACAAAAGAATTTAGAAAACACTTTGTAATGTATTAAATTTAATTAATTAATTTAAAAAAACTTACCCTTAGCATACTAGTAGTTGCACCAACTTGGTGTTTTTCTTTAATTAGTTCCACCAGTGCCATTGCAATTTCTAGATCAGCTGTACTGGCACCAGCTTCCATGTATTGTAGTTGAACTTCCTCCCATGTACTCATCTCACCTTCTACAATATTGTGACTAAAATTGTGGGGGAAAAAAAAAGAAGACATTTATACATTAGAAGTTTAGTAATAACAATAAGGGGTGTATGGCAATTTCTAGCTTACTTATTAGGTCTTTTTATCTACACAGAATGGAACAAGTGATAATAATAAAAAAATACTTACTCTTTCAGTGCATTAATTACTGCTTTCAGTTCCATCTCATCAATTGGAAGATGGTCATATTTTAATTTACAAATAACTTCACATGGTTTCATTGCCAGTCTTGCTCTCTGATCTCTGCCCTCATCAATACTTCTTTGATCACGTAACTCATCTCTTGTAGCATAAAATGCCATACGAGAGGCTACATTAGCTCTAATAATTTTGTCTCTTTCAGACACAACAGGTTCAGTAGTAGTAGAAGCAGTCTCATTAGAAATACTGATCTCTTCAGTGGCAGGTGAATTTTCAGTTACAGGAGGAATATGATCAGGAGCAAATAGATTTTTTACTACAATCAAGCTTCTTTCTGAAGCATGTGTTTCATCCAATTTTAACCTTTTTACTTGAGGACTTTCTTCTTGTATTGTTGATGTAGAGGTTGAACCAGTGTCATCATCCCTCAGTCTCTTGATATCGCACTTCTCACTCACATCTGTGTTTAGAGTATCTGTAGCGGCAACTGGACTTTCTGTAACTTCTGCAGTTACTGGTTCACCAGTAGTTTTGCTGGTAAAAGATTCCAACTTGTGGGAATTCTTGATGATTTCTTCATATGCCTGGGAAGAAGAAAATAATAATAATAAATAAAAAAAAAATAATAAATACATTATACAGTACAGTACACATAAAAAAAAAGTAAGATAAAAGTGAGGAGGACTCTTAAGCTCTATTTAATTAGGTACTACATTTTGCAGTAAATAATAATAAAGTATTGTATTGAGAGAACATAATCGTTATGATGAGCTATTTTTGACTTACCTTCTGTAATCTTGCTTTTTCGTCTTCTTCAATAGTAGTATCAAAATCTAAGGTGATGATCTGAGCAGGCATTTGTATTTCCATCTCAAGAAAGCCTGCACAAATACCTTCCAAGATGCAAGCATTTCTTCCACCATTTTCTGACATAAAGTCTACACTGACTCCTGGATTTCTTGCATCTCGTAGACTTTGTAATGCACACCACGCCTCATAAAATGTTTCATATTGATATTTGGATTGCATCATATGAAAATAATACATGGCTAACTGGAATGGTGTTGAAGTTAATGGAATTTGATTGGTTTTGTGTCTTAATGTTCTAGCATATAATTTTTTAGATGACACCATTTGATCTGTACGGAGTTTATTTATAGCAGCTCTGAGCCATTTATCAGGATACTGTTGATATACATTCAGAAGTTGGAATGAGTAGTTAGTTTTGTCTGCTGATGTACCCAGGGAACTCTGTAAACAAAATCGATTTATAAGTAAAGAAGGAACCAAATTCTATACCTCAAAACAAAAGAGAAACTTACAAAGATTAAAGTAACGAGAACATTGAAGTACACTTGTTCAAGTGAAGTTGGCTCAGCATATTTCCCTCTTTGCCTAAGACTTAAATATGGATTCACAACACTAAATGAAGCATGAAACTCTTCTATTGTATCAGGTATTGAAGTATCAAGTATATCATCAGGCACAGAACGATATTTTTGCTTCAGCATATTTACTAACTCTTCAAATCCTTTGTCCATAGCTTCTTCATATTGATCTTGTGTCATTTTTTTAGCTCTTAAGTTTTGTTGGAAATTCTATAAATGAAATCATACTTTTAGATACATATAACAATTTGATAATTATTTTTAACATACCCAGAATCTCTCAAGAATAGCTGGATCTTGTCTTGACTCCTCCAAACACATTGCTATGTCTAATTGTGCACTTTCAGATCGATTATACAAATAATTCATTCTACGAAGACACTGGTCACTTTTTTTTGGTTTAGAAGTTGATACACACTTGCTTAAAACTTGAGATACAAGTGAACCCTTGATAGGTGTCTTGACTGAATCTTGGCTTAAGAATATGCCTGCTACTTTGCACAAGATCATGTATACATCTTCTTCAGGAGTCCAGGATACACGCCTAAAGATAACAATTTTATAAATTCGTATCAATACCTAATATTACAATTTAACTTCTTTCATTTCAGTAAAATCAGATATACACAGCATCCATAAAAGTTAAAATGAATTTTTAATTTGAACAATACAATCAAAATTAATTGTGACAAATATATTTCCCAATGAATGCAATATTTACATTCATGTTTGCTTTGTGTATGTAATAAAAATAATAAATGCTAATGAGTAGTAATTTTAAATAGATAGTATGCAAATTACATAGTATATATTTTTTTCAATGCTATACCACAGTGCTTCTATTTATTTTATATATATACAGAGAGAATAAGGAAAATACTAACGCTCTAAATACACCTGGTTCTTGAGCTTCTTCTGTGGACTTGGATTTTGAAGTTCTTTTCTTTGCAATTCGAGTTCTACTTATATGTCTCTTTATTACTTTACCCTCTCGAGAAGGCTGTGAAACAAATGTGGGCTTCTTTTTTATACCACTTGGACCTGGCTTAGGAGTGACTTGCTGATCCTTCACAGGCTTAGGCTTGGTTTCCTGTTCCTTAGTATCTCTTTTTCTTGGAGTTGGTTCAAATCTAGTTTCACTTTGCATATCTTCTCCCCATGCTAAGGAACTAGCAGTCTGAGTTTTACCATCTTTACTTACATTTGCCATCAGATATTTACTACACCAGTTACGTTTGAGGTGAGCAAAGAATGCAGAGTCAAGACCAGCTGCCCCCAAGCGATCTCCAGGTATTTCACCTTCATCGTATACCAAAGCTTCATCAGGTGTACGTACTTTGCATGACTCTAACAAAGCTGCCTTGTTTTCTAAACTCTCTAGTATGATTTCCTTGCCTTCTTGGCCCAGCTTTCCTCCTAATTGAGTCATTATACATGTGTTGAATAAATCACACCAATATTGATCTACATCCTGAGCACTGCTGAAAATGTAGGATTTTCTCTCATATTCAATATCAGGTGATATCTGGAAGTAACCCATTCTAGATATTGTTGTATCATAAATAGCAGCTAATTTGTTCACATAAACAAATAGCTGTAACAAAAAATATTTATATTTAGACATTGATTTAATAAGGGACAGAGTTAAAAATATATATTTTATATATTATACCTGATCTTTTTCTTTCAGTCTCTGAGGTCCAAACTGCAATAAACCGATGAAACAAAGTCTCTGGGCAGTTTCATAGAGTGTAAAGAGGAACTTACGTTTGGCCAATAAATTACTACGTATAAATCTAGGTAAGTTGCCAAGCAAGTAATGTTGTTTTATTGGATGACTCATGTATGCATCTAATCCAGGAATCACATAACGTATCCACATAACACGTACAAATACAGAGAGTGGAATACGAAGTACTATGTCACAAAGAATGGACCATCCTTCAGGCCAACCTGAATCAAAAGACAAATTAATAAAGAAAATACAAACACAAACACTGTATTAATCATTGCAAATCATTCATTATTTTCCTTGCCTTCATGTTTTGGAAGTGGTGGGACAAACATTTTCCAATCCACTGCATTACTATAGTAAATTTTTGGCAGATCATCTGGGACCTTATGCCCCATGGATTGCAGCTTCTGTGCAGCTGCTGCTTGGTCAATATTTTCATCACCTAGATAGTCTCGAGTCAGATAGAACAACAATTTATGAAGTAGACGCATCCTTACAAACTTTGGACAATGACCATACCGATTGCCTAACTCCTGGAAATAAAAATAAATAGGTTTGTTGTATTTTTTCCTGCATATTAAATCTTAAATAAAAGCCGAAATCTTAAATAGAAAAAATTAAGTCCTACCCTTTGAAGTGCTTTGACATTAATAGCAGTACTGTTTGCTTCCTTATTCAATTTTTGAATTTCTTGTACACTTAGGATTATACTATCCTGGTCAAGAAGAGGATCACCTTGTACAATTACTGGTGGCTTTACTTCAGGTATATTAAAAATTCTGAACTTGGCTTGCTCAATTGCACACTGTATGGCTGGATGATCTGAAACAGTAAGTGTTAAATGTCAGTGAAATACCATTTACAAAACATGTACCATAAATATTTCTGGCGAGCCAGATAGACCATTCTGTAAATCAACAAAGAAAATAGTTTAAGCATGTCATATAAAAATTTATATTATGCTGAAATTTTAAATTATAGAAACAAATTATGTGATGACGCATTAACTGCAAGCCCTGGGCTGAAAAATAGTCTCCATTTTGCATCCTAGAGCATGATGCATTTCAATATTATCTTTATTATTTTTTTTTCTGTAGAACATTTTCAAAACTATTAATTTGTAAAAAATAAAATAGCCACTGCATTCATAGGTTGCAGTTCAAATTTAAGCACAAAAAGATAGTGATACTAACCTTTCTGAATATCTGCACTGCAAACGAATGTTATTGTTTTCTTTTTGTCATCAGATTTTATAACAGCTTTAAAAAGCTTGATACATTTTTCTCTTTGTAGTTTTCCAATAAGACGAAATAAACTTTTCCTATCTACTTTATATTCATATCCTTCTTCTCTTTCTTCATCTGTGATCAGCTAGAAATATATTAAATTTTGTAGCACAACATATCTATATTTTGAGAACAAGTTTACTCACTTTGTAGAACTTAGAAATATCATCAACAACTTTGCACTTGAGAACTTCTGCCAGAATTATGTTTATACGTTTTAATGTACGATAAGTCATCAGCGAGTCATCATCAACTGGTATCAGTTGGCTTCTAAAAAGAATTAATTGTTATCTGCTACAATTGGAAATATGCCAATAATGAGAGAGAGAGAGAGAGAGAGAGAGAGAGAGAGAGAGAGAGAGAGAGAGAGAGATGCAAAGAAGGATTTATTTTCATATAAAAAAACAATACACATATAAAAAGAAAGACAATTTAAAAGAATATTTACATGTCAACCATTGATGATGTATTGAGGGGATCTACTTGCTCAGCACTGCTATTTACAGTGTTTTCAATATCATCACTTGGTACATAAATAGTATCTCTGCTTGTACTTGGCATAGGTTGTTCTATTGCTTGCATAGCTGCTTCAACATCAGCATCAATTATCTCTTCTTCATCTTCGTTTGATTGACTTTGTGGCACTTTTTTTGCTTCAGAAACTTCCTCTGCTCCTTCTTGTAGTATTTTCACTACACAATTAGGGTTTCTCAAGTCTCGAGAGAGTAATTTCTCAAGCACTTTTACGTCTCCAACTAAATCCACAAATTTCATTTTTTCTCTTTCAAATTTTAAATCTTTGGTATGCTGGCGGACAGCAAAGTACCTAAAATAAAATCAAACATTAATTTCAAAATTAATAAATCAATAACTGTTCAGAACATTACCTTGATACTCTTTGTCTTCCAATATCTTGCATTTTGACTGAAACAGATCCCTCTTTTACAAGTTGACGGCAAGTTAGACGTCTATCCAAACGTCCAAGTCCTAGAAGTTTGCCAATAGTAGCTTGTGTGAGTCCTTCAGGACCTGCCTCTTCAATGAGTCTGTATGCTTGGTGCATTACAGTCCTCTCCAGTGTTCGGTGGGATAGATTAAGAATTCCTAACAAGACAAATCCTAAGTTATTTTCATATTTATCCAAGTTGAGTGAGGGGAAGGTCTATTATTATTATTTGTAGGAATTAATACAGTACTGAATCATTAGTGAATTGTGTCATAAATATATAAATAATTAAAACCTTTAGGTCCATTGTAATCTGGGTCATCAGCATCTTCATCATCAGAATTTGGAACATTTTCTTCATCTTCTAATTTCTTGTTAACACTTTCATCACAATTACCCAAAACTACCACTCGCAGTGTCTTCTCCAATCCTGTATTCTTACGACTCCACTCAGATGGTGGGGCATCGGGATGTACAGTACGGTATGTCACTCTCTGTTTACATACATAATATACAGTCAACCGGGGTGAAATTGAAAGTGCAGGATGAAATTGAAACTCCAATCATGTGCAAGCTTTCACTTTTCCCTATCTTGCTAGACACAGAGCACTTTGAAAGCGGGTCTGTGATTTTGGCTTTCAATTTCCCCCCACACTTTCAATTTCACCCTGGTTGACTGTATCTATTAATTTCAGTTACAAACCTTTTATTATTATTTTTTAACTCAAACAGAAAAATCCTCATTATTATTTATATCAAAGTAATGGAAACTTACTGCATGGGAGTTGATCATTCCTTTACGATGCAAGCCACATATTAGTTTTTTGAATGAAGGACCATGCATTGCGAGAGTACTTTTTAGATAATCATACTCCACAAAATGTTCTGGTGCAGCTCTCAGCATTGAAAAAATTTGTTCTTGTCTCATAGTTGATACTGATTTTACAAGTATAAAAAATCTTTTCAGGTGTAATAAGAAGCTATTGCATGTGGCATTCTTTACTTTTATTGTTTGGACCTGAAAGAAATAGAATTTTCTTATTATAAGCTTAATTTAAAAACCAACAACATTTTTGAAAATTGCAAAGATTTTGAAATAACTTTTACCTGTTTAGTAATAAGGTCAAGTTCAAAAAACTTTTTACGAACATAGAAATGTGACCTTGGATCTTCTTTAATCATATCTTGAATACTACCAGCTCCATAGGTAAATACTCCATAATGACGAGATCTCCCTATGCGTTCTAAGATGCAGTAGTGATTTGCGGGCATATCTGTGTAAGGAACTTTGCATGTACTCATGAGAGCTTGAGTACGAGTTTGCTGTGATGCAACCAATACAAGTTTGCCACCCCACCTAAAAGTAAGATATTTAAGTAAATAAATAAAGAAGAAATATTAAAAAGAATCAAGAAAGCCCCACATTTAATCATATAACAGTGAAAGTGATGAAAGTTATCAGAAATCAATCAACAAATGAAAAAAAAAATAATGAAAAATAGCATTAAATTGCTATTCAAACTACTATACTCTACTGTTTCTAAATTTAATTGTTTTACTATTGTGCTGTTAATGTAACATTCATTTATGTTATTAATAATTAATGAATGAAGGCTCATTTCTGTAGTGCTTGTGAGCTAACATTTGTAGTTATTTATTTAACATTTATTGATGCCATAAAATGTAGATATATATTTTGAAATAAACTAATAATGATTGTTTACAATGAAGAAATTCTTAATTTGATTCCTTGTAGCAGAAATTAACCCATCATCATTTGATTTGAAATAAATAATAACAAAGAAAAATACATTAAAGAATAAAAAGAAATAAAACAATATATACTGTATGTATTTTTAACTTGGTAAATTAAATAAATTATGTAATCAATTTTAAATAAATTAAAATGGTATGATATTCTTGAAATATCTTAGAAATAGAATGAAAATTGTGCCGATGCTCATTTGAATAATGGTGCAAGTTTTTACAATATCTCACAACATATTCCATCAACCTTCTAATAAACTTCAGAAATAGATCATAATGTTCCAATAATATCCAGTAATCAATAATTACAGTATATTATTTTCTATCTTTCACTGCTCCAATTGGGCAATACTTACTCATTTTGGCATTCTTCTAAAGATAATTCATACACCTTTTCAGGAGCTTTAGTTCTCTTGTCATATGTAGGACACGAACCTTTTATCCCATCTGCATCAACTATGCAGTGTGGATATAATTGTTTCTGTAACACAAATTATACATAAACAACATGCACTTTTAATTAGGTATGGATCCTACATAAGCATGCAGTTAAATATTATGAGAAAGTGTGTTAAATATTATTATTATATATTGTCTAATATTCTAACATACCTGAATATCAATGTTGATTTGGCTAGAGTCGTTGATTTCTAATTTATTTTCCATACACAAAAAGGCGGATGCGGACTATGACGTCACAGCTAGCTTACTCGCAAGTGGACCAGGCGAGCTTTGACATCAGTCCTCATCCACCATTTTGTGAATGGAAAATATATAAGAAATCAACAACTCTGGCCAAATCATTCAGATATGTTAGGATATTAGACAAGTTTTTTAGTTCAACGTGTCCTATGCCTAAAACAGTTGATACTTGCCAGAACTAATTGCATCTGCAAGGATATAGCTGTTACTTCTGCATCTTCGCCATGTTCAGGAAGCACAACATCACCACGAGCTTTTGGTAAGATGAAAAACTCTACATTTTTAAGTTTCTTTACAATGTTCCAAAGGAAGCTCTTAGATTTGTCATCAAGAAAGAAACGGAAATCTTTCCTATCTGAGAGTCTAACCCATAATGCTGTAAATCAGAAATAGGCTTCAATTATTATCTTGTTAATATTGTGGTTCATATCCTATATTATCATTAGCTTGGTTTCCTCAACCATCACTTTTGTGAAGGCTGGTGCATACTTCCAGAACTGCGGGCTCTAATCAACTACTATTGGACTCAAGCTACACCCCACTTTCTTATACATATCATGTGGCAGCCTGCATATCCTACAGCAGCTGACTCAAAACAAAACAATCAATACCAGGCTGGGTTTCATATCCAAGCCTATACACTTAACAGGTTGGAAGACACGAGTCTTTTTACCTGCAATCAGGGGCGTATCCAGGATTTTGCAAGGGGGATTAGCCTATAGTGAGCACAGGCAAAGGGGGGAAACCCACCCCCTTTGCCCATGCTTTTTCAGACCTAACAGGGGGGGGGGAATCCGGGCCCTGACCCCTCCCCCCCCCCCCCTGTGTACGCCCCTGCCTGCAATGATGCAATTCTGCATCATATCATTCCTTGACATGACATAGAATAGATGGAGCGACTACGTGGGCGCAAGCTCATCATTTTGGCGATGCACCTCCTATGAGAGACTTGCAACGCCACACCCACTAGCAAAAGTGTTTGAACCTAGGCTACACTGCTTTTTACCACTCTACCAGACCACAACCCAGTACCAGTGTCACAGAGGGAACCTTAAGGTGGTTCAGAGGCTCATTACGGTAGAATTGATCCTCCTGTAGCTGGCTTTACTGAAGAAAACTAATGTAATCGCAAAAAGTATAGGTGGACCACATGTACATATATATCATCATACCGTACATATTAATGTAAAAACAGCAGGCCCATATCATCATACATACATAATGTACCGGTACATACATACATACATTAACTTTATATTCAAATCTGAATGTTAGTTAGAATTAAAATTTGCTTTGCCTCTTCTAAATACATTAATTTTTACTTGCTTAAAGTCAGAAAGTGATGTAGCAACTGAAATCCGGTCTGAAAATCCTACTTTGAACTAAGAGGTGCGTCGCTCGCTACAGACAGGGGATCCTCAACCATCGAGCTAGGCATGCTTTTTAACAAACCTTGTAGTGTGATCCCATCAAGACCTTCTAAGGCTATTTCATCCACTAAAGCTTCGACATAATTTAAGCTCATGTTTCACTGATTTTGAGCCTTTAAGAATTTGTATTAAATACATTAAAGGCTTATAAAATGCATAAACAATTTTCCCCACATCCTGAGTCCAGACCCAAATGTTCACAAATGTTGTTGTTGTCATTCGATGCTCATTTGTGAACAACAGCTGTTAATGCAATGGCGGTTTGTTTGTAAACAAAATAATGAGTAAAGGCACACGTTTCAGTTACAACTCTTTTTATGTGGCTGTTAATATTAATGCTTTGTTTTAATCTACTTATTGTGATTTAAGATAAAACGATTAAAACAAATATATCAATTAAAAGGAAAATAATCGATGATGGAGGCGACTTTGAGATGTATAAACTGCGGAGCAAAAGCAGACATCCTCTATGAAGGTTCCACAGCAGATACCATTGAACTTAAAGTTTGTGTTAGTAAATACATATGTACATAATATTGTATATTATTTACTGTATCAATTGACCACTTATTGCAATGAACGAACTTTTTAAAATAATTTGAATAATTCTTAATGCATTTCTTATGTAAAAATCGTTTTCACTTACTTGCTGCAACAATTAAAAACATTTTATTGCAAGTGGTCCATTGATAACTTACATTATTTTATTATAGCTCTTAGCCTAATGTTGATTTATCAAAAATTCATTTCTGTATAACATTATATATGCATATGTACTATGCATAATAAATTTTTAAATTTGTACCTGAGAATTTATGCAGAAAATCGAAATACGTAATGTGAAAACTTTAATATAAACTGGAATTTTTAATATACATAAATATATATATGTTAATGTGCTGTACGTAGCCTGTATAGTTATAATGTATATCTGTTCATTTTTCATTCATTTCTGTTCATTTGAACCATTTTTTGTTCATAGGATCATTGCGGCAAGACTCTGGATCACTATTTAGAATACGATGCTGTTATAGTTATTCTAGATATGGTATTGATGCTTAAAGAAGCTTACAGACACATCCTGTTTAATACAAATTTTGAGGTTTGTATGCATCTCTTATATACATGTTGATGCCTCCGCTCCAAAAAGAAGCATCTATACTTTCAGCCGCAGCATGGAGAAAGGACTAGTGGCCATTTACTTGGCCACGGCAGAAAGTGTAGATGCTCCATTCGTCGCAAATCTGGAAAGTGTAGATACTTCTTTTTGGCGCGGAGGCATCGATGTACACTTCTGGACAAAAGTTAGAGAACAGGGTTGTGGCGGCTGCTGCATTTTCTCATAAAGATAGCATAGTGTGATTGCAGATTGCTTATGTATACATCTACTGTACAAATCGTTCCGTAACTTTTGGCCAGAGCTGTATATCTCTTACCTTTTACACTGTGATCTTCAGCATGTTTGTTTTATGTACACTCAAAATCCTCGAAATTTACCCATCGAAGCAATGTCGCTTTCTTTTGAAAAGTTCAAAAAGTCATCGGAAATGTCAGCAGCATTGCATATGGTACACCTACAGCTCTATCGGAGCTGGGCGTGTTCAGTGAGTGTAAATTTGGCATTGCTGCTGAAGATGACATTTTGACCATTTTCTGAAGCAAGTAGCGTTGCGTTGATAGGTTGATTTAGAGGATCTTGAGTGTACTACTTATAATGATTCCTCAACATGTAAGAAATAAGCCAGCGCAATCCTGGCTTGAGATTGAGCTTGGTAATTTTTTCCCCCTTATAGTTCATCTAATCTTTTACTGGGACTTTGATAGGTTTTTGACCATGAGCAAAATGTTATCAAGAGTAGAAATTTCTCATTCTCGCATGGCAATGTTAAATATTTTTAACAATCTTATTTTTACTACACTCCAAAACAGGAATAACAGTGTGTCTTTTTTTTTTTACAGAGACACTGGAAGATGGCAGTGCTAATAATTCTTGTTAAAGGCTTTTTTGATTGGTCATCTCTTTGCAATACCACAAGAACTAGCCCCTCCGATATAATAATTTTTGATGAAAAAGTATATGGGACATTCCTGCTTCAAATGTCATTCTTTTGCTTTCTATCAGCCTTTGGTAAGATTTTTTTTTTTAATTTATTTATTACAATTATTTAGACTATAAAAAGTAAAATAATAATTATTATTTTATTTATTAAACACCACGGTGTACTTATACATATATATTTACATTGCACTAATAAAAGGTATATTATGGAAAATAAACTGTCATGGTTATATATGATAAATTTGCAAGAAAAGGAGGAGAAACCAGCAAGGGCCTTACCATAGTAAAGAATACCAGTAACTTGGTGAAAATCTTGCTAACACATAGATTAAAAGACTAACACATTGGATAGCCTTCGGCTCTAAACTCCAAGAGGAACAGAGTGTGTTTTGCCTTTTGACAGTCCTTACAGACTCTGAGAGAAACTATGAGTGATAACTATGCTGGTGTTTTACTGTGGTTTATATAGGTATGGTAAGGGTGAGGGAATTACAGTAGAAGATGAGAAAGACTAAGGGAAGGAATAGAGGAATAAGAAGTTGGGATAGTAGCAATGTGGGGTAGGAGTAAGAGGTGGATTGAATGTGTGTTGATGAATATTAAGTCCAGGTCAGTCTGTAACCTTCCTGGACTCTTTACTATGGTAAGGCCCTCGCTAGTTTCTCCTATTATTTTCCTTCAAGTTTATCATAAAACAATACTAATTTTCCCCCTTCTTTATAATTTGTAGAATTGGCCGTTTTTATGGCTTTCATCACAATGTTATCAAGCTGCTATTGGAGAATTTGGCCTAAGAGACGTCCAGATGGTTTCACCCTCTTAACACTGTGGAAAGCCATGGTTCTTGCCAACTTTCAACAATTTTTCTTGGTGGCACCCATCATCTGGCAAATGCTGAATAGTGAACCACATATACGTGCTATCCAGGCATTCCAGTTTTTGTCGATAATTCTTGCTTTCTCAGGTACAGTATGGTAGAAGTCATTGATTTGTAGTGATTTAAAGCTTAGATTGATATATTGGAAAATGAAGGGTACTGAGGTTAAGGCTGATAGAGACACTATGTGATGGAGAACTTAATTATTAACCCTTAAATCTAACAGTGTGAAATAATTGCACAATATGTAACTCACACTATAACTAGCAGCTCATAATAATTAGAGAATATTATAGGGAGGTTTAATAAATTTTACTTTTAAAAATTTCTATTAGTCAATTGCTCATCCAGTGAAAAAAACAAAAAAATAAACTAATTCCAAATTCACCAATCCAAGGGCGGATCTAGGAATTTGGTTTGCGAGGGGCAACACCAGGGAAAATTTTCCAGTGAGGGGATGGGGGCAGCCCGCCGCAGTTGAAATTTTTTTAGGGACACGCCCCTTTTTGGGAAAAACACAAAAATAGCATACTTGAGAAAATAGTTTTAAAATTATTCTAGTTTCTAGTTTGATTAAAAAAAAATTATCGCATTTTTTCCCACCCTTATTTAATGACGTCAGAAAATGAGTGCACATTTATAACTGAAACATTTACAAAAAAAGTACAAAATAATGCTCTTTTTTTTATAATTTATTATTATTATTATTATTATTATTTGTATTTCATATTTTTGAAATTCCAAATCTATGTTTTAAATTTTAACTTATCCTTATCACAGAGTAACTACAAGAATTTTTTTAGGAATTAGCAAGTCGTTTATTTTAAATGACAAAAATAATCCACCTCAATTTAATATACAAATTAAGCTGATATATATATATAAAAAAAAAACAGTTTTATCCATACGGCCTAATTTTTATCATAAATATAATGCAAATGAAATTTTTGCATAAAATTTTCAATTGAGACTGGCATGATGAAAATCAAAAAGGTTTTTAACTTCGTCACCTACAGAATTTTAAAAACCTTATAAAATAATAAGACCTTTAAACAAAACTTGGTTCAAAACAATACACATAAAATTATAAAAGCAAGAACATGAAACATTAGATTTAATAGAGCTCATCGCGGTTTAGCGGGCGGGGAAAGCTAAGAGTCCTCTAATTTAACATTGCGCTGATGATGAAAAACAAGCCTTTTGCGAATTTTGAGAAACTACTCCACCGATTCCGGAGATATTAAACATTTTTTGGCACATGTTTTTAGATATATCAAATATGCCAAAGAATTTTTTAACCCAACAGCCTTTAATCTGTGATCAATAAGATTAAAAAATTAATAATAATAAATAAATAAAAACGCAGAACTCCTCAGAAAGTTCATTTTTATTTTATAGAGCTCGTTTCTTGCAAGTGGTCCATTATTGTTATTTTGCTAATTTTTCCTCACTAGTTTCCTCACTAATAATAATCCTGTATTATTACCTTAAGTGAACAAGCCGATAAGGTTTATACCTTGGCTTGTAAATTGTAAACAATTTTTTGATCAATAAAAAAAAAAAAAAAAAAAAAAAAGGAAGGCGGGGGGGGGGGGGGGGGGGGGGGGGTAGGGTTACCAACTGTCCTTTTTTCAGAAGGACAGTCCTTTTTTCGAGGTTTTTGTCCTTTTTTACTTTTTTTCCAAAAAAGGACACTTTACTCCCCTGGAAGAGATTCATAGACGATATATTCATGGTTTGGCAACATGGCATCGGCCCACTTCATGAATTCCTAGATGAACTCAACAAATTCTCCTGCCTAAAATTCACTCACTCCACATCACCTAATTCAGCCACCTTCCTCGATGTTGACATCAACATTGATGACGGTAAACTTATCACCTCAATCCACATAAAACCTACTAACCACATGCAATACCTCCACTACAATAGCTGTCACCCCCCGAGGACTATCCGCTCCATTCCCTTTAGCTTAGCATGCCGAGGCAACCGCATCCCAAACACAGACCAAACCAAATCTAAATATATTGACAGCATAACTACAGCTTTCTCCACCAGAGGCTACCCCAAGCACCTGGTGGAGAAACAAATAGCAAAAGCTGCCAATAGATTTAGTTTGGGCGACAAAACACCTTGTGACCAAAATAAAACAAATAATGACAATCAATCTATCCGACCCTTCATCACAACGTATCACCCCAAATTAGAAAAAGAAATCAGACAGATGTTACAATATGCACACCCCATTCTAGCCACCACCGAAACAAACCTACTGTTACCAAAAATACCACCAATAGCATTCCGTCAACCACCAAATATTAAAGCAATCTTATCCCATACTGATCCCACACCAAAACCTAAGCCCCTACCTAGTGGATCTTTCCCCTGTCAAAACAACGGCAAACAGAGCAACAGAGGAAGGAGATGCGATACATGCATCACTCAAATCCCCAGTAAAACGTTTACAAGTCCCGTCACCAACCTTACATACCCTATCCACGGCCACAATACATGCACATCAGAAAACGTAATCTACAAACTTGAATGTACCCAACATACCACCAACCCCACCACAGGCCAACAGGAAAAATGTCAAGCATTTTACATAGGCTTAACCACACAAAAAGCGAGAGACCGCATGAATGGCCACAGACAATCCGTAAAAAACAATGAGATGGAAAAACCTGTGGCTGAACATGCGGCCTCTCATGGCATATCGAATTTCCAATTATGTTATAAATCAACAATACTTCGCACTATTCCAGGCCCAGCCAACTATGCGACATTACGACAATATGAATTAGCATATCAACATATATTAAGATCCAGAAAAGCCCAAGGGCTGCCTGGACTTAATATTCGCTAACATATTTCAAAAATATACCCTATTCCCGCTCCCCTCCCCACCTTTTCCCTTTCCCTCACTCACTCATTCACACTCCTTCCCAGATTCCCTACTCCACCCCCACCCCTCTCCACCAACTCCAAACCAGCAAGAGCATAACACGGCAGTACAAGACAAGACACTGCTCAGTGATGTGCTCAAGTAATTTTCTCTTTTGATTGATAATGTCATTATCATATGACGAAAGCTCTCAAGTTATAAAGAAACTTTTATAACATTATACTGTGCCATGCAAGACCTCGACCTCTCCATAGAACTTCTACTGTGGTAAGGCCCTTGCTGGTTTTTCTATCCTTTTCTTTATCATTGATCCTAACCGCGATGGTTTTTTCCTTAAATTGACTTTACTCCCCTTATTAGAAATTTTAGATTAAAAAAATATTACAATTTTTAAAAATTACATTTCATCATAGAGATACTGTTTCTCTATGATTTCATGCACAGTATTTAATTGATAATAATAAAAAATACAACTTACAGAAGTTCAGTGTGCAGTGCACACAGTATTTTTTGCAATTATATTATCTATGAAACCTATCTACTAATGTAAATATATGTTATCAATAATTATGAGGAACCGGATTTTCAGTTTTGAAAATGTGCATTTTCAGTACTGAATTCAGTCCAATTATTTTGCATAATCAGTTTGTAAAAACAACAAAATCAGTTCACTTTCAGTTCAATTATACAAAAACAGTAAAATTTAGTTATGGTAATTTTTAACTTAGAAACAAACATTTTTCAATAAAAAAAGATATTTTTATTATTTTTTTTTATGAAAAAAAAAAAATTATAATAAAAAAAAATCGGTTAAATTATTATTTGATACACTTTACCAGCCAGTAACAATGAGAGCTGTTCTTGTATTTTTGAAAACTTCTTTTTAACCTTTTTTTTATTCGTGTTCAGTTGAAATCAGATAATTTTGAGATATGCCTAAAAATTTTTTTTTTTTTTTTTTTTTTTTTTTCCTTTTTTTTAACACGTTATTTTAAGTTTTTGCACAGTAAAAGTCTATTTTCAGTTTCCAAAACTGAGAAAAACTGGTACAAACTGACAAAAACTTAAAATAACTGACCCAGTTTACAAATTTCAAAAACTGTTTTTTTCAGTCCAAACTTTTTTGCATTTTTGGCAATAAAAATTCATGATTCGTGGACATCTGTAACCTAGCATGCATCTTTCAAAAACTGAACAAACTGGAGATCCGGTCCCTAATAATTATTAATAATTGTCAGTGTCAAATTTAAAAAATGTGTGCATTTTATTTAATGTATTTTTAAATTATTCAATTCATTAAGTCTAGTGATCTAAAGTCTATTTCTATTCTTTTTTTTAACATTAAAAATAAAAAAATAAAAAAAAATCGCTACTTTTTTTTTTTACCAAACATAAAGAAATTTCTATCTAAATTTTAAAAAAGTGTGTGTTACATATACACAAGATTGAATATTAAACTTTACTTTTATTACTTATAAAAATGATTATTTTGCTTGTTTTTTTCAAAGAAAAAGGGGCGTGACATAAAAAAAATCGCGCCTGCGGCGGGCTTCTGGGGGGCTTTGCCCCCCAGACCCCCCAATTAGGTATGGGCCATGTCCTTTTTTCGCATCCTGAATAGTTGGCAACCCTAGGGGGGGGGGGGGCGAAGAAAGTAAAATAATTATAAGCAGGTACTACTTAGTAGTGGTGTATTTTTATTGTTATCATTTTTATTAAGTTCAGGTTGCATGTACCCAAAAATGAAATTCAAAAGATTGTATCTCAAAAACAATCGTAACTCGTAACAAAAATTGAACAGGAGCGTCAAAAAGTGTTGGAAAATCTCCTTTGCTAATGAATCTATATTTTTGACCCACTTTGAATTTTTTTTACACTGGTTTAAGAAAATACTAAAGATTAATTTGTAATGAAAAATAACTTTCAGATTGTTTCCAGAACGCATTTGCCGAGAAAAAAAAAAATCACAAATTGACGCATTTTAACTTTAATATATGTGTGCAATATCTTCAATAATTTTTTTCTTTGTAAAAATATCTTTAAATTTGTTTTAATTAAATCTCAAATTCATTAAAAGAATAGATCTGCAGATTTTGCTTTATGGTTCATTTAAGCTAAAAAAAAATATCATAATTGAGTGTTATGACAAAAATACTACCCTAAAGTAAGGCCTTAAAAAAATAAAATGAATTATGTATTATAGATAAAAAAAAAATGCGCTGTAGCTGCGATTTTTTATTTTATTTTTTGGAGATATATTTTTTCTTTGTCTTTTTCTTTTCGTTCTTTCTTTCTTTCTTTCTTTCTTTCTTTCTTTCTTTCTTTCTTTCTTTCTTTCTTTCTTTCTTTCTTTCTTTCTTTCTTTCTTTCTTTCTTTCTTTCTTTCTTTCTTTCTTTCTTTCTTTCTTTCTTTCCTTTTTTTTTTTTTTTTTCCTTCTTTTTTTCCCTCTTTTTTTTTCCGCCCACGTGGACCGTTTGGGGGGGGGGGGGCGATCGACCCCCCCCCCCCGGATCCGCTCGTGCACCCATCTAGTTCTCCTGTTAAAATGTGTAGAAGCGCCAAACATAGATCATTCACTTTGAGTCAAATTTGTAAAGTGTTGTTTGTTTACTTTGATGGTAAAACATTGATATATATGATTATATATACAGTATATGTATATGCTGTACATCATAATTATTTTTTAATAAGGGGAAGAGTAATTATAAAAAAAAAAGTGCATAACTTACTGGCATCAAATGATTTATTTTCTATAAATAAAATAGCAATACTGAAATTCTGATTTTTTTTTTCTGTTATACAGTAGTGTGTTACACATCATGGGCTACATCTGCAGCAATTATTATGAGTGGCATCCTTTGTAAAACAGTTCTTCGACATACAGTAGTATGGATAGTTCTTGGTCAAGACATCTGTGATGAAAACAATTTGTGTGAAATCTTGACTATGTGATATTTTTATTGAAGAACCTTAGTGTATTTTACTTTCAAGTGTTCCGCCATTGGTTGGGTAGAAGTCTCCATGTAGACAATTTGTTCCAAAGTGTCCCCATCAATGTGGAATGTTCTCTGTGTCTGTAATAAATAAAATATAGTCATTACAATTAATTCTGTCACCTTGTACTTTTTTACGACAAAGATTTAATGTAGATTTACATTAAAGTGTGTAAAAATATTGAATAAAGTCAAAGTCTTTTTTCTTAATGTTATATGAAAGTTAATTTACTATTTAATTGTTCCTACATTATCTTTTTAGAGTTGTAGTAATCTCAACATGATTTTTGATTGGATTTATTTACTTTTTTCCCCCAAGCTTGTACGATTATGTTATATACCATTTCACAGTAATTAGACAGTATGTTATCTCCTATACTGAGAATGTCAGATCGGTTCTACACGCCAATTGCGACTGCGGAAGCGGTATTAACTAGACACGTAACGTTACTTCAAATGACGGGTGTCTAGTTAATACCGCAGTCGCAATTGGCGCACGGAACCGATCTGACAATCTCAGTATAGGAGATAACATACTGTCTAATTACTGTGATACCATTTAAAAACTGAAGCTATTAAATTGCCATGCTATCCTTGTGAAAAGAAAATAATTGAATTTAAACAGTAAGATATATTACTAAAAGTCCCTAGAAAATATATACTAGAGTTATGGCAATCGTGACCCCTTATCAATGAGAGAGCGAGACTTATAGAGTGAGAGTATTTGGTATTTTCTAGGGACTTTAATAAATTACTATCACAATCATGTGTATTGTGCACATATATGTGCATATATACTTAAAAATTCCAGTTTATATATTTTTTGTTACCTTGACCACAGCTGGATCTTTGGCAAATGACATGCGAGAGATGCTAGTGCTCTCAAGTTTGATATCATTACCATTCACTTCTCCTTCCTCCAAACTTGTAAGACCTAAAATTTAAACAAGCACTGAGCATAAATTAGATCAGATAAATTTTTAGTATATCGCATGAAATTACCAAAGTTGTGGGCAACAAGGAAGGCAACTTTATTAGTGCCTGGATTGATGCGTAGAAACCCACTTTCCATATGCATAGGCATTTTTCTCTCTGGGTGCCAAGAAAAGGCTTGATATGTTAATAAGGGTTGTCCCAGTGATGTAAATTCAATTTGTTCAGCATATTGGAATGACGGAATGGATGGATAGGATCCTTGTCCAGCCTCTGCTTTCCATGTCCCTATAAGCCATGCCATGGGCTTTGCAGCATCATGAACTCCTCGTCCTTGCAGTTCTGTAAATGATAAAAGTTAGTTTCTGTCTTATGTAACTCCAATCGCTGCACATGTATGTATAGCAACAATTATAGATGCTTGCATTCCTGTGTAAAATGGTACTGGGGGAGTGTGAGTGTTGTAAAGCATTTTAAACTTGGCTTATAAAAAGCCCAGCCATGCCTTTTAAATGTTATTTATATTTTCTATGACATTAAAAAACTAAATAAATAGATATCGTACCTGTTGGAATTGACATGATGTTATTTCAAAGAAAAAAAGTACAGATAGTACGAGATAGCACCGAAGAAACTTGAAATATTTAAATTACGCGCCACGTCACAGTCATTTGTTTAGCAGACAACGCGAAAACAGCTGGAGTTAAAAAGTCGCGGCTATTTAGTGTTTGTGCCTCAAATTTTATCTAATTAATTATTATTTTTACTTATTTAACTTAAAAATGAGTAATCTGAATTTATTAAGATATAACGCAAGAAAATAGCAGTAATGCTCTGGCTTAATCTCACTTAAAGTTTCAGTGAATCGTTGTTAAAACTGCATCCCTTTTACCTTTGCCGGTCATAGTGTTGTGGTGTGGTGTGTGGTAAACAACTTTTTATAAAGACACCTTTTAGCAGCCTTCTAGCCTGTTTTCTAGTGTAAATACAATCCCTATTGATCTGCACCCAAAACATGACTTCTATTATTAAACTTCACGCCATATCTGGCGCCATGGATGAGTCCCCTCCTTGCTATCTCTTGCAAGTTGATGAATTTCGCTTCTTGTTGGATTGTGGTTGGGATGAAAATTTTGATCCAGAATTTATTAAAGAGCTAAAAAGGTAAATTGCATGCATTAATGCAAGAGTACTTATTTTATTCGATCAATTTTTAAGGTACAAATGATCATATTGATGACGACCTAACATTGTTTTTGTTTATCCTTTGCAGATACACTCATCAAATTGATGCAGTCCTCTTGTCGTACCCAGATCAGCTACATCTAGGAGCGCTTCCATATATGGTTGGCAAATGTGGCCTTAACTGTCCTATCTATGCCACTATTCCTGTGTACAAAATGGGTCAAATGTTCATGTATGATCTCTATCAGGTATGCGATGCTGTAGATTACCCGCACCTTCATTTTAAGAGAGCATTTTTAGATTGATAAAAGCTACAAAGTTACAGTATATCTTTACAGCTTTAGCACTATTTTTGTATGTACTGTAGTTCTTATATTGCATAAATGCATTGCAATCTTTAGATAGGTTACAAAGAGGGAGAAAGAGAGAAAGTGCTTACACGACATCTAGCTGTAGTTTGGTTTCTTTAATTTTGTGTGTTGATATGTATTGTGTTTTCCAGTCTCGTCACAACATGGAAGATTTTGATCTCTTCACTCTGGATGATGTCGATGCAGCATTTGATAAAATAGTACAGCTCAAATATAACCAAAGTGTGCCTCTGAAAGGTTAGTTGGACTAAAATTTACACATCGATGGTGTTGCGGCTTGCGGCTAAACCACTCTTCTACTTTTAGCGTGTTTCCTTACTTTCACGCATCTACGTTTATCGTGATCGCCATAAAAACGCGTATCTACATTTATCGTGACAACAGTTAAAAACATTTCTATATAGGAAAACAGGTGTAGAAATGTTTTTACCTGTTGTGGCGATAAATGTAGATACGCGTTTTTAAGACTATCACGATGCGTGAAAATAAGGAAACACGCTAAAAGTAGAACCGTGGTTTAGCCGCAACAGCATACTCCAGCTTGGTAAAAAAAAAAATAATAATAATGTTCCAGTACTTATAGAGGAACAAAATCTCTAAGAGCATAAAGCATAATATTCTCTAGCTAAATTTATGACTTTTTGTACTAGGTAAGGGCTATGGCTTGACAATCACCCCACTACCAGCTGGTCACATGATTGGTGGTACCATGTGGAAGATTGTAAAAGTGGGTGAAGAGGATATTGTGTATGCTGTAGACTTCAACCACAAAAAAGAACGTCATTTGAATGGTTGTGAACTTGAGAAAATGCAGAGACCTTCACTATTCATAACTGATGCCTATAATGCTACATATATTCAAGCTCGGAGAAGAGCTAGAGATGAAAAACTGATGAGTAAGCTAAATTGATTTATGTATATATTTGTGTTTAGCAAAAATAATTACATTTTAACATATATGCATTCTTTTGTTTTAGCGAACATTCTGCAAACATTGCGCAACAATGGCAACGTGCTGGTCACTGTGGATACGGCAGGAAGAGTATTGGAGCTGGCACACATGTTAGACCAGCTGTGGAGAAACAAAGAATCAGGCTTACTTGCATACTCTCTTGCACTGCTCAACAATGTTAGCTACAATGTTGTGGAATTTGCAAAGTCGCAAGTGAGTTATAAATGAATTATAAGAATTTCCATCGTACTTTAAGCATTTTGTTTTGCATGTTTTGCATTTTTTTTTTTATTTATTTATTATTATTATTTTTTTATTATTATTATTATTATTTTACATATACCTGTATACATTTTTCAGATTGAATGGATGAGTGATAAATTGATGAGAACCTTTGAAGGAGCTAGAAACAACCCTTTCCAATTTAGACACTTGCAGCTATGTCATAGTATTGCAGAATTGAATAAGGTTCCCAGCCCTAAGGTAATTTTTTTATTGTACATTGTATATCAATTAAAAAATTGCCCACAATATTTCATTTCTCCCATGGCCACAATTCTAAATGATTAAACATTTTTTAGGTGGTTTTAGCCAGTACAACTGATATGGAGAGTGGATTTTCAAGAGATCTGTTCTTACAGTGGTGTTCCAGTCCTCTGAACAGTGTTATCATCACTAGCAGGTTAGTACCATTATTTCTAATGTAAGCTCTCAGAGAAAATAAGACAAATATTGTTAAATATTGTCTACAGGAGTCCTCCAGGAACTCTCGCAAGAAACCTGATTGATGAAGGTGGAGCAGGAAGGTCTCTCACACTTGAGGTGAAGAAGAGAGTGAGACTAGAGGGTGCTGAACTTGAGGATCATCTACGTAAGGAGAGGGAAAATCAAGAAAAGAAACAAGAAAATGGGTAAGTTCTAAGCTGATAGTATGGTAGAGGGACCAGTTTTTGGCACTTTAATAATTTTCGGCACCTCACCTTAACATATTTTTTACTCCAAGGCAGTGCTAAAAGTAAGCCGGAGCTGAGCTATGGGAGCTCCGGAGCTATATTAAGTTTTTTAGCATTGATAGCTCTGGTAAAAGAATTTTTCTACTTTAAGCCCTGCTCCAAGGGTATACAATTCCAAGAGCTGGAAATTTACCTCCCCCACCTTCTTAATTTTTCTCTAATCTCACCTGTTGGTGGTTTCCTACAAAAAATAAATAAATAAATAAATTGCCAAATTCTGAGGGGCTGCCGAAAACGGGTGTCTACCATACTTACTATAGTTGCTAATTTTTGCCCTTGATTCAATTAATAGCCTATACAAAGTAATTATGTAATTTCTAAGCAGTTGAATAGCAACAAAATTATAATCTATAATTGTGACTTTTTTGTCTACTGTACTTAAAATTAAAAATTACAAAGTCCATCATAAATCTAATTCACTGATAATATACTTAGCTGCTTGCTAGCCATAGCCAAAAACAGCTCACCTGAACACAAGAGGCAACCATTAGTGGATTTTGTATCAATTTGTGAAATAAAGTGAATAGATTAGGAGAAAATCACATTTCTTCATATTTTGAGGCAATTACAAGGAACAAATCGATGGCTCCGCGGAAAACTGAACTATCTATAGTCTCCGCGCACCTCAAATTTGGAACATCTGCCGATTTTGCTGATCTGCCTCTCCCGATTTTGAAGCATCTGTTACCAGCTCTCCATTACAAATGCTTCAAATTCGGGAGAGGCGGAGAGCGCAGATGTTCCAAATTTGAGGTGCGCGGAGACTATAGATAGTTCAGTTTTCTGCGGAGCCATCGAAATATAAACAGTCACCTTTTATTTGTCACCAACTGCACATTTTATATGTAAATAGGGGCCTGTGGTACGTAATTTAAATATGGAAATTTGTTGTTACTTACAAATTAGGTACTTATTTTGTACATTTGTGGAGTACGGGAAGTTAGATTTACATGTAGATTTACATATGTGGAAAATGTTAATCTGAAGTTTCATTCCTGTGCAGTGACGGAGAATCAAGCGACGAGTCTGAAAGTGAAATGGAAACTGCTGTTACACGAGGCAAACATGATCTCCTTGTAAAGTCAGAAAGTAAAACACAGTCAGGCTTCTTCAAGTCTAACAAGAAACAGTTTCCCATGTTTCCTTTCTTTGAAGAGAAAGTCAAGTTTGATGAGTATGGAGAAATTATCAAGTAAGTGGATGTTCTAGGAGATATACATAGATTATTTGTCATAAACATGTTTTAAAAGTAAAATTTCAAATTTTTAAAAAGTTGTCAGTGCATCGAACTTACATAGGCAGTTTTATTTATTTGTCTATATTTTAAGGCCAGATGAATACAAGTTGATTGATACAACCATGGAAACTGAGGACAACAAAGAAAACCAAGATGCTAAGGAGGAGGAAATGCAAGGTACAGCTTAAAGATGCCCCAAACAAAATATAATTAATTTAAGGACAATACTATTGTAGTTAAGATCAATAATAATGAAGAAAAAGAAATATGAAAAACAAAATATACCCAATTATTATTTGTACAGCATAAATAGAGTTCTTACCTGTATTTCATTCCGTTTGTTAATTTTAATGTTTATTATTTGACACTGAATAGAGTGAACAGTGTGTATATATTTATCATACATTAGCAAGTTGCAAGTAAATATGCTAGAAGTACGGAGAAAAAGTGCCTATACCATACTTACCTTCATTTTGTTTGTTGCAGAGGACATCACAGAAGTGCCCACAAAATGTATCTGCACCACCAGGACTGTCCGTATCCTTGCACATGTACAGTACATAGATTTTGAAGGTCGTTCAGATGGTGAATCCCTGCAGAAAATATTGGCTCAACTCAAACCTCGTAGAGTGTTACTGGTTAGAGGTACACCAGAAAATACGGAAATTATGGCAAATTACTGCCAGCAGTTGACTGGTGGCCGAGTATTCACTCCAAGCAGAGGAGAGGTGGTTGATGCAACTACAGAAACTCACATTTACCAGGTTAGTGTAATTATAATTTAGTATATTATGATCTGTGGTTCTGATTTGTTTCGTTCTTACTAGGTCCGACTAACAGATGCTTTAGTCTCTTCATTAGACTTCAAACGTGGTAAAGATGCAGAACTTGCTTGGCTAGATGCACAAATTGCTCCTAGGGAGGTTGACAGAGATGTAAAACCTACTGAAGAAGAATTAGATGGAGACAAGATGGGTATGTTAACACTTTAACAAACACCAATTGATTGGATCAATTTATTTTATAAAAATGCTATTAATTATTATCATATATGATGTTAAAAAGTTAAAAATAATAATTATAATATCTCATGTTCTCGTTCTCAAGTTAGTCCTAGTTATCTATATAAAGTAATGAACCTTTGCGTTTAATTAAATTTCAATTTAACTTGCTCTAATCTCTCTACTATTTTCTATCATAAAGTATATTTTTAATTTTTAAATATACATATCAACCGCATTTTTTTTTTTTTTTTTTTTTTTTTTTTGTCCTTTTCTTTCTTTTTTAATTTTATTACGTTATTCTTTCAATACCAAACAGTAATTTTACAGCTTTCTTAACCTTTTACATTTTTGTTTTTTAAACAGATGTTATTATGACTGATCAGATTCAAACCCTTGAACCAATCCCACAAAATGAGGTAAGAAATATACACTTTGTATTTTTCTACAGCACATGTACTTATGAATCGCTATTTCTTTAATAGGTTCCAATTCATCAAACCACATTTATCAATGAGTTGAAGCTCTCAGATTTCAAACAAGTGCTGACCAAAGCTGGCATTACTTCAGAGTTCTCAGGAGGTGTTCTGTGGTGTTGTAATGGAACTGTTGCAGTCCGGAGGGTAAGTGTCAACGTTGTCATTTTATTTTTATTTTAAAATTTTGTAATGTATGTAATATATTGAAGTCTTATTAGTTTTATTTACATTTTGTAGCTCCTATATCTAATATTAAATACTTATCTGTTGCTGTTTTAGCATGAAAATGGACGTGTTACTCTGGAAGGTTGTTTATCCGAAGAATACTATCAAGTGCGCGAGTTACTTTATGATCAATATGCTATAGTTTAATGAACTAATCCAGTGGTATGCTTGATATAATTAAGATGTAATTTTTCTATTCTTTTTTTTTTTTAATGTGTATATACATACAGCATGATATATTGTGAAAATATAAATCTTTTCGTAATAAAATTCTTTTCAAGAACTATAATGACCTTTTATTAATTTTCAAGACATTTGTTATTTTTGGTTTAGTTTAAGGGAGTAGGGTACCGACCTTATATCTAAAAATCCAGAAGTGTTTTGGGTCTAAATTTGGTGTCATTGTGTAGCTAAGGGTCACACCTAGCCAGGATAAAAATGTCATGATATTTGATTATCCCGAAAAAAAGAAAAAAAATATTGAAATTAACATTGGGTCTTATGGGCTTAGAATTTCAAAAAAATATATAGAATTAATTTGCACGGTGACCCCCCCAAAATTTTATATATTTGAAATTGTCTCAAGCTGAAGTATCATTGTGCAAAATTTCAGATTTTTTGACGAGAAAAGTTTGAGTCTAATGGCCGATGTCGCTCCCCTACTCCCTCAAGGCTTTATTAACACATTTAAGAGTATGTATTAGGTCAAATAAAATTGTGCTAGCAAATTAATAAGAAAAAACAAAACAAATAATCTTAAAAAGTATAGGTATATATTAACAAAAAAAAAAAAAAAAAAAAAAAAAAAAAGACAAACAAAATGAATAAACACTTAATTATTTATTACTTAATATTTCATGTCACCTTTCTTAATTAAATAATGAATATAATGTAGGTTATTGGCATATCATTCTAGCCAATCACAGGCGGCATGGAAAAACACGTGCTCCCACTATAATTTCCTATGCTTAGTAGCAATGTGGCCTCTTGGCGTTTTTTTTTTTTTTTTTTTTTTTTTTTTTTTTTTTTTTTTTGACAAAAACCACTACTTTGAGGTCACAAAATTTAAATAAAGGACACTATACATAGTATATACTTGGACACACTTACACCTGTTTTAAGGCAATTAAAATAATAATAAACTTGTTAAAACCCATTCAAGTCACAATTTTAAGTCCCATTTAAAAGTGTTCTCAAATACAATAGAATTACTTATTACAGAACTGTAACTTTATATTAATAATGAAAACTCTATTAAAGGCGTAGAACACCTTGAACAAAAAACATGTCTATTATCAGTATTATCCTAATACCTAAATATCAACATTGATTTGGCCGGAATCATTTATTTCTAATTTATTTTCCATTCACAAAATGCCAGCTGCGGGTCTGTGACGTCACAAAATGCCTGTTTCCGCGCTCGTGGACTGTGACGTCACAAACCCCCGCAGCTGCCATTTGGTAAATGGAAAATAAATTAGAAATCAATGACTCCGGCCAAATTATAACGTTGATATTTTGGTGTGTTTGAATATTATAGGCAAGTTTTTTGTTTAAGGTGTTTCTATACGCCTTTAAAATATAAAGCTTTTACGCAATGGGATTAAACAAATAATAATAATAAAATCTTGTCTCTAACTTTTGACGCGTATTTACCGTACACTACGTTCAGATTTACAATTTTTAATTAATATAGTCTATTAGTCAATGCTTTGGCGTTTGTGATTTTTAAGTTTTCAAGAGAAGTTTTAAATAGTGAGCAAATTGCGCATCGTTTATCTAAAAACGGCAGTGATTTTTCCACAAATCCTCTCCTGGCTTTACATGTATGTACTATTTAAATATACTATCAAATAGTAACAATAAAAATAAAAAATAAAACTAAACTTAGGCATATATATTCTATATAACCCCGTAACTGCGATGTGCCTATGGTGTGAGATTTTTAATCTTCTTATTATTTGTATAGATACAATCGAATCATTCTTTTTTTTTTTTTAATGTTCTGAAAAATACGCTTGGAAAAAAAGTAAAGAGAGGATAAAAGATAAAACTAAAATACATCTCTGATAGCACTTTCAGCACTCCTGGTTAATTTGTCGTTAATTACATTATGTCCTTGAGAATTATTTCTATTTAAAATAAAATGAAATACTTTGACAAAATAATGTCATAAATAAAACACCAATTTTTATAAAGCTTGCACCTCGCACCTCCTTCCACTCCACGATTTAAAAAATTATTTAGATTAGTTATAATGTAAGTTACAGTTATTACCGTTAAGGCAGGACCATTGTATCATGGGCAGGACCTTCATTTAGAAGGTGTCTGAGTTAATTGGGGTTATAATTTTAAAGATAAGGAATAGTTTTTTTTTTTTTTTTTTTTTTTACATGATTTCATTGTTTAAAAAAGAAAAAAAAATTAATTTAACCGTCACGTAAATTTTAATGTTACTGTCAAAAATTATTAAAATAAAACCGCAAGCAAAACTTGGCATCATTATACATAGAATAAATTATATAGATATATGTCGCTGTGTAAAATAATTAATCCAACTTAATTAGAAACCATACATCATTATTATGTGATATATAGGTTTATTATATAAATTATAAGTTCTTTTGATTACAGAATAATACGTATCTCTATAAAATATAATAAAGCATACATCAACTGCTGATGCGTAGTTTTGGAAATGATGTGTATACCATATTATTATATGCGTGCGTGGGTGGGTGTCTGTAGATTTTTGTTTCGTCTCGTCATTATTCTGTAAAATAAGAGAAATCTGTTTAAACAGAAAGTAAATTAAAAAAAAATTCCTTATAGTAATTTTATCTGAAATATATGCATACAGTCGTGTGCTCTTAAAATAAATTCGACAAAAATTCAAATTAAAATCGTATACAGTAAAAAATTGGCTATATATCTAAATTATTTTAAATGATTATGGGTTTCGTTTTATTTTATTCTGTGACTTTTTTTAACCCCCACTTTTTATGACATTTTTGAAAAGAGCGTTAAAAAATTTTGAGGCGTTATTTTTTCTTAGAACGATTGGAGCATGGGAAGTATTTTTAATTAATTTTTGAAAATTGACCAAAAAAGCCTGTGACGTCATCAATCGGGCATTTATTTCGGAAAGTATTGACCGTAGAATGTTCAGTAGCCAGTTTTTTGAAATCCTGAGGGTGAGCTGATTTCATTAAACTGTTACTGAACCTCGAACAATTAGTATTTGCCGAGAAAAAAGTGGACTGATGACGTCACAGTCTTTTTAGGTCGATTTTCAAAAATTAATTAAAAATACTTCACATATATGCTCCAATCGTCCTAAGAAAAAATAGCGCCTCAAAATTTTGTAAAGCTCTTTCCAAAAATATCATAAACTCAACAAAAAAATTTCAATTCACCTTCCTCATTAGTGTCTTATTTTTCCCGTATATAAATTCGTACAATGATTTTTAATTTTTATACTATACATGCGCAGTTCTCTCGAATATTTTCTCAATAAGTGATAAATATATTCATATATATATATATATATATATATATATATATATATATATATATATATATATATATATATATATATATATATATATATATAAATTATTCTGAAGTCATTGATCTAATCATGTAATAATGTATTATTTATTACATTACAAAAAGAAACAACACATTATAGAATATATTTTACATAATGTATAATATATTATAATATACTACAGGGAAGGTTTTTATAAGATATATAATATCCTGATAAAATGATTAAATTGAATTGATCTTGAATGAGAAACTAATCTTTTCTTCTTTGACTCACAAAGTGCAACAATTTGCTTGGTCAAAAGATCTATGTCCCAATTGGGCAGTTCGTTACGTTAATTACCCGTTGTTTTTTTCTTCAACTCTGCGGCAAACGTCAGCGCGGTCTAAAGACAAATAGTGGATGCTACATTGTATAAAGCTTGGTATCGTGGGACTTTTGGTCTGGTTAAACTTCCTCTCATTCCAAACACATTTGCTATATATGTCTGCTAGAGGAGTCCTTTTTCTATACTGCACATTATTATATAGAAGTAAGTTACTCAAACATCGTATATAGCAAGTATGTATGTGATGTGCTATATTGCATGAGAACCGACAGATGCATATACGCTTGGGTTGCTATGGCAACGAATATGTACGATAGAATATAAGAGTATCAGAAAAGGACCCATTGTAAAAACTAACGTGGTATATAATGTTATAGTAAAGAACACACATTTTCTTTTGTTTAGAGAAATTTTCACACAACTCAAAATAAATATTCGCATTGAAAACTCTTTTATATAAAAGGAAAGTATAATATCTTTAGACAGAGAGAAATAGAGAACATGTACCTTTTTTTTTTTCCTCTTTTTTTGAAATACTGTACTGTGTAAATATCTTCCATTTCTTTCTCTTGTTGTAAAAACGTTTAAAACTCATTTCCTTTAATATAAAGGGAGAAAAGTGTGAGAGAGAGAGAGAGAGAGAGAGAGAGAGAGAGAGAGAGAGAGAGAGAGAAAGAGAAACGCATAGCTTAGGAGAATTGAGATTATATGTTATTCAATTCATATTTATGTACTATTTTAATTTTAGTTTAAAAATTAACAATCATTTAAAATTTCCGAATCAATAAAAAAAGTAAATTATTTCCTTAAGCTGCGCATAACTTTTAAGTAAAAAATTTCATTTGTTAATAATAATCTAAGTTGTAGCACTTAGTCTAGATTTTTAGATCAAAATTTCAATCACGTCAAGATCATAAGAAATGATCTGTTATCTGATGGAGACCCCCCCCTCCCCCTTCCCTCCTTGCTCCTTTAAATCTGGATTTGAACTAGATTACTTTTAGAGCCACGATCGATCTGATTTTCGATCAGATAAACTTAAAAAGTTCAAAATATTAGCAGTGCTTTGCATCTAAAATTAGAAAGCAATTAAAAACTGTTGCACATTTCAAGTCCAGAGTGTTAAATCATAGAAAAAAAAAGAACAATATTTTAAATAACCTTTGTTTTCCAATGAAAATTAGAAAGCAACCCGCTTCAGGAATCAATTAAAACTATTGCATAAAGTTCAAATCCATAGAATTAAACTGACATTTTTAAAAAAAAGCAATCCTAAAATTAGAAAGCAATTCTCTTCAAGGAACATAATATCAAAAGTGTTGTAAATTTTATATTAAATATAGAATGTTAACTTTTTTTTAAAAAGAACAATTATATGTTTTCCAACTAAAATTAGGAAACAGCTCTCTTCAGGAACATATTAATAAAGCCATAGACCACATAAAACAACATGTGTTTTTAATGAATAAACACGAAATGGGATCTTCAAAACTGATATGACAATTTTTACCAGAACACGAGAGAGCGTGAAAAAACTGTAAAGTATGCAATTTGCGTAAAAATTCATGTTTATGACGTCAGAAACATGCAAAAATTAAAAAATTAGTATGAAAATGCTGTGCGGGTTGCATAAATCGACATTTCTGATCACTGCTACGGGGCTACTGTTGGGTTTTGAGACAAACTAAAGTTATTTATATAAGTCCCATCAAGTGTTTTGTGATATAAATTAATGCTTACGTTTTTCTCCGGTCTATTCCTTTAAAAGATGTTGCATGTATTTTAAATCCATAGATTGTTAATATATTTTTATTAAGAACAATAGTCAAATATAGTAATTAATATAGTTGAATAGTTTTTTTAGGAATACCTTATTGTAGCAAAAAAAAAAAAAAAAAAAAAAAAAAAAAGGTCATGCAATGGTATACTTTTTTGTTCTGTATTGAAAAAAATTGCAAAAGATTTTTTTTTCTCATTCAATATGTTTTAACAGTAAAAATATATTAATATAATCTTGTATTTTTGTGATCTTGATAAAAAAAAAAAAAAAAAAAAACAGTGATCGATTATAACACTGTTAATAACGTATAAAGTGGAATATAAATAATTTTATATTTTTTTTAATGATTTAAATATCTCAATTTTATTGCAAAAGTTTACTTTATAGCATCTGAATTTTTATAGAGCAAATTAATGAATGGGAAAAAATAAAATTAGATTAATTTACTCGTTTCCTTTTTGCTATATAGGGACATTAAATTTGTCGATGTCTATTTTATACCATGGTGTCGCGGACTTAAAATGGAAATAACAATAAATGTCAAATAACATATTATATTATTTACTTTTTTATTTACCATATAATGACATTTATACCCAACGGAAAATCCCTCTTTAATACACGTATGTATATCCCTGTTGCATAAACTTAATACACAGAGTGCACCAACATCTATTTAAATTAATTACTGATGAAGATGACCGTATTTTCCCTTGTGTGCAGGAGTAAAATCCTCTCTTTAAGTGAATTTCAACATTGTTTTTAACCTAGATATGTCAACTATTATAAGTTTATTGTATAAAACTTTTGTTCAATTTACGATTTTTATATTTTAAATTACGTAATGATTAATTTATCTTGATAGCTCTGATGGTATACTAATTACAACATTATTGGTTTATTTTAAAATCCTTTTTCTATAGAGATTAACGTCACATGAAAAAGTTTTTTAATTAATCTTGTAATATTTTAAATTAGAAAATATATCTGAATCTATATATTATAAGTATACTGTTCAGTACTTTTATAAGTAAATTTTAGAACAAAAATTTGAATTAAAGAGATGGGTTTTAAATATAAAAAAAAAAAAAAAAATACAATGCATTTATTTGAAAGAAAAAAAAGTATGGAATTTTTTCTTTCTTTTGAAAGTTATTTGTAGCGTTAAAATCATGCAAATAGGTAAAACTGATAATAAACTTTTATTCAATATAATATTTTTTTAAATAGATATTAATTTTTTTATGACTGCTCATTTTACTCATTTATTATTATAGTTATTGTTTTTTTAAAAACAGCGTATATTTTTAAGATTTTTAGCAACAGCTCGAACGTGTCATATAACATTTAACGTACATACATATCTTTAAAATATCGTTTATCTCATATCTTTTTTAAAAATTGTAAGGTTTCAGTCATTAAAAAATTATAAGTGTTTTTTATGTATATTGTGTTAGAATTTGAAAACACCAAAGAGAAAAAAGCAAAATATTTTTTCTTTAGTAAAAATTTACGATAATATGTACATAAAATTTGTATTATAAAATATAAGCAAAAAGTGAAGTTATTTTTAGAGCTAGAACTTGTTTTTGTGCTCCGGAGAGTGAAAAAAAAAAAAAAAAAAAAAAAAAAGTTGTATAAGGAGACGCCTCGAATGTGTATGGTACTAAATCTACATTAACTGTGGATCTAGAGCTCGGTAGTAAAAAGGAGTGAGTGGACTGAACGGACTAACACACATAGCTAGATAGAACCAACAAATATCTATGTGCTGTCAGATCTGTTACTGTACGAGAAAATGTTTCAAAGTCAACAGAATAGAAAATGAACACAAACGAAAAAGAACGTGCAATTGTAAATTGATTGAATATAGTGTGAAAAGATAAAGAAAAAGCGAGAAAAAAAAAAGGTATATACCTACTGTATGTATATAGAAAAAGAGAGAAAAGGCTCTTTTTCTTTTTTTGTTTTTTTCCACAGTTTCACGTTATATATTCCTCTTGGGGGTTTCTTTTCCTCTTATAAACATCTCTATATAGAGCATACATAAATATAATATATTTCTTAACCACAATGTGTTTATTTCTTAAATGTATTACTGTGTAAAGTTTTTGAATAGAACATAGCATACAATTTAATTGATGTACGCAAAAAGAACCAACGGAAAGATAAAGTTCACGTTATATCTTCTTTTAATTTAAATACGCTACAGTAAATTTTCATTTCTATATATTATATATTATTACGTATATATGTACATATACGCACACACATAATATATAATATATTATTCGATTTCATGTAATGACTGTAATGAGAAAGGTTCACAGAAACCATCAATATAGGCGTTCTATGTTAATTTTCTGGGCTTTGTATAATTTGGTGTTGTAAAATGCTCTTTTACTGAGAATAGTTTTAACTGTTATGTGAGTTCCTTATCATTTTACAAAAGTGAAAGTTTATAGTATTTTCATCAATATAGTATAAGTTCTATTATTGTTTCAAAAAATAAAGTATATTTTATGTATACTAAAACAACTTCAAACTGCAATGTAAAAAATAAAAACAAATAGCGCACATTATTGTACACTCGAGTATGATTAGATTTAACGTTTTTAAGCTTTGTATTATTTTAAATTGGCCCTTCATAATAATATAAGATAAAAGCTTTTTTTTTTTTTTTTTTTTTTTTTTTTTTAATTCGCTCTCTTTACTCTGTAGTCTCTTGCTAATTTTATTACGCTGTGTTTAACTACGCAGTTTTGTAGCACGTCAAAAATATCCTATTTAAAGACTACCATTAAGAAAATCTGTAATATCGTTTCTTTTCTGATCTGTCAATCACTTATTCTAACTTTTACTTAAATGAGATAATTGCTAATTATAAATTTTACATTTTATAATATATATTGACGTGTATTATAAAATTAACTTATTAATTTTTTTTTAGCCTTAAAAAAAAAAAGCACATACTTTCTATATCCTTGAAACACGTAATATTATACTCTGTTTAACAATAAGTTTTAATTAAAAACGAAAAGTAAAGAAACAATTTTCTTTTTCATTTCTTATACGATACTTTGTGGTAAAGAAACTTGATATATACTGTAGAAGGTATTATAATACTCTGTTATGAATACAAATTTTAATATTAAAATAATTTTGTTAGAAACCTTATCATTACAAGAGTAGAAGTAAAATATAATCATCACAAATACGTCGCAAGCTTTTAATCGATTAAATATACATTTTTGATCTGCTTTAACGGATCAAAAAAGCATAATAATTATACTAGCCCGATTGTAGCAATATTTATTCATAGCAACACAATTTATGCTATATATTGCATTATAGTCATAGACCACATAAAACAACATGTGCTTTTTAATGAATGAAACACGAAATGGGATATTCAAACCTAATGACAATTTTTACCAGAATGCTAATGTATACCCACGAGATAGCGTATAAATACTGTTAAGTATACAATTTGCGTGACTATTTATGTTTCTGACGTCAGAATCATGCAAAAATTGGTATGAAAATGTTGTGCGGGTTGCATAAATCGAAATTTTCTGATCACTGCTACGGAGCTACAGTTGGGTTTTGAGAAATGTAAGTCCCATCAAGTGTTTTGTGATATAAATGCTTATGTTTTCTTCTGGTCTATTCCTTTATGTTGCACAGTATATAAAAAATATGTTATATAATATTATATAGCATAACTATTTATGCTGTTCTAAAATGGTAACATTTATGTTGTATGACAACAATATAACATAAAATGAGGAATACTATACACAGAATTTAGGGGGGTAATTTTATTTCATATTCTAAAGGAGCACATTGTCCTAAATCGATAGATATATGAATTTATAATATTCGAGTTGCATTAAGTTTTTTTTAATTAATTTTTGAAATTCACGAAATGACGTTAATTTATATGTGGGCATAGTAAAAAGTTGCAGCCTGTGACGTCATTTTGCAACTTTAAAAAATGAATTAAAAATACTTAATGAACTCTAAAATTAGAAATCCACACATATATATAGATTCAAGACAATGTGCACTTTTAGAATATGAAATAAAATTACCTCCTAATTTTTTTTAGTCTTCTTCATTCGTAATTTATTTTATCCGTGGTAAATGCAAGATATTGAATTATGGATGATCGAATTTCCTATATACAGCACTCGTAGGTAGTTTCTTTGTAAAGTAATAATAATAACTTTGTCATGTTTCTTGGTTATTCTTGTTCAGTTACGTAATGAGACCAAAAATATATTTCAACTTTTTCTTTTCTTTAAATTTTACGTAATTTGATAATCTATTATTATCTATTCTATAACTGTACGTTGATATTGTAGCTAACAAACTCAAAAGGAATATTTATCCAGCATATTATAGTGTTATTGATGAATACAAAAACAAACTTACGACTTGGCGACTATATAAATTTTGTTTCTATCCGCTTCCAATTTAACGGAACTATATAAGAATAATATGTGCAGTACGTTAACCTGGAAGTGGATATGAGAACAGTACCTCTTTTTTTGTTTTGTTTTGTTTTTTTTTTAATAAATTTGGTGTAGCATTTGAAAAATTTGTCAGATTTGGTAGGGTGCTGTAAGTTAGATTCACATCTCAACTTTGAAATATTGACCAACACAATATCAAAAATAATTTAAATAACATTTGTTAAATGCTGATATATGAGCTCTATTTGTATACATAATTATACATAAATATAAACAAAATTAATATCTATTATTATTATTATAGTGATTACTTGGGGGTAATTGAGGACGCTTTATTTTAATAGTTAACAAATGTGATTTGAGACTGCAATTTATGGGCAAGTTATCAACTTTATTGATTTTTAAATCAATATTTTTATGCAAATAATAATAAAAATAAATATGCAAGGTGAACCTTGCTTAAAGGCGTAGATACTAAAGGCGTACTTGAACAAAAAACATGTCTAATATCCTAACATACCTGAATATCAACGTTGATTTGGCAGGAGTTATTGATTTCTAATTTATTTACCGTTCCCAAAATGGCATATGTGGGTTTGTGACGTCACATCTTTCCTGTTTTCGCGTGCGTGGACTAGTGAGCTGTGACGTCACAAACCCGCAGCTGTGATTTTGTGTACGGAAAATAAATTAGAAATCAATGACTCCGGCCAAATTCACGTTGATATTTAGGTATGTATAGGATATTAGACATGTTTTTTGTTCAAGGTGTTCTAAATATTTTTTTATTGCTATTTTTTTTTAGTATATATCCCAAACTAACCTATAAAATATCTAAGCCCAGTATCTTTTAGACATTTTGAGCTGCTTATTTACTTTTAAGTTTAAGGATCAACATGCAATATCGACGAACGTAAATTATGTTTCAAGTGTCTCTTTAGGGTGTCCTTAAGTACCTATGATAAAATTACCCCAGATTGACATTTGAAAAGAAAAATTGAATTCAATCTTCGTTATTTCTTTATTTAAATTTATTTTTGTTTATAAACATTTTTTTTAATGATACGACTTGTTCTACAGTTGAGCTCCCCGTCAATAATTCAAGTTTTTGAAACCCTCGCAGATGGCAACCAAAAAGATCAATTTTAATGTTTGTAATTAAATCTATAGTAATATCGTTAACATTTTGAATAATTTATATAAAAAAGAAATGAAATTTTAAATAATTTTTAGATATATAGTTATAATGCATTTTATTATTATTATATATATCACTCATATACAGAAATCCAACCAAGGCCTAGGCCTTATCAGTCTGTTCAACTTAATATTTACATTAAACATTCAAATTTTAATTAATTTATCAAGAATAAAAATGTTCTTTCTTTTGTAGGAAAAAAAATAGAAACAAAACTTCTTTTTTTTATAATGCTTAACTATTTTAAGCTTCCATCAACAAATTAAAAATTGAACAAGATAATTTTGTTATTGAGTATACCACCCTGTTGCGGAATTTCCGTCACTTTTGTTTTTCTTTTTCTGTAATGTCTGGAAATAGCGTTAAATTTTTTTTTCTTTTTGTTTCAAAAAGAAATATATAAAAGCAAATTTTAAATGTTATAGTAAAAAATAATAATAATAATAATAAAAAACATAAAAAAATCCTATACTAGCCCTATATTTGAACGTTTAAAGACATTAAATGGTATAAAATAGCATTATAACGTATAATACACAATAATTTGAATATAAATACAAATATAATTTTAATTTTATATTGATAAAAAACCACTTGATTGACATGTATATTTGAATGTTTATAAATAAATATGTATATACTCTGATTAAAATTTTATTCTATTTTCTTTATGGAAATACCTATATTTAAATGAAGTATTAATATGGTATAAACAAAGGTTCGCATTAATGCATTATACACAGGACCACGCTATAATATATATTTTACTATTTAAATCCAGCGCATGTTTTTCTCATAAAAATAACATTGCAAATTTAGCGCGAGTTTTTGACTGGTAAAATATATCATTGCAGTCCTGTGTACTGTACTGTACTGTCATACACCAATAAAGTAAATAAAAATAAAAAAAATCCTGTGTGTTGACGGACATCTTTCAAATACTAATATAAAACAATTTCTAATAATTGATTTGATTTGATAACATTTTTTACTGGTCCACGCTTTCATGTGCCGTGGGACGTGGGGGTCACATGTACATGAATGTAATCTAGTCGCGGCCTGCCTTAGCGGCAATTTGACCAGTCGAGGCTCCTTCTCGAGATGTAAACCGTTCTGTCGTTCTGGGCGGAACGGCAAAATCGATTATGAAGAAGTCCGAGCCGAAGACGTCCACATTCAAGATCCGTGAAAAATGTGTGCAGACAAGCCCCAGAACGAATCTATGCCGCCCGATAGGCCTCCACACTATTTCCACTTCACTTAACTATGACCTATGGCCAATATGTCCTCTTCTGCGCGCACTCCACGTGGTGAACGATTATGAAGATGGATGTAATGACTATGAGGCCGGTGCCTGGTAGTAACAAATTAGCGGAAAAACAAGACAATAGGTTTAAAAAGGAGAAGTGGTTAAAAGGAAGACGGAAAAACAAGAAATAACGGCACAATAGGAAAGTTTACAGGCATTCGGCTTAGGTTCCGATGCATACTTCTCGCCATCTTGCGCTGAACCACAATTTCTAATAATTATTTCATGTTCAACATCTGTTATAGTAAACAGTCTTAATATTAAATTAATTTGAATTAACACTGGCATTATGTATTATGATGATGCTTATTGAAATGTAGAAATTGTATACGTATGTATAAATAATTACAATAGATATTACATTACCGCATTATATAAGTAATATACCTTATATAAACATATTATGCAAGTTTTATCTATATTATATAATATATATTTGAAATTATATATATAAAAGCAAGTTTCAAATATATAACAAAATAATGCAACATTTCTCTATATAATATAAGTGCATTGAAGCATAATATATTTTACATACAAATGATATCTTAGTAGATTAACTCATGCTCTGATTATTTGTAATATTCAAAATGAAAGATGATGACACTTCAACTTGAACTTATGCTTCATATGTTACAGGCACACAAACTTTAATTATATGATGTATATAACATATATACTATATCTATAATTAATTAAATAATTAATTACTCTATATAATACTAGTTATGTAATTACAAAATTATACTCTATATGGATAATATTTGGTTTCATCTCACGTTTAAGTATAATTTATAGTACTAATCATTTTTTAATAATAAATTTAATCATAAATATTAAAGGAATAGACCAGAGAAAAACATTAGTATTTAAATCACAAAACACTTGATGGGATTTACATTAAATAACATTAGTTTGTCTCAAAATCCAGCTCCGTAGCAGTGATCAGAAATTTCGATTTATGCAACCCGTACAACATTTTCATACTAATTTTTGCATATTTCTGACGTCATAAACATGAATAGTCATGCAAATTGCATACTTTACAGTTTTTTCATGCTCTGTCGTGGGGCTACATTAACATTCTGGTAAAAATTGTCATCAGTTTTGAAGATCTCATTTCGTGTTTATTCGTTAAAAAGCACATGTTGTTTTATGTGGTCTATGGCTTTAATGTTATATTTCAAAGTTAATTTTATGTTGTTGTTTTTTCTAAATTATATTAAAAATTAATTTAAAAGTGCTTAAAAATTATAAAATAATATATTTCATATATTAATGCAAAACAACATATTTTGATATGATTGTGTTCTATGCTATTTTATTATAATATTATGTTAATTTTTAACAGTATTTTTACATACGTGTAGGCGTAGACTGTTATTTAAAAAGAATATAGTCTTAAAGTAGCTTTCTTAATATATGAAAGATTTTGCGTAAGTAGGCGTATTTACAAAACAACGAAACAATGAAAAATATGTTAAAGCCATAGACCACATAAAACAACATGTGCCTTTTAATGAATAAACACGAAATGGGATCTTCAAAACTGATGATAATTTTTACCAGAATGTTAATGTAGCCCCACGAAAGAGCGTGAAAAAACTGTAAAGTATGCAATTTACGTGAAAATTCATGTTTATGACGTCAGAAACATGCAAAAATTGGTATGAAAATGTTGTGCGGGTTGCATAAATCGAATATTCTGATCACTGCTACGGGGCTACTGTTGAGTTTTCAGACAAAAACTAATGTTATTTATGTCAGTCCCATCAAGTGTTTTGTGATATAAATGCTTATGTTTTTCTCTGGTATATTCCTTTAAGTTACTTATTAGAATCTTGTGTGCCTTGTGAAAATAGTTTAAGAACCATTCGACTGCAATTATGAGAGTAAACTATTTTAAATTTATTTTACTTTAGAATAACTATTTAAATCAGCTTTGACATTTTTTTTTATAAGGTTTCAATGTAAACTCTAAGAGACATATAAATTAAGCAGAAATAAGGGAAATATGGTAACAATAATTAAATTCCTCAGTATATATATATTTAAAAGAAAAATGTCACAAAGTTGAAGTGTTCTTATTAAACTTTGCCATTTACTAACATAAAATACTTTACTTTGTAATGCAAGTACATTTAGCTTGTTAGTATAACATAATATAGTATGCATGTGGTTCTTGTATAAAGTACTTATTTTCTTCTCTGAAAGTTTACCTTGGTTGATGTGTATCATATTCAACTCATGTCAGCTATATATAATGGACATGAAAGGTAAATAGCTAACATACAGAACTGACATTAAAGTACAACAAATATATAATATCTTTAAAAAGTATATATTAAAGATTTAAAAAAAAAAAAAGTTAAATATTACTATAACTGTAATGAATATAATTACTAAGGTAAGATATTTTTCAATATAATTTCTTCCTAATGTAATTAATGTATTTTTTTTTATTAGTTAATTTTTAGGTCAATGTGAGTGATAGCATATTTTTAAATATTTAAATTTTTTAAATTTGAAAAAAATATTTTTAAATAATTCCAAATTGTATGGAAACTAATTGCATCCATACATATTTCAAATCAATATAAACAAGTTTTGATATATGTGTATATATATATATATATATATATATATATATATGTATGTTAATATGTTGTTGTAAATGCCTTGCAGTTATGCAACTTTTTCATCCCATATTGTAGAGAAATTAGCTTAGCCATATAGGCGTCCAGTCTTAGCCGTCTCTCTCTCTCTTACTTGCTCAAAAGGAAACTAACGTTAGTAACATCTATAGAGAGAAACTAATGCAGCTTTGGCAATGCTCTTGCTACTTAAAGTTAAAAGACAAAATGAAAAACAAGTAGGATTTTGCTTTCCAAGGAGCAAAGCGAGGGAGAAAGAGAGAGAGAGAGAGAGAGAGAGAGAGAGAGAGAGAGAGAGAGAGAGAGAGAGAGAGAGAGAGAGATTAAATTCCTGATGGCGTTGAACACTGCCAGCGATAATATTTAACATTTTAAGCAACAACATAATGTTTTTGAACTATACATTTCTTCCATTTTTAAAGCCTTATATAATTTTACAAGTATACAGTATATTATATTTAAATGCATTTTAACGCATTTATACTTAATAGTTATAGTAATTTAATAATTATTCAAAATGAAAGTTATTAGTCATAACTAAAATCTAAAATTGAAACAAATTATCATTATTTAATATTAATGTAATTAAAATACAACATATATTACAATATTTTATATAGACAACAAGTGGAAATGTTACATATTATATTTTATGACGACAACGTTAGTTTAAAAGGTTTTTAGCTTTACTTGGATGTCTTTGATGTATATCATCGCTCCTTTACACCCAAAAGCAAGCTCGATAAGGCATTTCTCTGTTATAAAATTATAAAACTTTATAATATAATTTCTCTCTGTTACATATAATTCTCAACTATATGTTATGTAATCATATGAAGTAGAATTGTAATATGTATGTGCGTATATACTGTTGTATCAAATTTATATTTTTAAAATAATGAGAATGAGCTTTAAAAATATTTCAGATGTTCATATATGAACTGGAAGCGTTTTTAAAAATTTATTATTAAGGGGGTAGGTGACCGACTGATTTCTTGCAAACTAGACGAATAATAATTAACACAAAGTAAAGAAGAAATGTTACTTAAAAGTTGAGTTACGTCAAATATGTGAAAACATGACCAAATATTTAAGTTATTCCACTTTAAAGATAACATTCAAATGTGGAATTTCAAATTTTAGCGGCAAATTTTAGTCAAATTAGAAACTTTTTTAAATTTGAAAATATCGTTATAAACCTTTTTTTTTTTTTTTTTTTAATCGATTTTATTTGAAAATTATAGTATTGGTTTTGTTAGAAATAAATCATTTACAAAAAATTATTGTAAAAGTATAGTTCTTCTTTTATCGATTTCCGGTCCAAGTTGGTCACGTTCTACTTTTAGGGAAAAGTTTATGTGTCAAATTTTGATATTTCAGAATTAAATCTTGAATTTAAAGTTACCAAGACAGCTTTTATTAATTATTATGTGCATTAGTGTCATACTTTTTTTTTTCAAGAAATTTTAATGTTTGGATATTAAATCTATACTTCTTGCTAAATTTGTAACTTATTTATAACAATAAATAATAATAAAAATTTAATGCTAAAAAATTGTATATTTTATAATTATCATTTAATAATATTTACTATTTCACGGAAAGAGCAAGATGGATTCTGTTTTGTTCATTTTATGTAAAATAGAATACTTTTTAAAGTAAATTAATTTTTGTTCTAAAAGTTTATATTTGTTTTTGTCATTAATCCAAGTCCTTCCGTTAGTCAGAAATTATTGTGACGCTTGCAACTTTACATAGCCAAAAGTAGTAAATCATTTTACAAAAGTTTAACAGTTTTTACTTTTTAATACTCTGTTATTTAGAAATCCCCTCCCTGATTTTTCATTTATTTTATAACTTTTACTCATAATATTAATTTCTTACAGTTTTAATTTTATAGTCAATTTTAATGTTCCATAAAAAAGGTATAAGAACTTTTTGTGTGTCATAACCAGGTCTTTTTCACTATAGTTGTCAACATGAAAAGAAGAAGAAGAAGAAGGAAAAAAAATGAAGAAGAGCAGGGGGAAATTAAAACTTCTTCGTATTAAAAGAAATTTTTTATTACCTTTGGTACAAGATTATACAACAGTTGGCTCGTGAAAAAAAAAATTCTTTAAAAGACTATATTTTAATGCAAGTTATATAATCTTAAAAGTTATTTTATTTAACTGTTACAAGTTTTTCTTGCAAATCAAGTAATAATCGTGAATCATTGATATATTTTTTTCTTTCTATATAGTATACGTAAAAAAGAAACTTTTGCAGACGACGTATTATAATAATTATATTGTACATACAGAATACTACATAGATTCTTATCTCACTTTATATTATAGCACTCGATGTTTTATAAAACGATGTTCTACTATACTCTTAGTCAGGGTCGGACTGGCAATCAAGGGGCCTCGTCCGCAAAAGGGGTGTAACACCCTCTTTAGGGGCCACAAAGGGGGCGTAACACCCTAGCTACGCCCCTTTTTGGGCCTTAGGGGCCTCCAAACAGGGGGGGCCACGTCCGCAATTGCGGACTTGCTCTTATGGCCAGTCCGAGCCTGTTCTTAGTTCGTTAGTTACATTATTCATATTTCTCTCATGTCTTTTCTCTGTTTAATTCATTCACTGTGTATATCTGCTGTCTTGATTCATACATACAGTATTATATATATATATATATATATACATATATATATATATATATATATATATATATATATATATATATATATATATATATATATTGTTAGGGGTATATAGTATAATATGTAGACATACTCTCCATAAAGTCACCTCTTTATCCCTTTTGGTATTGTAATATATACGATGAAGTTCATCACATTACTTTCGCTCAATTTTGAGTCACATTTTACTACCCTCCCGCCGTAATAACTCCTTCCTAAAGTCTTATATACCTCATCAGAAATCCTTTTGTATAAAAAAACCTTTTGCTGACTCTGTTTCTATATTATAATGTCGGCTTTTTCAGTTCACATAATTAGTTTTAAATCGTAATCTCTCTTTTTCTCTTACTTTTCCTTTTTTGTATAAATAAAATAAGTAACGAATTTGAAACTTTTCTTCAACTTCATTATATATATATATATATATATATATATATACTTTTTTATATGCTGAGTATTTTATAAAATTATTTAAAATTAGATTTACGAAAAACTAAATTTTGCAGCTATATACATGTAGCAAATTTTTGCAGCTGTGTTGTTTCTAGTAGATTTATAACTAAAATAATTCGAGTTACCTATGCAATATAGACTGAACAAAAATGCTTTTTTTTTTTTTAAAGAATTCATTAGTTTAAAAAAGTATACATATATACACTGTACACGTTCACAATTTTCTTTTAGTTTTCATGTATTGGGGATAAAATGTAGAGCTATATTTTAAAAAGCAACATTTTTGTTAACACTCAATATTTACTTAACATTTTCTTAGTACATAAAAAAGTGCCATATTTATGAGCTGACAAGTTTTAATTGAAATATTTTTGAAACTTTGTATGTTTGATATATTATATTGAACTTATATGAAAAATAAATAAATAAAAATATAAATAAATGGAAAAAAAACTACATGCTGTATATATTTGTATAAAATTGTAACTTTATAATAAAACTAACTTTAAAAAAGTTCATTTTGCATCTTATAGTATAGGTAAATAAAAATCAATAAATATGTAAATCCATGTCTATTTGTATGCACTTTCGCCTGGCACGTATATATTTTAGAGTAAGAACATGGATATGAAATAAATTGTATTGAGACTTGTGTCAAAGTGTAAAATATATTTCTCTTTTATATTATATTGACGTCAATAGAAAAGATGCATCATTTTGATAAAAAAGTACTTGCATAATAATATGAATCTTTATAAATTTGCATTCTTTTCGTAAACTGTATACATATATTCAACTCATGGAATGCAACTCACACTACAAAATCGAAGTGATACTTTGCACGTAACTTCTTCAAGTTTGTTTCCAATTGAAAAATAACGAAGAAAAGTTTATGAAAAAAAAATCAATAAAAAAAAAGTAAAAACTATTTTCTTTGCTCTTTGCATATTAAAAAACTACTTGATAAAAATTTGATTTGTTACTTTTTAAAGTGTGATAAATATTCTTTTCTCGAGTATATATAATATTGAGAAATAATTTTCTTGGTGGGTGATTATTTCAGCAACTTTCTACATAATATTGAGGGGATAAAAATGTGTTGCACATTTAATTTACAAAACATATTTCAGGTTTACAACCAAAGTTTTAGCGACGAGTATGGTTTCTTTTCATACTGTATAGAGTTCACAGTCGACACCCCAGAAAAACAATCTAAAAACAAACGGGACTCATAGTCTCATAGTTTCAAGTATATAATGTTTAAAACTTTTGACAGTTGCGAGACTTCTTATGCTGCACATGTTATTTCCTACATTTTTGTAGGAAAGCTGGTGGTATATTTAACCCCCTTCATATCCCACTCTCTTGCCTACCCTTTAAATCCTCTCCTTTGCATACACAAACTGAAAAATAAAAATCCCTTAACATGAAGACATGCTTTACATTAAAACATAAAACATGTACACGTTTGTGTGACAAACATGGGATGCATTTTTGTGGTGTATGTATTAAGCAAGAGTGAGTGAGTGAGTGAGTGAGAGAGAGAGAGAGAGAGAGAGAGAGAGAGAGAGAGAGAGAGAGAGAGAGAGAGAGAGAGAGAGAGAGAGAGAGAGAGAGAGAGAGAGAGAGAGAGAGAGAGAGAGAGAGAAGAGTTTTTTTAGCACACTTCCCCCGTTCATTAAAAAGTGAATAAAAATTTGAATCTACATAGAAAGTAACAGATGTAATCAATAGATGAGTCACATCGCTTTAGATTTTTCAATTGAAATAAGAATTATAAAAACTACATGATAGAAAAAGGGGTGTCAAATATACGTTTCCTTTTGTCCACATATAACAATATACATCATCATGTGTTTAAGAGTTGATTCTATGTATTATCCTCTATTATAATAAAGTAATTTAAATAAAGTGTGAGAGAAAATATTTTCTAACACATCTGTAATTTTGCATAATTATAAAGAGTTAGTTTGAAAATGTTTTAATGTATCATAACATAATGAAATGTATGGACTTATCTCGCCCTCTTTTTTGTATATATTTGTTCCATTTTAGTATAAAATAATATATACGTATTATAGGAAAATTTTGTATCCCCTTTTGTAATCAAAAGAGACCTTGTTCGTATCTATACCTCCCTCTTATATACACTGTTCGAATATCCTACATAGTGTAACATACTGTCATGACATTTCTACGGTTGCTTCCCTCTATATATGCCTTCAGCATTTAGGGTAATAGAAAGTTGTGACTATACTATCAGATAAAGAGAGAGAGAGAGAGAGAGAAGAAAAAAAGGGGTAAGTAAAAGATCGCGACTCTCTCTTTCACTCTCACTCTTTTCTCTCTTTTTCTCTCACTACAGAGTGCGAGTTGCGAGCAAAGTTTTGACAGCAAAGACGAATGCGAAAGTGGTGCGCGCATTTAAATCAATAAGACCGCTGCTGATGCTACTCTGCTCGTATACGAAACGATGCTGGCCGGGGTTAATGGAGAGATGCGTGTAGCAGCCAGTGAGTGCGACGTCGCCCACCACATCACCCACTACCCTCTCTCTCTCTCTCTCTCTCTGTCTCTCTCTCTCTCTCTCTCTCTCTTCTAGTCTGTGTACCATACCATTGCCGCCGAGAGAGAGAGAGAGAATGAGAATGAGATAATGAGGATGAATGCAGACTGGCTAACATTCAACCCTCTACACACTGCTACACTTTAAAAACCACAAAAATCTTCACTTTTACTTAAAATCCATTTTTTCTCCTTTTATTTAAGCTCTCTTTTATTTTACATAAATCAAATTTGATAAATTCTTAAGTCTCTTAAGTTCTGTTACTTTTGAAGTAAGTAGAAATGCATAAACACATATTATAACTCAGCTTTATATTATATAGATTTTTTTTTAAACTCTTTTTCTCTCTCTTTTTTTTTTTTTTTTAAATATATGATAGTTGTTACTTTGCTTTCTAAAGTAAAAGTTCCTTATCTGAAATTAGTTTTAGACTGTTTTATACTATCCATGTTAGATATAGAATAATGTATAACCGCATTTATATATTGGAAGTAACATTGTTACTATTTAGATTGTATCAAAATATATCATGAGAAATAATCAAATAATAACAACAACAACAAAAAAAAAAAAAAAAAAAAAAAAAAGGAAAAAAATAATAATATGAATTATGTAAAGTTTGTTATATACGTGAACAGTTTATAAAACAAATTTAAAGCAATTATTTTGTTAAAAAAATAAAAGTCAAAACTCTAAGTAAATTACATATAAACATTTGTTTGTTTTTATTATGTTATTTATTATTATTATTATTATTTTTAGCAAAGAAAGAAAAATGTGTTGTCTTTTCTTTTGTGCTTTTACAAATAAAATTTTTCCTTTTTTAATATTCCAGAATGCTCAAAGTTCGTAAGCAGGCACTTCAGACAGTATAAGAGCAACAACAGCTAGTGAAGTGTTGCAGGGCGAAGAGTCTTTGAAAAACTTTTTTTCTCTCTCTCTCTCTCTCTTGAAATAAAAAAATAAAAATAAACAAACATTTTCTTATATTGCTTATGCAAAGATTACGAATGTATAAAAATTTCTATAATTTTATCAGCATGTTGCTTATTTGCCTCACTGATTTCTCTCTCTCTCTCTCTCTCTCTCTCTCTCTCTCTCTCTCTCTCTCTCTCTCTCTCTCTCTCTCTCTCTCTCTCTCTCTCTCTCTCTCTTAACGAAAGTTTTTTATTTTTGTTATATATTTTTTCAATCTATAAGCTGATTAAGTCTCCTTCTTTGATATATTTCTTTGACTTAAATATATATAAAAAAAACTTAAATATAATAATAAAGTTTTTTTTTCTGTATTCAATTCTTTTCTGATTGTGCTGAGAATTCTAGAAATTGAGATAAAATTTTATAAAACAAAATATTTTTTTAATAATAATATTAATCTAACTTTCATATTTATATACAGTATATAAATAAATAAATCTTAGAGAATACTTTGAGAAAATTTATGTATTAAATTTGAATAAGGATTTATAATATAACAAACTGCAACGTTTTAGAATTGTCACACACATAATACATATACCTTTTGGATTATATTATAAAGTTTAAGGAAACGGTTGTAGAGAGAGAGAGAGAGAGAGAGAGAGAGAGAGAGAGAGAGAGAGAGAGAGAGAGAGAGAGAGAGAGAGAGAGAGAGAGAGAGAGAAAATTAAGTCAAGGTATGAAGATTGTAATAGTTAAGAAATAAGTAAGAGAGGGAGGGATGGGGGTTTCTCTCTTCCTGAGATTAATATTAACTTGTTTATTTAGATAATAGAGAACATAAAGTCATTTCCCAACGCCCCATGTTGCACTCTACAAAAGTATACATTATATAATAATATATAGAAAAGCGCACATACACAAACACAAAAGCCTGCTTTTGCCTACACGTCAGCTTCTCTCAGTTTTGCCTGTTACATACTTTGGTGTGAATACACCACCATGGTAGTGATTTATGGACCAAGTTTGAGGTCGAGACGTTTCTATCTTAAGCCCTGTAGGCAGATTAATGTAGCAAAACAACCACATTCTATATTTTACTTCCATATTATACATATACTTATACTAAACTATTATTGCTAAAATTGTCTAAATGTTAACGCCTTTTAGCATTTTTTTTAATACTTTAATGTATGTTAATAGTATTAAGACAATATATTTAAATTTACAGTAAGATGGTATCTATCTATAGTACACATTATAGTTTTAATGCAAGTTGCTTTTTTTTAATTAATATGTAAATCCTATAGTGAAATTAAATAGCACATACTATGGAAGAAAATTGCTTACAGTATAATTTGCCTTTTTATTAGCATTATTATTTAAATGAAAATTATTTTATACAATGTTCAAGAACCCAACCTTATCAATCGATTTCAAATTCATTACAAATATATATTATTTTAACCTTATACAATATTTGATCAGTATATTATTAAAAAAAATGTATGCAAAATTTAATGTGAATGACGTAATATATTATTTCGTAAGATATGTTTTGCATCATGGATAACAAGATCAATATATCCTCATCTTTTTTCAATCCTTTTCTATATATTATCCTACTTTCTACACATCTCATTTCATTTTACACTTCAACCCTTTTATGTATGAGTGTGTTGTGTACACATACATTCACACACTACAGACATATAAAATTTATGTATATATTATATACTAAGGCTTCATTCATGTTATGTACATATATACACTATGAAGTGAGTGGTGAGAGAGAGAGAGAGAGAGAGAGAGAGAGAGAGAGAGAGAGAGAGAGAGAGAGAGAGAGAGAGATCGGTTATTATACAGAGTTATTATAATTCCTCTCACAAAATCATAGCCATACTAATGGAAAGTATAGAAGCTCCCAAACTCATGACGATTTTCTATTCACTAATATTCAATAAATGCTTTTAATAAAATAGAATTTTAAATTTATTATTATAAAACTTCAAAAAGCTTTATATATATATATATATATATATATATATATATATATATATATATATATGTATGTATGTATGTATATGTATGTATATATTTATATAACAATACAAAAGATTTTTTTTTTAAATATTACAAACGATGGTCTAAAAGTGTATAAGAACATTTTTATTATAAAACACGATATTTTAAAAATACTAAAAGTGTAGCAAATGTAAAGAATAACATATTTTCAAAGAACAAAAGATAGAAAAGTGAAATAAATAGCTTTTTTGTTTTAATCATTTGTCTAATGGAAAATATAACTTTTTCGGAAAGATTTTCTTTTCTTTTTATTATGATGAACGTTACATTAATATATATTATATACTTTTGTGTTATATTCTTTCAACTATACTTGTCTGTTATTCATTCATTCATATGTATGTCTAGTAAGTGTGCAAACATTTCTGATGTCAAATATATTTTTTTCACTCTCCTTGTTCATATATAATTTGTGCTTTTGAAGAGAGGTTTTTTGTTATACACTTAAATCATCTCTCAGATATATAACACAATATTTTGGTATTTAAATACGTCTATATACATGTTATTTTTTTAAATATCATATTAAGGGAGTAGGTAACCGGTTCATATCTCACAAACTGAATGATTCGCGAAATATAAAATTAACATGAATTAAAGTTGAAGTATTGCTTAAAAGATTAGTTGTTAAACACATACAAACACGATCAAATATTTAAATTATTCCACTTTAAAGATAACATGTAAATGTTAAATTTCAAACTATAGTGACAAATTTCAACTCAAATTAGAAACTTCTTTAAAATAAAAAATTTTAAATTTTTTTCCCCGACAACAACAACAAATAAATTCATTTTGTCTATTAGACAACTTCACATAATCAGCACCGGTCACTGGCAAAGGTCATCAGGTTGATCACTGGCAAGGGTCATCATTAGTTTTATGTTAATTTTGGCCAGGTATAGGGCTTACCATGTTAAATTGAGGGTTTTAATTTTTGAATTTCTCGCATCAGAATTGTTAAAACACGTTAAATTGCACATCATCTTAAAGTAAAAAGCAAGACTCAAAAATTCTTTAGGACGGTGAGCCTCAGTAAAAGAAACGAAGTGAAAACGTGCTCAAAATCGACTCCAAATGAAGGTCTGGGTTCTACCAGATATGTCAATTTTTCATTGTTTATATTTCAAATATGGTAATAAAATGTCATTTTGATCCATATTTCAAAAATTTAGCTTTGAGAAACTGAAATTTCTGGTATAACCCAGACCCTCACTTGGAGTTGACTTTGAGCACGTTTTTCACTTCGGTCCTTTTACTGAGGCTCATTTACGTCCTAAATACTTTTTGAGTTGTGCTTTTTATTTTATAATAATGTGCGTTTTTAACGTGTTTTTAACAATTTTAAAGCAAGAAATTCAAAAATCAAAACCCTCAATTTAACATGGTAAGCCCTATACCAGGCCAAAATTAACATAAAACTAAAAATTACGACTTTTGCCAGTGATGAACCTAATGACCCTTGCCAGTGACAAGTGCTGATTATGTGAAGTTGCCTGTAGTATTTGTATTCATGGATTTAAATAACGTAGAAAGAAATATGGTGAAAATAATATTCTTCATTTGACTATTACAACACCAAGTCGGTAACTCTCTACGTTAATTACTTTTTATTATATATTTTCAGTCTTGGGTTCGATACCCAAAATTTCTATAACGATAACGATACTATATTCTAGGACCACACTCTAACGATAACGATATCGTTACTTTTAAAAATGTCCCCCACGATAACGATACTGTAACGATAACGATAGTTTTTCAATAACGATAACTATTATAATTCGTAATGCAATTTTTTATTAAAATAAAATATTTTAAATACTTGCTTCATGACTGCAATGTACAATACGTACAATGATAAACTGCATCATTTATATTATACTTTTCAAATTTTTGGTAATATTTTCTTCTTTTTTTTTTTACTATTGTATGTATTTTTTCTTATTTTTGGAGCAAAAATATCGTTATAGATGCTACAATAATATCGTCAATTTTTGTTTATGTATAACGATAACTTTTATAAAACTGTTAATCTATAACGTTTCGATAATCGAATATCGTTATAGTATCGTTATCGTATTTACGATAATCGAACCCAAGACTGTATATTTTGTAAGGACTTTTGTTTACGTGATAAAAATTTTACATGAAATTTGATCCGATGCCATTTCAATCAGAAATTATTATTCTGGTTATATGAATCTGATTATCCTTATATAGATGATTTAAATGATACGACACTCGGACACTATATATTATTCACTATATAATGTATACTGTACAGTACGTGTACATTCCATGACAGTTTCAATTTGAAACTCATCGAGTGAAATACAATTAATTCACTAGAAGTATCAATAATATACATAAAATCTTATAGTCAAAACAAAATAATAAATTAATTTCCACGAATATTAAATTTGCAATTCAGAAATTTATATTAAATTACTTTACTTTTTTAATTAACTACAAGAAAGAAATGATAAGTGTATATACAGAAACATTTTAATCATGCTAATTTATATTGTTTATTGCTCGACTAAACAAACAGTAATGTATAAGAAAACGAAACTATCCATCTTGAGATACCCTCAATAATTGTGTCATCATAAAAAAAACTGTTACAGTTATAATATATTATATTGCTGCCTTTAAATATTTTATATTTACTTTATTTTTATACAATAAATTACAAATATTTTGGCAATAATAGTAGCATGTATCACAAGTACATAATACCATCTCTATGATAATACTGTGTTTATATTTTTACGATCACTGTTAGACATATTTATATTCAAACAAATTTACATGTTATACATTTAAATTTCAAATTGCCATTTTTTTCCGTTATCAAAATATAATCGAGAATTGCTCTCTAGAGTATTCAAATCTTTAATCTTTTTGCTATACGGCAAAATAAGAAAATCTTCTTTCTTGAGAGAGAGAGAAAAAAAAAGTTTTACAAACTCACGTCTTCCACAGATTTATGTAGTACTATTAAAAAAATTATGTTCTTTTTTACTCATCGTTAAGTTGTTTAACTCTATCTTATTCACTATATCAATGGATAAAGAAAGTTTTTCTTATAAAATTATTATAAGTTTAGTTTATCATGTATTTTTCAAAACTACATACCACTAACTTTTTGTAGAGATTTTTATTTACCTACATACATGTATTTATTTATTTAACAGTCTATAATGATGTATTTTACTTTTATGTTTATGTGTGATCTTTAAGAGCTCCACATACTTACCTACAAAAGGATAAACACTAAATTAACAATTTCAAGTCTACTTCTCTCTTTACTTCGAAAAAAAAAAACTTTTTGTTTTGGTTTTACACATTAAAACTATATGGGATGTTGTTCATAGTAGCTTCTCTTATGCGTACTGTTATTTAGTGTGACCCTAGAAGTGTCTCTGTAATACAAAAAACTCTTGCTATAAAAAAAAACTTTGATTTTTTTTAAAGTTGTCTGCGAGATTTGGTAAGGGAGGTAGAGAGTAGAGAGAGAGAGAGAGAGAGAGAGAGAGAGAGAGAGAGAGAGAGAAAACTTGAACATTTTCAGTTAGTTGAATACCCCGTTCTATAGACTCTCTCTCTCTCTCTCTCTCTATAGGGTTGAGTGAATCTCAGCACCCAAAATTGTTACTCAATGATCATTGATGTAAAGTAAAGAGCCTCATACATCTGAAACTTTTATTTTTATTTTTAGGTTCTTCATGTAATATATACATATAAAAAGTACTACGAATCATTTTATATGTGGTTCAATGCTTTCCTATTCAAGCAACCTGTCTACGTACAGTATATATATATATACTTGCTTTCACAGTTAATAAAATACGTACATAATACTGTTATATATATATAATAAACACAAGTTTATATAAACGAGTATATGATATATATATATTTATATGTAATAATATAAAACAAAAAGTAGCAAGTACCACTTAAAAAATATTTTCATGAAAGAATTTAAATTAGTTTCATAAAAATTTACACAATATTTTCAGATATAATAAAATGTACATATAAAATACTGTACAGTACATGAGAGAGAGAGAGAGAGAGAGAGAGAGAGAGAGAGAGAGAGAGAGAGAAAAGGTAGATATAAACCAACTCCATGTAAACAAAAATATTATACATTTCTTTCGTTGTTGAATTATATATAATATATCTCTGCAAGTTATGTTTTACGTATTTTTTTATTGGGGGTCATAAAAAAAATACAGAATATAAATATATATATACTAACACAATGTATCTAGAGCTGTAAAAGTAAATGCATATTGTGTACCCTTGTATAATGTAACACAACACACAAAAAGCAAGCCTTTTATTTTTCTCATCAAAAAGTAGTGATATTGTATTTTTTTTTTTTTGTAAAAAAAAAAAAAAAAAAAAGTACAAGAGTTGCGTGCGATGATGTAGAATCATCGTAGAGATAATCCTAACACAATTACAGACAAAACGTACTTCATTTCAGTTTAAAGTTGAGAGAGAAAAATATCACTAGAGGGATAAAAAAAAATCCTTTGTCATGGTTTTATAATACACTGTTACGTTGCTCTTTGCTCATACAATATAATATGAATACGGGCGCAACGCAGATATACATGCGCCATACCAATTAAATTGACAATCGTTGATTTTTTTTTCCAGTCTATATAGTTTAATATAGGCTAATTTTATATATATATATATATATATATATATATATATATATATATATATATAATATATAATATATATATGTATGTATGTATGTATGTGTGTATATATATATGTCACCCTTCTCCATTCATGTTGAAAATTGTAATGGTTATTATGTTTCATTGGAAAGTTAATATTTATTAACTAGTGACTTTGTATTCATTAATTTAATAAAACGTTTTATTGTCAATTTATATTAAAATACATCAACTAATTTATTTTAGAGCCCTTTTCAAAATGAAAATTATATACTTTTAATTGTAGAATAATGTTAAAAAGCTGTTATTTAAAGATTTTATTTATAGTTATATATATATTTAATGAAAGAGTGTAATTTTGATGAAAAGGCGGCAAAAATACAGTTATTGTGGTTTAATAAAATTTAATGGTAATTTAAATGAATAATTATAGAATATTTAATCTAAATTTAACTGTAAAATTTGAACGTTATAACATATAGCTCAATATTTATTTTGAGTTCTGATAATAAATGATACATTATTTCAGCGTAAAATTTGAATAATAATAATATTAGTAAAAATTAACAACGCATTTATTATTGAATGCTTATACTATTACTTCAAATTAAGGAACAATGATACAATTAATCTTGTGAAATTAGAAAACCAAGTGTCCAAGTATTATCATCCTTTTACACCGTTCTTAAAGGCGTAGAACACCTTGAACAAAAAAAAAAAAAAAAAAAAAACCTAATATCCTAACATACCTAAATATCAACGTTGATTTGGCCGGAGTCATTTATTTCTAATTTATTTTCCATTCCCAAAATGACAGCTGCGGGTTTGTGACGTTATAGCTCGCCTGTTTCCGCGCGCGTGGACTAGTGAGCTGTGACGTCACAAACCTGCAGCTGTGATTTTGTAAATGGAAAATAAATTAGAAATCAATAACTCCGGCCAAATCAACGTTGATATTTAGGTATGTTAGGACATTAGACATGTTTTTTGTTCAAGGTGTTGCAAGCCTTTAAACTAAATAAAGTTCTGTGTAAGATTTGGTAAACTTGGTTATAGTTTAAAATTAATTTATATATGCTTGATTTGACGCCAAGTTTGAAGTTTTACAATCGAGTACTTTTACTATTATTATATAGTTTTTTTTATAAACATCAAAAAAGTTTTCTCAAATTAAAGAAACAGAAGAAGGAAAAAAAAATCTGTAATCACGAGATTCATGTAATGATGACCAAGGGAACTATGGAGTATATATATAAAGAAAAAAAAAAGGTAAGTTCTATCTTATGCTAGAAACTAAATTATCCTCACAGAAAAAGAGAGAATAAGTCTGTAAAAGATCAAGCAATCAAGCATGATTGTAGCTGGTGCTAACTTGAAAATGCCTTGGAGGCTTGATTGCAACCGACAGTTTCGTTAGTATAGTAAAACGTCTCATTTCTTTTTCATTTAAAACGATAAAAAGATTGATTAAGCTTAGGTCATCCTAAAATATTTTTTTAATTAATTCTTTCATTTCTACCACATTGATTGGTAATGCTTAAAAAATAAAAAAAATACTGTATTAAAAAAAAAATAATAGAAAGAACTTCATTTTGAATTTAATATGATCTACTCAAGTGTGTACATTACACTTGAAATTTTGATCGAGTGATGAGAGTTTTAGATGAATATGAGTGTAAAAAAAAGATGAGATTGAATGAGAGAGAGAGAGAGAGAGAGAGAGAGAGAGAGAGAGAGAGAGAGAGAGAGAGAGAGTCATCACAGATTGATGAAAATGAGAAAATGAGTGGGAACATGTTTAAATAACCATTAGCTAAAAAGCATTGATGATATAAAAAATATAATATCGATTTTTTATCTCTATTTGTATTATACAGTAGTTACTTTTTCTAAAAGTAAAATAAAAAATATTATTACGAGATTGTTTGTTTACCATTATATTTTCTTTCTCTAGATATAAAAAAAAAGTACATTAAAAAGTATTTGATATTTTTTCTGGTAAAATAAATAAATAATAAGTTATTGTTTTTTCATGTCAAAATAAATGTCAAAGTTCAGTTATGTGTAAAATAGCATTTGATTTCTAAATTTTTTTTTTTTTTTTTTTAAGAAGTGGACATGAACTGTTTTACTGCCAAACAGGATAAAATTAAGGGAGGGAAACGATCATGACTGGAAGTCAGTTCAAGATTTTTTTCCCCTTTAACTTTGACCCTTAATGGTTATGTTTGATATAAATGTTTTTGTCGTTGAACCTTTGTCAACCGGAAAATTATGTTATCTTTTCATAACAAAAAAATGTCATTATATATAATGTCAAAAAAAAATTAATCAACTTATCATTCTCTCTCTCTCTCTCTCTCTCTCTCTCTCTCTCTCTCTCTCTCTCTCTCTCTCTCTCTCTCTCTCTCTCTCTCTCTCTGTGTCTCTTAAATTTATTGCACTTTATATTATAGAAAAATGTTTGAATTGTATTAAAATTATGTAAGTAGGGCAAGTAACAACGTCGAAAGATTCATTGAAAGTTTTCTATCAATGCCAAGGTAATAAATAAAAAGCTTTTTTCTTAAAGTGTCCAAGAAAATGTGTCGTGAGTCTCTTGTGGTTATTTTTTTTTTAATGTTTTATATCGTTGTTCTCTGTGTTGCCTTCTTTTCTCTTCTATGAGTAGAGGACAAGATGTGGGGCAGTCTCGGCAACTCCTTTTGCTGCTGCTTTTTCGCCCTTGTAGCTTGAGGGAGCAATCTTGGAGCAGCTTGTATCCCCACCCACTTTTTACCCACCTTCTTTCTTCTTTCTCTATGGAGCACTTCAAGCCGCATATCCCATAGCTCTCTCTCTCTCTCTCTCTCTCTCTCTCTCTCTCTCTCTCTCTCTCTCTCTCTCTCTCTCTCTCTCTCTCTCTCTCTCTCTCTCTCTCTCTCTCTCTCTCTCTCTCTCTCAAGAAATAAAAACTGAGTGACAAAATTCAATTAGCCTGAGCTGGTGTCTCGTCGACGTTCTATTCTTTACTTGAAAACAATACTTGAAATAAATGCTCTCTTCCTATCTTTAGTTTTTCTTTATTCTCTCTGAGTTGCAGTTATGGATAAAAAATAATAATATTCACTCAAACGGAGATACAAACATATCAAGCTATGAATATAGATATAATATATATATATATATTTAAGATATAACAAAAGATATCATAATAATAAAATTGTATATAAGAATCAATTTTATTTAATGGATTTTAAATTGCTCGTTTTAATTTGATTATTTATTTTTATCGTTTTTTATATTATATAATAATCATAGAGCTTAGAACATTAAAATAAATTTTAGAAACATTAGGGGGATTTAAATTACTTTTTGCATGGCGTGGAAAAAAATAAATAAATAAAACTTTTTTTTTTTTACACAATTTTATTATCTAATTTTTAGACATAACATAGGGTATATTTAAACATATTATACTTTCCCCACATTTTTTTATTTATTTTTTTTTATTAACAAAAACTTATTTAACATTTTTTTCTTTTCCTTTCCATCAGTTGATTTGTCTATAACTTTCCTTTTTTGCAATCCCAATACCTATAATGATACATCTCACATAAATACTATAGGCCATAACATTGTTTAAATTTACAATGATTAAGTATTTTTTTTTAATGTTATAGTAATGGTTTTTATATACAAAATTTACAACATCTATGCGTATAGTAGTAGATTTATTTTTTATGTAATATTTTTGAGTCACATTTAAATTAAAGGGTTTGAATATTTCTAATTAATTTTTTTTAAATGTTAACATTCATTACAATTACATCATTTGATTTGCCTTGTCGCAAAAGAAATTAATGAAAAAAATATTCGTGTACCATTTTTTTTTTTTTTTTTTTTTTTTTTTTTATACAGTCTTTGATTTGGTAGACAGAATTTGTCACACATAAAGAGAAGAAAAAAAAAAGTCAAATGACATAATGGGTATTATAAAAACAATACGATTTCTTCTGCTTCTTTCTTCTTTTTTAAGGTTTAAAAAATCTTTCAGAATGTGTTTGTTTATGCAGCGCTTGTTGATCGTCAAAAATCTCAGTATGGGGTCATCGTGTAGAACTAATAGTTGAATTTGAACAACTTTATTGACATGATAAAAAAACGTACTGTACGTGATTTTGAGAGAAAAAATCACTTATATATATATATATATATATATATATATATATATATATATATATATATATATATATATATATATATATATATATATATATATATATATATATATAATGTGCACATACTATTTTAATATTGAATTATTTTATCATTTTATATTTTGTTAAAGGGAAAAAATAGAAGCACTGAAATTCACAAGTAAAGTATCATATATGAAAACAAATCACACACATTGAAAAAAAAAAATGCACAATCGTCAATTCATTTTAAAATTTATTCGTGTGCTTGTTTTGTATGTTTTAAATTACTATCAACTTCACTATACATGATGAAGCCTGTTTTGTCCATGTCGTTACTACATAATGTCATGGGACTTGTACAGAAGTGGCAAGGGAAAATGTTATATATTATAATATTGTATTTTTTAATTTTTATTATTATTCAATGTTTTATATTTTTGACGTAAATATCATTTTCATCAGGAACATCAGCTACACACTTTCACTTTGACTTCATTTTCTTCAAATTCTCACATTTTTATTTTTATGATGATTACAAATTATTAAATATTTTCATAATAAATAATAACAATATATTTTGAGTTATATTTAAAAAACAAAAAAAAAACAATAATTACACACTATATTATATTATTTCTTATTTTATCATTATTATATTGTGAGCACTTATGAGCGAAAAATTAAAGAACACTTAGAAGAAAAATAGAAATAAAAAAAATTATGCAGATTTGTTGAGTATAGTTGCAATATAGACACATAATCCTCGGTTTCATTTATTTGATGGAATATGTTTAAGGGTTTCTTTAAGGGTTAAAATCTTTTTTCTTTTTTTTTTCTTGTTTGTCTCCAGAGGAATTAAATGCACACTCTCACATTTTTATTTCTTTCTAAAACTTACATTCACATAGATACTGTTGGTTTTGGTTTATATTGTTATTTTATAAGAAATAGATTTGGGTTAACAAAAAAAAAAAAAAAAAAAAAAAAAAAAAGAAAAGAAAAATTGAATAAGAAGTGATTTTTTTATATATATATAATATATTGATAGGGTTTGACTTTTAGAGCAAAAAGAAAAAAATATATATATGTAGAAATAAATAAAAAATAAATAAATAAAACTAAAGTTAGAGAGACAGATATAAGACAGACAGACTTGATGCTGCATCTGTCTTATCTGTACATTTACGTGTATGTATTTATTTTTATTTTGTTAGGGAAAAATCACATTTACTGAAGAACCACTTGTATCCGCTATCTGTTGAGTAACGCAAGAATACTGAGAAGTGCAAACAATTGAGAACAGAACCAAGGTCCATCTGCTACATGAGATCCCGCTGTAACAAATCATATAAAATTAAATTAATTTCCATATTATTACTTTTCTCCACTTTAGATTTATTTACAATCACAAGTATAATACAAAAAAGTTAAATGAGAGAAAGAGACAGAGAGAAAGATAGATACGTTTTAAAAGGTATAGATTTGCATATATTTATCAAGTGACAAATTTGTGTTAAAATTCTATTCTCCCTTACACTTTCTCTCTCTCTCTCTTTCTCTCTTTCACCCTCATTTTGAAACAGTTAGGGTAGCAAATATACTGAAGTAGAGAAAAAGGGGAATTTAAAATTACAAAATTGATTGTGAAATGATATATAAACTCCTTTTTTTTTCTTTCTAATTTAAGTAAAAGGAAATAGTATATAATTTTTATTTAATTTAAAGTAATATCCTTTTAGCGTCACTCTAACACTGAAGAATAAATTAAATATGCATTTATCAGTTTAAATTATATATATATATATATATATATATATATATATATATATATATATATATATAATATAAAACAAGTCAAAAATCGTATTGATTTTTATTTCATTACGCCATTTAAAACAAGAACACAGTAATTTAGATTTGTACACCAAATTGAAAATGTGCCAGGATATTAATTATTCAGAGGTAACTAAATTAATGAAATTTTCTCATTTGCCTTCGAAGCAATTTTTTAATGAATTAAAAAAAATAAAGAGAGAGAGAGAGAGAGAGTATTTTTTATTATTATTTTCTGTTCCCTTACAACGTAACCTATCATAACGAGTCAAGATTTATGTGTGCATGTACTATAAAGCATTTTAGTATAAAATAATGATAAAATGTTTAAATATTGAGGCATTTTCGTGGTTTTAGATCGATGTGCTTATGTTTATGATAACTATGTATCTTTGTATAATATGTAATAAGTATGACGAAACTTTATGCAAAATTCGTCTTGTGTTCAAATATTTACTGTAAATTAATTAAAAAGTTTAAAATTTTGATACATCAAACTTATAGATTTTTTTTTAAGTAAAAAAAAAAAAAATAAAATAAAATAAAAAGAGTAAACAAAACTTTTCAAATTTTTTTTTTGTATAATATATACAGTATAATATATAAATAAAAGAAACATGTAAAACTAAGTATCATTTATCTAATAAAAAAGCAAAGTTAAAAATGTCATCGCAATACAGGTAGATTTAATTAACAGAAGAACAATACAGGTAAATTAAAAAAACAAACTCTTTTTATTATATATATATATATATATATATATATATATATATATATATATATATATATATATATATATATATATATATATATATATATATATATTAATCCTTGCAGCAACATGTTTGTAACTGTATCAATATAAATAATAAAAATTATAAAGTAAAATTTTGTTATAAACGATTCAGCTAAAAATAAAAACTTTTTTTTTTTTAAGTTTACTGTCATGTACAGAAAAAGTAAAATGAAATAACAAATATATAGATAATATTCAAATGTATATATGCTATAGGCATTGAAAATTATATATATATATATATATATATATATATATATAATATATATATATATATATATATATATATATATATATATATATATATATATATATATATATATATATAAATATATAAAGAACTTAAACAAATATTTAAAATTGGAAAGTTTATTTTGTTTATATACTGAAATTTATTTATTTATTATTTACCATACCCCTCCCCAAATAAACAGTTTTAAATTTTATTTTTCGTAGTGTAGCAAAATTGCTGTGTTGAGTTATAATAAGCAATTTACAACATCCAGGGTAAGATAGCTACGTGATAATATAACAATTACTGTAATATATTATACCTTATATTATATACTAAACATTCATTATACGTATACACTTATATATATATATATATATATATATATATATATATATATATATATATATATATATATATATATATATATATATATATATATATATATATATATATATATATATATATATATATATATATATATATATATATATATATATAATAATCAATGAACAATAATTACATTTCTGCATGATTGTCATTTTGTTCTATATGTACAGTATAATATAATATTATTTAGACGCGCGATATAATAATGCAATAAGAGAATTTCATTCAAGCATCTACATTTATAATTCTCCTCTCTCTCTCTCTCTCTCTCTCTCTCCCTCTCTTCTTGCTTATATATATTATGTCAAGTTAGATAAACCTATTATCACACCCTATATATAACATCAATCATATCTATATTTCCATGTTATCATCATATTATAAAAGCAATGAAGTGAATTCAGATGTAGAAAATCACTTGAAAATTACATAAACTACGTAAATGTTAAATATTTTTAAGTATTATAATATATACGGAGAGAAATTTACTATCTAAATCATTTTATTGAGTTGAGTAATTCTTAAAAAAAAATGTAGTTATTGTACTGAAATATTATTAATAGAATTGATCTGATTGATTTTGACACTATTATACTGCAGATATTATTTAGGATTTTTTCAGGACATTAGATGCTATATATATATTTTTAATGATATGCTAACATATAGACTTCGTAAAAGTTTGCGCTGGGAAAATATGCTTGAATTTTACTGTAACTAACAAACCTAGAAAATCATATATAATAATAAAAATCATTGTTTAAAAAAAAAAAAATTCACATTTATATTTGCGTAGACGCATAGTAACCTTCTTACGTCAGTATATATGTAGCACCGTAAACCTGCTTAAATCAAAGTAGATTTGTAAAAATCTGCTGGGTGCTTGTGGGAGGTTAGCGCTCACATACTCTTTATAAACAAGTCAAACCCGCATCTACTAAAAGCTACTGATCTCAAACGAAAAAAAAAATTACTATAAAATTTTTTTAAATATTTTTTTTTAAAAGCAAGATTCTTTCATAATCTGTATATAATGTGCCACTAGGTACGTGAGTATATATGTATAAGTGTCTTCTTCAACAAAATAACATTGATTATTTATGTATATGTAAATATAGTTTTTGCTTTGAGATTTGAACATGTTGCACACAGCAACAAAAAACAGATTATACATTTACTTTTTTTTTACCTTCACGGAGTGATAAATTTAAATTTGAAATAACAATAATTTATTTACTAAACATTATATAAGAAATGTAAATGGCATTTTTTATATATATATAATCCAAAACTTTTTATATATAGAAAATTATATAGTAAAATACTATACATATATTTTTGTTTTATACCTTATAAGTTGAGAAGAAGTACTTATTTTGCATTATGTTATTAGAAATGCAATTTTACAAACTTAACATATAAATATTATAAACAATAACCTTATAAACACCTGCAGCAATTGAAGTATGAACAAAGTTTTATAAATACAATTGGATTTTCTTATGTGCATAATAAAGACTGCAATGCAGTATATATAACAACTGTATATACATACTATACAGTAGTGAAGATTTGAAGACATTATATAATTTGAAATCAGTGATAACACTGCGACTATTATATATTGATGATAAGCAAAGGGCGCATAGCTACTAAACTTTGAGATGTAATTAGTAAATTCGATTAGGAAGTATAGAGAACAACATATTATGTGTATATTATACATATATATGACATAAAGTTCCTATAATAGTTGTCATATTTATTAGTCATAAGTTATGTAAGTATTCCTGTAATAATTATATTATTTATCACTTTGATTTATCTGCTTATGCAATTATTATAATTGTATAAGGCTATTAAATTTATCAAATATTGTCCAAAATAAACTGTCATAAATTTAATTTAGTAACTTAAAGAAAGTGATAATTGAAGTTATAAGTCCATTTAATTGTAGCCATTTTTTGAATTAAATAAAATAATGAAACAAATATTAACTATTTCACAAAGGAGAAAAATGGATTGCATTCGTTAAAATTACGAGTTATTTAGACTTAGATTTTTTTCTTTTAGTACAGAAGCCAGAAAATATTAGAAATATATGCAATTATATATATCTTCTCACGACAAAAATATCAACCAATTTTTTCCTGTTTTGGCAACACATATAAGTTAAACGTTAGTTACCTTTTTTTTTTTTATTTTTTATTTTTACATTTTTACAAAAGTTAAAATGGCAACTTAACTACGGTTTAGTGGTTAAGAGTTGTAACTTAGATAATTTATATTCCGCGCTTAGTTTTCTGAGCATAAATACATATATTTAAAATTTTACATTTGGTCTAGATTTGTACAATTCAAACTGTACTACTCAAATTTGAAAATTTGCATCAAGAGTATCAAGAGAGCTGATATTCACTTCCCTTAAACAGTTTTTCTATGTATTGAAAATTTTTATTCTGAAGACACTGGGGAAAAAAATACTTATTTTGTCTTTAAACATTCATGTCTAGTTTTTCGATTAACCCCCTCTAAACGCTTAAAAGAACCCACAAAAATACTTTGCGTTACTCTGTAACTGTGCATTCACATATTCCTTTATTTGTTGTAACTTTGCGCAGCAAACTCCCTAAGGCGTAGAATACCTTGAATAAAAAAGTTGTGTAATATTCTAACAAACCTGAAAATCAACGTTGATTTGGCCAAAGTCATTGATTTCTAATTTATTTTCTATTCACAAAAAGATGCGAGCGGTCACTGACGTCACAGCTCGCCTGTTTAAGGTGTATTCACATATTCCTGTTTTTCCATAACTTTTTGCATAACACTTTTCATAATAGAATTCAAAAATGAAAATGTAATGTTGAAATTAGTTATGTAAAGTGTGATGCAGAAACAAAAATATATGAATCCACCTTAATATAGCATTTTTTTTTAATTGGAATAATTATTTTGCTGCGCAAACTTACAACAATGAATATGTGAAACCGTAGAGATAAACTAAACAATGGACCACTTGCAATGAAATGTTTTTAATTGTTGCAACGTGTAAGTAGTGAAAATGATTTTTCCATAAGAAATGCAATAAAGGCGTAGAATACCGTAAACAAAAAACATGTCTAATATCAGTAATATCCTAACATAACTAATTATTGGCGTTGATTTGGCCGGATTCATTAATTTCAAATTTATTTTCCATTTACAAAATGACAGCTGTGGGTATATGACGTCACAGTTCGTCTGTTTCCGCGCACGTGGACTAGTGAGCTGTGACGTCACAAACCCGCAGCTGTCATTTTGTAAATGGAAAATAAATTAGAAATCAATGACTCCGGCCAAATCAAAATTGATATTTAGGTATGTTAGGATATTAGACAAGTTTTTTTGTTCAAGGTGTTCTACGCCTTTAAGAATAATCCAATTTTGTTTGTTCATTGCAAGTGGTCCATTTTTACAAATTCTCATAACTATCACTTTGGTTTTAAACGAAAAACAACAAAATATACATTGTAACAACAACACGTTATTGTTTTTTCAGTCGTAAATATTTTCAAGAATGTAATGCAAATATATTTTCACCTTTTTTTTTTCCCAACTTAATATCTTCTTCTAAATTATTTATTATATTTTATTTAATTATATCTTTTAAGTTATATGAAAAACAAAACACAATTTAGGCTCCATAATATTATATATATTCATGATATGAAAAATAAACTTGAAACTTGTTTTTAATTGTATGAAGAAAACAAATAATATGAGTTCTGGTGTATTATTTTATTACACTTACAAATATCATATTTATTAATATTTTACTATAGGATTTACAATATTGTATTTTTATATCATATTGCTTGCTTTGCTCATTTAAAGGCTATTTATAAGTTACTTTATAAAAGTTGATGAATTTATGCCTGAAGCCATAGACCACATAAAACAACATGACATGTGCTTTTTAATGAATAAATACAAAATGGGATCTTCAAAATTGATGACAATTTTTACCAAAATGTTAATGTAGCCCCACGAAAGAGCGTGAAAAAACCGTACAGGTTGCAATTTGCGTGAAAATTCATGTTAAGGACGTCAGAAATATGCAAAAATTAGTATGAAAATGTTGTGCGGGTTGCATAAATTGAATTTTCTGATCACTGCTACGGAGCTACTGTTGGGTTTTGAGACAAACTAAAGTTATTTATGTAAGACCCATCAAGTGTTTTGTGATATATGTGCTAATGTTTTTCTCTGGTCTATTCCTTTAAAATAATAATTTTTCACTATTAAATGATTTTATTATTCTGCTGTGCAAGCATATCATCAAGTTTGTATGATAATCTTAAGTTTTATTTATTTTCCTGACTATGAACACTAGATAGACGAATTTTGTAAATAAATTTTTATTATAGACATTCCTGAATTTATATTAAAAAGCATAAGAAATTATTATTGCGTTGACATCTTAAAAATCAAGTGTAAAAGTTTATTTAAAGTTTGTTTTAAACTTTTTTTAAGGTATAGAATAAAATGCTGCTAAAGTTAGAAATTTTTTGAAAAAAAATTTCTTTCAGTTTTAAGAACTTAAAATTTTAGTAAACTTTACATAATCAGGACGCGTCATAGATAAGGACCATTATTAATTTTATGTTAATTTTGGTCTGAAATAAGGCTTATAATGTTAAATTGAGGTGTTTATACTTTGAATCGCTTTCTTCAAAATATTTAAAACACTGCTTCGAATTGAACATCACCATAAAGTAAAAATCACAACCTTAAAAGTATATAGGACGTGAATGAGCCCCAGTCAACGGAGCAAAAAATGTGTGCATTAAGTTGACATGAAATGGAGAGTTAAGTTTCACTAAAAATTTTAGTTCTTCATTGATGACTCTTATAATACTGTAGTAAAATGTCATATGAATCTATATTAATAGAAGACTTGCAAAAGTAGGTTTAGTGAGAAAAGAAACAAACTCACAGCCCAACAATACTAACAAAGTGCTAGCAGACGATTTGGTGTTCCTGTCTATATACATTTAACATGCTTTCTTATGGGGTAATGAAGCAGCTATAACTCAAGTTAGAATTATTTTTCAGAGCTGAAATTTTTACTGTAGCTCACTGAGCCTACAAGCTTTTGTTTTACCTGAATTTCAAGAGATTTGGTTTAAAAATATTATTTCACCCAATTGACTTCAAATCTAGGAAAACAAAGGCTTTGAGGCTCAGTAAGCTACAGTAAAAATTTCAGCTCTGAAAATTAACTCTAACTCAAGTTATATTATATAGCTGCTGCATTGCCCCATAAGAAAGCATGTTAAATGTAGACAGGAACACCAAATCGTCTGCTAGCACTTTGTTAGTATTGTTGGGCTGTGAGTTTGTTTATTTTCTCACTAAACCTACTTTTGCAAGTCTTCTATTCAACTTCGAAGAAATACAATTTTTGACGTTGGAGTCACCTTTACACACATTTTTCGCTTTGTTCCTTTGCCTACGTCCTACAGGATACTTTTTAAGTTGTGATTTTTTCTTTATATGTTGATTTTAAGTGTTTTAAAGATTCTGAAGCAAACAATATAAAGTATAAACATCTTAATTTAACATTATACTCCTCATACTAATAAAAAGTAAACATAAAATTAATAATGACCCTTGACAGTGATTACTTGCTGAAAGTGATATGAACTGATTAGGTGAAGTTACCTATTACAAATGTTTTTAACATCTACACTGTTATATCTTTTGCATGTTATTTTGTCATTCAAAGAAAGTATGGGTATAGATACTGATGAAATAGGTGTACATATGCTCTATTGCTATACTAAATTTTAATGTCTTTGTCTGAAGTTTAACTTGAGAATAAGGACAAGTACATAGTTAATGAAATATATATTTAAGCTTCTTTATATATATAATATTATATATATATATTTCTTTTGTCTATATTTATTTATCAGGAACTCTTGATCTTGTATTATAATTAGCTCTATACAAGAAAGCAAGAAGCTGTCTAGTCACTCAAAGTTCAAGTGCGGGTTTGGAGTGAACTATCAAAGTATCGAAAATTTACTTGATTTGATAAATAATGTTAAAAGATGGCATACGTATGTTAAAAATATTCTTAAAATAGACATAGCACACATATTCTAAAATTTAGGTATGCAAAAAGTGGAAGAGTATTAATTATACTGTATATAACACACACACACACACACATACCACACACACACACACACACACACACACACACACACACACACACACACACACACACACACACACACACACACACACACACACACACACACACACACACACACACACACACACACACACACACACGATTTTTGAAAGTAAATACTATAAAATATTTTTTGTAAATATTTTTTTGTAATTAAAAATTTAATCCCCAAGTTGTAATTTATTTAGTACTTATTTAGTAATTATTTATGTTACATTTTTTTTTATTTGGGTAACAATTGTGAATATATGTACGGTATAAAAAAATTAACATATAAAATTACATAATTTTATGTTAATTATAAATCAGTAATACATACTGATATGAAAAATTACAATAACAATATTTGCTATAAAATTATAATTTCTATAAAAAAAATAAATCAATATTTGCTAGAATGGTAATAAATGTTGTATCTCTCTTAGGATTTAAATGATTGAATTACCTGGCATTTAGAATAATTGTTTATTTTTTATATAGACACTTATAAAGTTAAACATAATTATGGATGAATGATTTTTTAAAATTAAAAATCATGCTAATTTGCTTGTAATAACTCTTAATTAAGAACTTTTAATTATCTCAAATTACAAATAAAATATTAATAATTATGAAAATAAACAATATATTATAATATAGGTATTATCTTCCTTTGTTAAATGATACATACTATAATTAATTTTCATGAAAATATACAAAGAGAATGTTGATTAAATCAAAGTTAATTAGTAATCAATTTCAAATATTGCATACTTTACATATTATTTATAATTTTTTTAATATCTTAATTAAATAATTTTAGTATTTAATTTTAAATTATTTACGTATAAATATTACACGCTATTTAAATTATGTATTAATATCAAATAATTATAATAATAATACACTGTAAAATAAGTTTTTAATATCGTATTTTTTCTCAAAAATAATAATAATAGTAAAACTCGGAATATTTTGTTATGCAAAGAATTTAAGAATTTTCGAGTGATGTATACGTAATTGGAATTCTGATGATGTAAAAATACGTGAGAATTTTAAAATTATATAAATATTTCTTAAATTTTTTATTTCAGTACAGTAAACAACTTTTAAAGTTTGTGTAACGAAAATATTCTCTCTCTCTCTCTCTCTCTCTCTCTCTCTCTCTCTCTCTCTCTCTCTCTCTCTCTCTCTCAATCTCCTCCTTCTCCTCTCAGCATGTTTACTTTTATTTTTCAATATCATGAAATGCCTTATCCACATAAAAAGTAAAGAAATATTTTAGGTAATACTCTATAAGATCGGATGTTTGTTCAATTTTTTTGCCTGTTTGAATATTCGCGCATACTTTATTTTTTAATAAAAACTCAAGCCACATAGATACGATATTTTATATTAAACAACATTTCATTGTGATAATTTTTTTTTAGTAAAATATTTGTTATTAAAATTTATAGTTTTCATTTTTAAATTTGAATATCTTAACTTGGTTCTTTGAAATAAACAAAAATCGTAAATAAAATAAATCAATTAATTTTATAGTTATATTAATCATAAAATTTTAATAAGTCACAGTTCATTTATATATATATATATATATTATATATATATATATATATATATATATATATATATATATATATATATATATATATATATATATATACATATATATATATATATATATATATATATATATATATATATATATATATATATATATATATATATATATATATATATATATATATATATATATATATATATATATATATATATATATATATATATATATATATATATATATATATATATATATATATATATATACGTATAAGTTTTTAATACTTACAACAAACATCAAATTACTGAAGTTTAAAATCGTAAAAGTCTTTCTAAAGAAGTAGAAAAGAAGAGAGAGAGAGAGAGAGAGAGAGAGAGAGAGAGAGAGAGGGAGAGAGAGAGAGAGAGAGAGAGAGAGAGAGAGGGGGGGGGATAAAATATTTTATGTTTTCTAGTGGATACACATTTTAATTGTTTTAAATACTTATCTTAAAAGGAAGTAAATTTTTTATTTTAAAAGTTAACATCTCACATATTTTTATGGTAATACAAAATTTATACCCTAAATTTTTATAAATTTAATGATCATCTTGACTGTTGTTTTTATATCTATACATGTATAAAAAATTAATTTGTTATACAAAGATAAATGGAAAAAAAAATTGCAAGGAAAATTTCTTTGCGAGATTTATGCATCATAAATTTAAACTAAATTGCAAGTTCACGCTTCACAGGAATTCATATCAGACCTTTTTCTTTCTTTTTATATAATATATTTGTATTATAATTTCAAATACTATGTTACTCCTGATCTAAAAATAAATATCTAATAGAAATCATTTTAGTATATAAATTGTTTTATTTTGAAACGTCATTCTTTGATAAAATTTATAAGAAAAAAAAAAATACATAAAAAAGAACAACATAAATTTTAATTTAAATATTTGTTTCAATTTTAGTATAACAATAACGTTACAAAAAATTTAATATTCTAAATATTTTAACACTATAATATACAGTATATATACATATAAATATATATAGGCTAATATTTTAGTGTAAAATATGATCACGTTGAATCAGCGTTTTTTAGTGCGGGCATATACGCATAATATATAATATAAGATGATGTATAGGGTTGATATGAAAATTAAGTGAAATGGCTATACGAAATATTAGCTTAAAGTGTTAAAACAGCTCAAAGTTTATTCAATATTTTTTTCCCTATGCCCCCAAGTTTTTTGGTCATGTTCCAAAAAAAGGCAAGTTCGGGCTGTACGCCAAATGAGCGCCATAATGTTGTTAACAAGTGTAGGAACGCGGGGTGACGTCGCATTGAAAAAAAAAAAAAAAAAAAAAAAAGAGCATCACGTCACCACATTCATTGTCACCCTGGCCGACTACCCAAACACTACAACTGGAAACAACGGGGGTTGATGCTACAGAAATCAATAATCGAAACAGTGGAAAAACTACGTAGCGTATCCACCCACACCTATCTCTAGTATTATTATTATTATTTTTTTTTACATCGTCATTGTTAGTAATACTCACTAGTCAAAACATTTCACTAACTAATTAAAATTCTTTTCTCCACTTTTTTTTGTCAGTAAGTATAATAATAATAATGCAAAAATAAATCAGCGCAATTTGTGTGTAGTATAACACGAAGAGTTTGTAAATCAAGTTATCATGCTAAGATCCCCAGTGGTGGAATTTATCATAGAATATATTACATTGAGAGAGAGAGAAAGAAAAAAAAAGTAGGAAGTAGACTCTTTTAGTCGTTGTAGTCGTGTGTTGGTGGTATAACTGTGTTCTCTTACTTCAACTCTTGTGTGAGAAAAGGATGTGTTTGAATTTATAGCAGCAAGTCGTTTTAAGGGATAGAGGGTTGTGTGCTGGGTGGTTAGGATGCAGAGAGGGAGAGAGAGAGAGAGAGAGAGAGAGAGAAAGGGTCACTACTAGCTACTATATATACTATACGAGTTTTACTTCTTTAGATAAGAAAGTTAGTAGTGGTGACTTGTTGACTTACATATACTAAGTGTATACGTTTTCTCAACACTGACCATTACATCGTCTAAACTTTGCCTTCGTTTCATCTAAAAAGAGAGAGAGAGAGAGAGGAAAATAAAACAAAACTACTCTAGATGAAGATTATGTGGATACTAAGTGAATGATATAATTAATTTTAAACTTGTGTGTGTATATATATATTATATATATATAAATGTAACTGACCTTTTTATTCTATTATAAAAATTGTGTATCGTAAGTATAAATGTCTACGTAGTAATTTTTAAAAACTTTTTAAAATTTATGGCAACAATTACGTAAAATATTTTACAATATATAGAAAAAAAAAATTATACAATATGAGTTATATTCAATCGTTGCCTTAAAAAAAAAAGACAAAAATATAAATTTATATATAATTTTTTTTTTTGGAACAATGCCATAAAAATTTGTAAATTAAATACATAAATTCATTGTGAATATACGGTACAGTGTTTGTAAGAGGATTTAGAACAAAAGAAATTACAAAAGCAGCGGTCATTTTTGATGAAATATTCCACTATTTTAGCCTCACAGCATGAAACCCATATAGTATTCACACGTTATATTATATAATATAATATACTAAATAATGTACATTACTCTTTAAAATTTTTAATAATTTAAATAAATAATAAAATATAATGTATTTGTTCTTTTATATTTTATAAGTATTACTAAATTCTCAGTAAATTAATTTTTAGTACCTGGGAAAAAAAAAATGAAAATATAAAAATGTATTTTTCTCAACCATTTGTATATATTTATTCAAATAAACAATAATATATTATATATATATATATATATATATATATATATATATATATATATATATATATATATATATATATATATATCATATAGTTTTATTCTATTTTAACATTAAAAAAAATCATGTGTATGAAAATTACTTTCAGTTTTTTTTTCTTTTTTTTTTTGTGGGTGTGTCTATAACTTAAGTGTATAAATATTTCTGTCTTTTAAAATTATATACAATAAATAATGAATTTACGTGAAGTAAGAGAAAAGGAAGCTCTATAATTGTAATTTTCATGAAAGTAATAATTGTCTGCTAGGTATATTTGAATAGAAAGTAGAAGTTTACTGCTGGAGTATATAAATGAGGCAGCAGAGATATTATACAGAGAAACGTGTACTCTATATCCGGGCATTAACTTCTGCCTGGAAAGAACTATTGTTTTTACTGGTGAAGAATATTTAAAACTATGTTTCAATGTTATTATTTGCCCCCCTTTTTTTTTTTTTTTTCTTTTTCTTTCTTTCTTTCTTTTTTCTTTCTTTTCTTTCTTTCTGTCTTTTTTTCTTCTTTTTTTAGTTAAAAGAATTGCATATTACTACTATGCCTTTTTTTCTGTCATTTTACTACCCGTATTTTAATTTAATTACTTCTTCATATAACTTTAATTACAAAGTAGGCATAATTATAATCATTAAATATTATTTTGAATTCTGATACAAATTAAATGGGAAACTTATGCTTTTTAATCAACTTTAATGCTCTTTATCATAATATGATTTAAATATTATTTTTCTGTCAAAATTTAAATATTTAAATAATATAATAATATTGCAACACGTCATTTTTAAAGAAAAATAAAACTTATAAAAATAAAAGAACATTTACCCCCCCCCCCCCCTCGCTAAATGATGCTGCTAGTGAAACAAAGCGAGTAACTCTTCAAAATTGTTGTCCGGGTTGCATATGTTTCAAGATACTTTTTATTATTATTTTTAACTATTATTATTATTATTATTTTTTATAAATGCGCTCATCTTAAAGCAATTTTAAATTAAAAATAAGATAAAAAAGTTTTGGCTTTCGTGTTACACGTTACACTGTGTTATTTAAGTAGCATTGAAACTGTAGATCATCATGCTGTAGACAAAGTAAGGAACCGACTGCGCATTTTGTTCATCTTTTCCGAATTTGCCCGATCGCCAGGATCTATTTCCGGTAAAAGTTTAACTTTTCAATATATATACACATATATATATATATATATATATTTATATATATATATATATATATATATATATATATATATATATATATATATATATATATATATATATATATATATATATATATATATATATATATATATATATAATATATATATATATATATATTTCCACCATCAAAACGTTAAAAATACAGGAAATAAAGAATTAAATCTTGCAGAAGACGAACGAAATGCGCAGTCACTAACTTACATTATCTTCAGTTTCATTGATAAGCAGTAAACTGAAAATGAAAAGGAGTTCAGCTCGACCGGGACTCGAACCTGGGGGCTGATTCTGTAACTTCATAACGAACGAAATTTGTAACTTCATAACGAACGAAATTATTCAATTTCTAATGCAAATTTCTTTGTTAACAACAGAGCAAAAAATTACAGAATCAGCTCCCTGGATCTTTGGTTTCCCTGACCACTGCGTTAACCATTACGCTACCGAGACTCACTCAAAAGAAACTCGAAAGTGAGTCTCGTTAGCGTAATGGTTAATGCAGTGGTCTGGGAAACCAAAGATCCGGGTTCGAGTCCCGGTCGAGCCAAATTCCTTTTCAATGTCAGTTTACTGCTTATATAACACGCGCGGTGTAACACAAAATCCAAACCCTTTCACTAAAACTTCCCGTGTGAAATAGGCTTTAAATTACAAACGCTCAATATAAAAAGATATTTATCGTAATTTTTAAGTATGCAAGCTTGAATATTTAGTAATATTGTAGTATACTATTGAAATAACATGTTAATAGTTATTAATAATAATATTTAAAAAAAAAGTTAATCCAGCGTTAGCATCACATAAATAGTATTGCGTGTTTTATTATAATTTTTATTATATTCACACAATTATATAAAAAAATAGTTATGTTATTAAATAAAACTCATAATGAAATTTGTAATAATAACAATAATATAAGTTTTATAAAACTTCTTCATCCTCTCTCTCTCTCTCTCTCTCTCTCTCTCTCTCTCTCTCTCTCTCTCTCTCTCTCTCTCTCTCTCTCTCTCACTATATATTATATATATTACCACGCAACAAACTTTTAGCTGTAAACTTAAAGTTTATCTTTTTATTTACACAACTTATTTTCTTTGTTAAAATAACTGACAGTATATTTGTACAACATCAATTTTTTTATTTTATTTTTATTTTTTTGGAACATTGTATTTAACTAACGTTTTTAACAACTTCTTGGATTCAAAAGCTCAAAATCAGCAATAAATCTCTTCTTGTAAAGTGAAACTACTTCGTGATAAATTCTCAGCTCTCTCTCTCTCTCGAAAAAGTGTCTCTTACTAGTAACAAAATTTTTTTTATTACTTATGTCGCTTATATATAGAGAGAACACAAAATATAATCTAGTAAAATCATTTGTCAGATTTAATACCTATAAAAATATTTAATGGCCACTTACATAAAAAAACATTAAAATAAAAATGTTTTAGTATAGTATTTTTTTTTATTGATATCTATTATGTAATGATGTGGTTTGTTATTAACAATGTCCAAAAAAAGAATAAAATTGAAAATGTAGCTTTAAATTAATTTCAAACTTATTTTAATGTCATTATTAAGTTGAAATGAAATTGTTTTTTTTAACTACTTAAAAAAACAACAAACTAGAAAATAATATACAATTTTATTTGCTATAAATTTTATTTTACATAGTGAAAATTATTCTATATGTTAAAAAGTTTGAATATAATATTATATATCTATATAAACATTTACTTAATTAAAATATTTCTGTTTTATATGTAAATGACAGTATAGTAATTATTATGGTAATTAAATGAGAAAATAGTCATTATGCATGTATTGAAAAGAGGGTACTTAAATAACAATTCAAGTGTACCAGAGTTTTAAAACAAAAAAAAGGTTTTGAAAATCCACTTGAAAATCCAATTTCTATGCAACGAATTGGGTGAAGTGATAAACTTTTTAGATAACGTAAAAAAAAAGAAGATCTAATCTAAAACACATATACGTAAAATATTACATGTATAAAAAAACATACTTTTTCTTCGTTTTTGTTTCCTCTTTTAAAATAAAGGTTGGAAAATTGTGATCGTTAACCTTAAAAGTTTTTTTTTTTGTCATCTTATTAAAATATATAAAATTAGATTATTTGTGAAGTGAAATTTTCAATTTAATCTTATCATTTTCAATTTAAGTTAAGTATCGTGGTCAAAATTGTAAATGTAAAGTAGTTTAGTTGTTCCACTACTTCATTTACTTTTGTTTGCTTTTGATGACAAAACTACATTGAGAAAGATATTTAGAGAGAGAGAGAGAGAAAGGAAAGTTGCACGTTTTGCATGTGGGGTATAAGTTTGGTGAATACTAATTGTTAAATTAGCATGCTCAATGAGGAGGCAATTGTGTATTAGTTCAACTGTAAGAGTTAACATAGACTACCTATCGATTTACACTATATTATAACAATTTGAATCGAATGTTATTAAAAAAAAATCCATTATAAAGCAAACAAATGATTTAAATATTATTTTTGTATGTATATGTACTGTTCAAATATGCAAATATTTACTTATTTATTTTGTAAAAATGAATTATTATAACACATAATTATAATTAAATGTTTACAATAACAGGGAAAAATAGATTATGTGTAAATAAATTTAAGGTACACTATAATTCAAATTGAACGCTAGTTCTAGCTTATTATAAATGTTGTTCTAAAAGGTAATTTTGACTAGATATTTTCACGAAAAGAAAACAAACGTAAATTTATTTAAGGTCTTATGTTTTGTATTTAAATTGTTTGTTTATATAAAAAAACGAGAGAGAGAGAGAGAGAGAGAGAGAGAAAGAGGCTATTTTTCATTACTACAGTATATTATCAGTTCCTTTTTTTTAGATTTAAAACCAAATTAAACAACTGTACAGATCTTTGTATATATATATATATATATATATATATATATATATATATATATATTTATATGCACACACACAAAATAATTTTATAAAAGAAAAGTTCTATGTATAAATTTTATAATTATGAAGAAAAAAGATTATATAAAGCAAAATTTTATCGTAATTAAGAGTAATTAAAAAGACAAAAACAAAAAGAGATAAATAATTTTGTAGGGTTCTGTAAATCTCTAGAGCATTGTTGCGTGGTGAGATTGAAGCTTGAGTAAGCAAATAATAATACACAGCTTGTCAACAAAGATTCATCCACTCAGTTTACATGCTTTCTACATTACTGACCCCCCAACCTTACTTTGCTACTACTTGTATCAGACAATTAATTCCTTGTTGCTAAATCAAGAGCACACCTGTGTGCGTATTATATATATATATACCATGTAACGTACTTCTAATTTAAACATAAATAATGAATAACACTAAAAGTATATTATACTATATACATAATATTATATTATATTTTAACGTATTATACAATTCAGTTTCATTTAGGTTTAATATTAAAGCTTTAAAATTTTAATGTTAATGTTGATTACTTTTAAAATACATTAAATAATGTATTAATAAAGATTCCTTTTAGAGTAATTAGTCAGTAATCTACATTTTTTTTTATATTTATAAAAATTGAAAATAAAATGCTGATTGGTTAATTGTTCTAAAAAAATACGGCACTCATTTAAATCATATTATGTCTATTTTTTTTTAATGAAAATAAGTAGTATGTCAAAACAGCACATATTACAACTTTTATTAGAAAATTCTGTTGTTCAAAAATAATTACAATATTAAATTTTATAAAATTTTAAATAACATATTTTGTAAATTGCTTTATTTTTCATCATTTTTATTTGTTGTTATTTATGTTTCACTTTCGTTATAGTGATTAAGCTCTTTTAAACATAATATTAGCAAAGTATTAGTGCTACAATATATATATATATATATACGTATATACGTATATATACGTATATACAATACGTATATATATATTTATATATATATATATATGTATGTGTATATATATATATGTATTTTTATATATATATATATATATATATATATATATATATATATATATATATATATGATAATAAGGAAGCATCACGTAAAAAAACAAAGTAATATATTAAAAATAAGTTTTAAATTAAAATGCTAAAAAATTTACAAATAAAGTTAACTTATTTCACCAAAAATAATAATAATAAATATATATTATATATTTTTTAAAAACATCAAAAAATTTTTCCTTGTTTAGTTTTCCTTATTTACCCACCTGACTTAAAATTGAACACACTACAGTAAAAAATTAATATTTGTCAATATTTAATTATTATTTTCTTAATTAGTTTTTTGTAAATATTTAACAAAATAGAAAGAAAGAAGTTGATTTAATATGGCATGTTTTTATTCACATGACAAAATTTTCATAAGGAAAAATCAACTAGAACAACATTTTTTTTTCCGTTTATATAAAAATTTTAGTCCCTCAAATATTTGAGTAGTATATTTTGAGTTTTACGCTCCGTTGTATAAACGTTATCATGAGTAGCAATTTGAATAAATTTTACCAATATCCAATAAACCTCAATTATTCCTTCTTTTTTTTTTCTTGTTGAAATAGTACGTATTTCTCTGTTATGGAATCTAAAAAAATTCGTTAGAATTCAATTAAGAAAGTATTGGTAAACGTAAAACAACTTAATAATAAGGAAAATGTATCACTGACTAAATACTAATTTTCTTTTTGTCAATGTGACAATTTTCATATCAGAAATACCATTAAAGGCGTAGAACACCTTGAACAAAAAAATTGTGTAATTTCCTAACAAACCTGAAAATCAACGTTGATTTGGCCGAAGTCATTGATTTCTAATTTATTTTCCATTTAAAAAATGCCACTGGCGGTCACTGACGTCACAGGTTGCTTGTTTTACGTGCGCGTAAACCGGGCGAGCTGTGACGTCAGTGACCGCCAGTGGCATTTTGTGAATGGAAAATAAATTAGAAATCAATGACTTTGACCAAATCAACGTTGATTTTTAGGTTTGTTAGGATATTACACAACTTTTTGGTTCAAGGCCTTTAATGGAAAAGTCAATTTTAATTTCAGTACTTATAGTTTTAGTTTCTTACAGTTCGTATTGCAGGAATAGATTTTAGAATTAGATTTTACAATTAAACGGTATCATAAGTATATTGTAGAACGAAATTAAATGAATTATTAAACACTAATTACCGGATACTTTCTATATAGAATAAAAATATGCAAAAATTTCAGTTTTCATAAAGACACACTCAAAATAATTAAATCATTTTTGCAAAATAATCCTCTTTAGCAGACTTGGACAGTAACGTCGTTACAAGAAGTGACGTAACGTAATTTCACTACTTTTGGTTAAAAAATAACGTAACGTCATTACTTTTTGTTTTGGTAGCAGTAACAAGTAACGGTAACGCATTACTTTTTCAAGTAATGAGGAAGACTAATGATTTTTGGGACAGTATTTGAGCACATTTTTAGAAAGAGCATAGTTAGTAGATTCTATTGACATCAATATTTACCTTTATTACTTAAATTTCAGCGATTAATTAATGATTTAAAAGTGGCGGCCACGCCCCCAAGAAGCCTGTGCCGTTAGTCATTTGTTTGAATTTGCAGCGAATTCTGATCTTCTTCTGCAAATTTGGATACGAGAATTTAAATTTTACGCGAATTTTTAAATTCTCGTATCCAAATTTGCAGAAGAAGATCAGACTCCGCTGCAAATTCAAACAAATGACTAACAGCACAGGCTTCTTGGGGGCGTGGCCGCCACTTTTAAATCATTAATTAATCGCTGAAATTTAAGTGATAAAGGTAAATATTGATGTCAATAGAATCTACTAATTATGCTCTTTCTAAAAATGTGCTCAAATACTGTCCCAAAAATCATTAGTCTTCCTCATTTTTGGCATGTAACGACACTATTTTCTAATATTTCAAGCACTGAAAGAAATAAGCTTCTAAATCTATGAGTACACAGACATGCTTTCGTCATTATAATGTAATACAAAATTACTGTTCTGATTTTGATTTAAATCTGTCTATTTATAATTTATCGAAAAACAGTAACAATATTTTTAATTTTGTTTTGAAAATAAGTTTATATATTAGTAAAATATTTGAAGTAAATAAAATAAAGTAACACCAATAGTAAATTCACTACTTTTAAGAGTAGTGAGTAACTTAGGGTCATTACTTTTGAAAAACTGTAACGAGTAACGGAACGTCATTACTTTTTCGTGAAGTAGTGAGTAACGTAATGAAGTTACAAAAAATTAGTAACGTGACCTAGTCTACTCATTACAATATTACGTAGGCAATGATTGATACTTCGATAAACAATTGAAAGTATGTGATTGTAAATCAGGTACAATATTATAAACAATAAACACTAATTTACCTGTGTAAGACGATGATTCACGTGTTCCAAGTACACTTGCAAGTCGCGGTCGTTCCTCCTCCACAATCACTTCCGTACTCTGATTGTACACGTTAAACATGGTAGCTTGGCAGCGAAGTGTCATCTTAGCTCCACGGAATGAACCACTATTCGTCTCCACCTGAAAAAAATAAGTCGATTACGTATTAGAATAAATGTTGAAATGTGGCTTAATTTCTAATGGAAGCGAATTTATTTTTTTATTTTTTTGTATGTGTTTGCATAAAATCATGTAACTAACTTAAATAAGTTATTTAATTTATAAATGAAATTTTGAATGTTTCGTAATTAATAATTCTCTAAGTGATTTTTAAACTAAGTTTTTACATCAAAACAATTAACTCTTTCTAGCTTAAATTCATTAGACACTATTGCATCTACTTTTATTGTGCTTTTTTGATGTAAACGATTTTCTAATAACGAAGCCCCCCCTTTTTTAGTGGCACAACTTAAAAATGTGACACCGTCTGTCTCGTGGAGCAGCTACAGCTAAATTTCTTGGGACACCGTATGTCCCGTGGAGCTTGTAACGATAATTTTCAAGTTAATTAAAAAAAATATTGATTTTTTTTTTTGCGTGGTTCCATTAACCACGAAAAAGACTAAAGCCGTAAACTTTTTAGGGACGAATTTGTGTTCAACGAATTATTTTCATTCTATTGGTCTACATTTTAACATTTATGCTCGGACCTTATTCTAAACACATATACAACATAATTATCAAGTGAAATAATCCTATTTAATGAACATAAAGCTTAATATAACTAAATTTATATATATATAGAGATTATTTTTAAATCCTTATAATTTTGTTACATTTGTAAAGTTTAAAACGTTTGTAATAATAAATCTGTTTTATATTTGTACATATAAAAGGCATTTAAAAGTTGTGTCGTACATATCCGCTAATTTTTTTATATTAACTCACTCTTTCGCAAACTGATGAATTTCAGGAAATTTAAAACTGTGGTCTACACACACACACACACACACACACACACACACACACACACACACACACACACACACACACACACACACACACACACACACATACACACACACACACACACACACACACACACACACACACACACACACACACACACACACACACACACACACACACACACACACACACACACACACACACACACACACACACACACACACATCATGTTAAAACTTTTAAGTACATTAAAAAGTAATATAAAATTATTATTTTAATCTTCATTTTGTTTGTAACTAAAATAAAATCAAATATTTTATATAATTTTCAAGTTATAAACCAATTTTAATGAGGTATAATATTTTTAGTTTTTAAATTTTATTTGAGTTTATATATCAATATTTTATTTAACGTTAAAATTAAACTTAAAAAAAAAAATCAAAACTTCATCAAAAAGTTTTAACTATAACAAAAAGTATTGAATGAATAATATTTTATTATTATATATATAACTTTATTTACGGAATGGAATTATTAAAAATATATTTTTCATATAATATATATTTTATTTTCAAAGTTATAACCAAGATTCATTTATTTTCTACAGAAACAAAGACAATATTACAAAGTTTCAAACTTATGTTTTGACAAAGAGTTGATTTATTTTTATTTATAATCATATACTTGAGTATTATTTTTTTTCCTTACAAATTTTGAATATTTTAAAAGCATAAAAACAACTTTGTATATACATAAAGTAATTTTAAAAGTTAAGAATTTTATAAAATATTTTTGTATGAATGTCACGTTTTATTGTTTCTTTGTTTTTTAACATTTTTTTTCTGTACTACTTAAGTTAGAATATTAAATTAGAAAAAAAAAGTGTATATATATTTTAATTTATGAGTTTTAATTATTAATTAAATTTTATTCTTGTAAATGAAATTAATATTAAAGTTTATTATACGTTTTCTATTTTGATAAAATTTTAATCACCCTTGAGAGCAGATGTAAAAGTTAATATTTGAGATGTTTTCATGATAAACTAATTATTTTAATTACCTGAAGTCCCAGTACACTGCTTGTTACGTTATCATCTTCCATCATTAGTGGATAGCGTCTTACGTGTCGTCCTCGTACCTGTAACACGTGGAATACACGTGGGTTAGTTAATTTATATTTAGCAATTACATTACAAAATATACACAGTTTATACTCAAAACAAATATGATAACATGATTATTATGAATTAGTGGAATGCCAGTTGTAGAGTGGATGTACCGCAAATGTTCCTTATTTAATCTTATTTGTATTGAATTTTATTTGTAAATACATAATTAAAGCATGATTTAATATTCATCTTGATAATATGGCAAGATATTAAGACTAAAATATGATTTCAGAAACTTGAAGTTTTAAGATGTGTCCAACTTGTTGCCTAACCTACAGGATACTCTGAAGTTTTCTTTTTTTCCTAGAGTGTGCGTGTTTGTGTGTATATATATATATATTTATATATAATCGTTTCATAAATAACTATTATGAGAATTAGCAGGAGGAGTTAGTGTTCAAAAAATCCTACTAAATAAATTTCACAACAGAGAAAAAAAATTGATGCTTTATATTTCAACATTTTTTAACTCAATTATTGATTTAACAAAAGAGTTGAAATGAATGTACACCAATACTTCCGGTAAACTGGATACTATATTTATTTTCATCCCATGGTATTGGCACTAATTCTACTTCCATGAAATATTCATCCGATATTGTCACATGCTTTAGTTGTACATTATGAAAATTATAATAAAAATTACTGAATTTTGATGGCAAAAAATTGTTTGAAAATATTATTTATTACATCCTTTTAATTTTTATTTTGTTTTGATTCATACTTGATAATAAATTAATAAAATTAATAAATTACTTTCATAAAACTTAAATGGGTTGTTATAAAATTTAAAAAATAATAGATAAAACAATTTCAAGTTAAAGGATTTATTAAAAGCTAATATTTATTTTGCTTTAAAGTAAGTATTTGATCGGAAGAAAAGAAGATAAAAAATTTAATATATATCTTCGTAAACTAAAATGGTTTATCTTATAAAATATACTTTTATTTGACAATTGGTTTATTTATTAATGATTTGATTTCATATTAAACGAAATTTCTATAGTTTAAAGAAAACTATTTATACAGAAAAAGTACACTTGAATATTACAATCAATAATTAAAGAATAATTCAAATTATTTTTAATATATTAAAATGAATGTAATATTCTTAATTTTTATTTTTGAATTGTTGTCATTAATTAAAAAAAAAGAACTCACAGTTAGAAAATTATATTTCAATTAGTTTCATTCGATACAATTATAATTATCATGATTAAAAGTTTTTATGTGTAATTTTTTACGAGAAAGATAACAATTTAAGCCAACAATCGTTACTAAAATTGAAATTAAATATAAGCTTCATTGTTATTATGTATACATACATACTAGTTAAAAAAAAAGTTTGATAATGAAATGTACAGTACGTACTTTAATATCATTACAGCTTTGAGTAGTTATATACATAGAATATTACTTCATAATACAATTACCGTATAACAAGTTATATACATAGGCATACTCATATATTTATTTTAAAAGTTATATCTACACTTACATAATAAAAAAAATTCTATAGTCTCTGTTTTGTTAATTTGTTTGTAAATATATTAGTCGTATAACGAGTTGAATTTAATTAATCGTCTTTATTAAAAAAAAAAAAAAAAAAAAAAAAGGAAATATACTTTTGTTTGTTTTGTTTTGTTTTTGGAAAGGGCGAGGTTTGAGCCTGAAAAAACGCCTGGACAACTCATACACCTAACCCCAACAGAAAATAATATTAACATTTGTGAGTAAATACAAAATTCAGAACCTTTCTTTGATATTTTAAAATTATTTTTTCTTAATGTTAACATCAGTTTTTTTTTATAGTTCTGAAAATATTGTATTATAAAATTTTCATTTGAAAATGTGCTGATTTTAAACTATGAAATATGACACTTTTAGCAAAGAAAAGGTTAGGGTTAGCGTATCAAAAATTCACGTCATATATAAGTTAAGAAAAATGATATAATATAAAACTGAGAAAAACTTTTGATGTAAAAGTGAATTTAATGCCTGCAATGTAGAAGAAAACTTGCTCAAATTAAATTAAAACTTTTCTTCATCAAAAAAAGAGAATTTTTTTAACAACACTATTGGCAATAAGAAAAGAAAAATATGTAGGTAAAAAATGTAAACAGCTTAATTTTTTATCAAATCTGTTGAACATTTATTTTTATTAGATTTTTTTTTTCGTTAAATTATTGTAATTGAATTTTTTTTACATAACTAATATATATATATATATATATTGTGTTCCCAGCATAAGTAGTAATAATAATTATAATTTTGCTTTTCTATGAATTTATATAACATTTATCATTTGACATTTTTTTTTAAATTTCTTTAAAACTGTCCAAATAAAATTTAAATTATATATTATTATATGCTTGCTTTGACAAAACAGATTTTTTTTGAAGTGAAAGAAAGAAGGCTAAAATTAGTAAAATATAATTAAATTAATTAAATTTTACATTTGAGTTCTTATATATATATATATATATATATATATATATATATATATATATATATATATATATATATATATATATACACACACACATAATTATACCGACATCAAAGCTTCGGGAGTTTATTTAAAAAAATATATACGATATAAAAAAGGAAAAAGAATGGTGTTCTTTTAACCTAAAATGGTACAAAATTTGGTATATAAAAATGCTTTAGGGTAAGCTTATATTTGTCATAATTTGTCATATATAACATTTCAATGTTGAAATTAAATTTTAGGGTGTGGTTTTTAGAGAGAGAGAGAGAGAGAGAGAGAGAGAGAGAGAGATGATTATTATAATAATAAACTTCATTTTCCCTGTTTCTTAATTCTTGCCGGAGGTTTTAAACATGTTGTATAATTAATTGTTACCCCAGATGTGTTGTTAATTAATTTTATTGTTTATTTTAGCACTCTAATCGTATATTAATATTGAAATAATAATTTTTCTGCTGGGGAAGATGTTTAATATGTTCTTGAATTTTTTTTTTCGTATCAAAACAAGTATTATGTAGGTCTCTTTATTTAATATATTAAATCCTATTGAGATTGAGTAAATAAAAAAAAAGAGAAAGAACTAGGGGAAAAAAACGCTTATTTATCTTTTTTTCCACCTATTCTATGTACAAAACGTTTTTAGAAGGGGAGTAAGCAATTATTACTTTAGAAAATAAACCTATATAAAATGTTTTTCTTAAAAATAGAAGTTAACAAGTAACTAAAGGCAATCTTTATATTATATATATATATATATATATATATATATATATATAATACACACACACACACGGTATTTATATTGCACGCTAGAATGAACTTGTGAAGTGGTATTCTTGAGTCTCTTTCTTCATCCCTATTTACGTTTTCTGCTAGAAATTCGTTTTGAAGAACACAAGTGGTATGGGGTGTTTGGTAAACTCGGTGTGGGGTGGGGAGGGGGGTTGTTTGGAGGTTTATGGGGAAGTTTTTTTTTTTTTTTTTTTGAACTAGCCAAAAGGCTTGTTGCTGTTACCACATCGTAGGGGTATATACTGTATATAAGATGTTGCTTCCCTAGTTTTGGATCTCTCTCTCTCTCTCTCTCTCTCTCTCTCTCTCTTCTCTTCTCTTGACTTTTTGGTTCATGTATGTAGTCTTGAATAGAATACCCAAACCAAAAGCCTTAGCTAACGTCAGGCCTTGAGAATTTTGCTAAGAGCAACACACAAGCTTCACAAGTCAAGTAAACTGGTCGTCCCAATTAGAGAGCAACTCAAACAAGCTATACCAATCAAAGGTCTACTATACGTTCTTTGAATGTGAAACATATATAATACTAACAAGTAATTGAGGAAATAAAAAAAAAACATAAAAGAAAGAAAAATCACAATTTTATTTATTTTTATTAAGTTTGTATGTAAAGTTGTTCTTACTTTTTAAGTTATTTTAAAAGATAAATACGTTTTACTTTTTTTAAATTTGTTTATTTATACATATCTTATATGTATAAAAAGAAAGTATAATAATATACACAACTTTTAATAATATATATTTTTTAGCCATTTGGATTCTCAAAAGAGTTTGTTACTTTTGTTTATTTTTCTAATATTCAATAAAAAAAATAATAAACCGTAGAAACCGTAAGGTATACAATTTTTTTTAAAGATAATAATACACAAAAGCTGTATATATATTTTTTTGCAGGAAATTTTATAAAACAGATGCTAAAAAAAAAAATTCAATTTAAAACCTTTATTTCCTTGTGGCTTAAAAATATTGTAGAAGTTAGAGCGATACGAGTCACAGTTACTTTGTATGTATATACATACGCACACGTATGTATATATATGGTGTTGTTCATTGCTCGAAATAATAGTGCTGCAAAATGTTTTCAACAACAGCTATTTACGATGAAATTTTAACACTTTCAAGCAATAAGATAGTCTATTCAACAAAATAAAACTATTTATTTTTATACCTATGCAAAAGTAAAAAAAAAAAAAAAAAAAACTATTTATTAAAAATGTTTACGCATTTCTTTCAGTTAAGTCTAATTCCATTTTGAATAAATTTTAAAAGAAAAAAAACTACAGCTTTATTTTAAAAGTTTATACGTATATAATAAGTATTAAAAGGGATTTTTTATATTGAATTTTTTTGAATGGCCTAATAAAAATGTGTATATAATCTAATTCTTGTAAAAAAAAAAAGGGAACAATGTATTATAAAACACATAGGGGAGTTTATTATGTATACGAAAATATTTATAAAATTTTATGGTGTATGGTTTATGAGATTTTAAATTGAAAGCATGTTTGAAAAAGATTTTTTTTGTTACTGCACATACCTGTCGTCCATTGACTGTCCAAGTGAGATTGACGGGAGGATGCGTACGGAGTGAAGTACAATTTGCCCTAACAATTTCACCAACAGCGTACGTGGGGCGTTCCAATGAGATTAAAGGGTCACCATCCGGGAAATCTAAAACATAAAAACATCAACAATATAATAACATCCACACTATATGTTTTATTCTATGCGAGTATATTATTACAAAAGATTAGTATCAAAATATTGGATGGATATAATAATAATGTATATGTATATATATATATATATATATCTATAAAAAAATGTCATTTTCTCTATATTTTATATGATGAGTGAGACATGCGAAGCTTTATATAGTAAAATAAATAAAAGAAGAGGAAAAAAAAACTTTTTTTTTTTTTGTAACATCGTATAACCTTTAAGGGTCAGTTCGTTCAACTACTAAAATTGACCCGCATCATAAACTATTATATCCATACAAACATATAAGTGGAAGAGAAAAAAAAAAAAAAAAAAAAAAAAAGAAGAAGAAGAGATTTCGATGTAAGAAATATAATATAAAAATAAAAGAAACTTGATGTAAGGTGTAATTAGAATGCAGATGGCAGCACATCAGAGGCGTTCAACTAATGGTTGTTTCGTTTTGAAAACTCATAGCACGTATTTTAAGGTATAGAAAAGCAGGCGAAAGCAGTCAGACATCTCTATCAACTATATATAAGGGTATAGAAATGTCAAGCAAGTTTTGTAAGCCGCGTCAAATTGCTGTCATCTCTCTTTTCTCCCTTCTCTCTCTCTCTCTCTCTCTCTCTCTCTCTCTCTCTCTCTCTCTCTCTCTCTCTCTCTCTCTCTCTCTCTCTCTCTCTCTCTCTCTCTCTCTTGCTCTCTCTCCTATCAACCACATAACATGCCACACGATCACTCTCTCGCTTGCTTTTATATTATTATATACATGACACACACAGTATGTATATAACATGAGGTGTATACCGACCCCAGTATGAAATAGAAAAGAGAGAGACAGAGAGACAGAGAGAGAGAGAGAGAGAGAGAGAGAGAGAGAGAGGGAAGGGAACTTGATTTCCTATATTATTATATTTTCCTCTTGTTTTATATATAAAGTAGTGTAATCTCATAATAACAGATTGTATTCTATACACACAAAATTCTGTTTTATTTATAAAAAAAAATATCAATGTCATCATATGGTATACGTTTTAAAAATCTAAATTTCATATTTCTTTTTCCTAACGTTATAGGTATATCATATTTCTTTCTCCCTTGCTTTTATATATTTTTTAATAATTTAAATTTATAAGTTGAAAATCAAATTTCAATTTAATATTAAAAATAAAGATGATATAATAAAAGACATGGAAAAAAGTCTAGTTTTTAATATAATAATAATATAGATTTATTGAGCAAGAAAATTTGACAGACATGACAGTCAAAGTCACAAACATTGTTGCAAATACTCAAAATTATACTTAAAAAGGCAAAACCCATCGAGTTAATTATCCATAAATTGATATAAAATAGTTAGAAAACAATATAAACAAACATGATTATACATGTTTTATAAACATAGACGCTGACATTTCTTCAGGATGAAGAAATGAAGGATGTATTCATTTGACTTGTATCTCAAAATCAATAAAAACTAAAAACTTCCAAACTTCGTAATGCCATTTGAAAGTGAATAGTAACAGCTACCTATGATAAAATTTTCAGAACCCGTGACCATCAGATAAGAGAGAAAATAATTATTGAAATTAACATGGTTAATTAAAGATATTAACATATTTTAAGGGACTAAAACCTCCAAAATCATAATTCAAAATTTATCATGGTAAACCCCCGATTTTTCTTTCTTTGCAACTGTTTAGTCAAATCTCGCAATAACTGATTTCCCGCCTTAACATCACAGCTTAACTTATTATAGAGACCAAAGCTTCTAAGTAAGTTTTTTTTAATATTAGCAAAATATGAGTTGTTATTTTTGCAACTTATTGATATTAAAGGAGCTAATATTGCAACAAGTTGACAATTTTTAATTTAACAAAATTAACCTTAGTTTATATATTTTTAATTTAATTTTACAAATTTCTTTAGTTTTTTAGATGCAACAAAATTAAATAAATTTGAAATGATTCCATCTATAATTTAGCATAACAGGTATTAACTCAAATTTTTAGTGCCTATTACTTGTTTATTCCCATTTCACATATCAATAATAAATTTCTAGGTATTTGACGATAATGAAATGTAAATAAAAAATATATAAATTATAAATTTAAGTTTAAAATGTAGATGAAAGTTGACTCACATTTTTACTCAACCTTACCCTTAATTAAAAAAACCAACAACTAATATTGATTGAATGTATAATACTGTTTTAATTATTCAAAAAAAAAAATTATAAGTGCAAAAAATATAAATCTTAAATAACGTTTAAAACCAATTAAAATTATTTATTGTAAAATTCTCTTTTTTTAACTACCTTTCACAGAACTTTAGCCTTGATAAAATTCATACTTGTAAGCATTTTGTAAATTTTCCTTTTATTAATTTATTTTGTTTTATTCTCTTTGTAATTTACAAATGTCATTACTGAAATGAGATTAGCATTATTGTACTGAATATAGTGATTAATAAATTATATAATGTAAAATCAGCAATTTTATAAAAGAATATAATTCACAATATCACATTGATGTTCATTTATTACATTAAAAAAAAAGCATTAGGTATTATTTGCAATAAAAATATACATAGAGTTGCAAGGATAAATTTTCTCTGATATGAGTCCCGGATAAATGGTTTGTGATTTCCTTTCATTTTTTATTTCCGTTTATATAGGAAGTTTGGTTTTAGATATAGAGCAAAACAAATCAATAGCTTTTTATAATATCGTATCATTTTATTTTTAGCTTATTTATGCTATAATAACAAATAACAAGTTTAATAATAGATACAATACAGTATAATATATATATATATATATATATATATATATATATATATATATATATATATATATATAACAAAGTTGAGCTAATGAAATCTGTCCACGTTAGACATGAGAATACTATAGGGAATACAAACTTTTTAAACTTAGGTTGCGAGAGAAAGAGTGGCATAGTTTCATACGAAAAGGTAAGAGTAGAAAACATGACACTTTTGTTTGATAACTTTTCTAATTTACTTTTCATTGGCACCAGCAACTGTTACGTGATATATAGCTATATTTTGCTGTTAATATTATTTTTGCTTCTCTATACTATAAGAATAATGTTACATTATATAATATAACAAATAAACTATTGTTTATCTTTACCTCCTTTCCCTTGAGTTTTTATATACAAAAATAATAATAATAAAATTTCTTTATAATATAATATTATATAAAATTTATTAATCTTTTAGATATTAATTTGAAATTTTTAATCAATATTATTAAAAAAATTTATTAAAGATTATATAATTTTAAAATTATAATATTGTATAGAAAAGTTTATAATATTATCACTTATAGTGATTATTTATAATTAAAAATTTTTTACTTATATTTTTTATTTATAAAAGTTTTCATAACATGAAATAATAAAGATTTTATTGCTGGGTAACAAAAATCAATTTTACCTACAGTTGTTTTCATGAGTGTCAATAAAGATAAAACAAGTAATCACATTTTATCTTTTTCGTTCATTTTTGTATGTTACAAAATCGAGAGGGAGAGGGAGAAAAAAAAAAGAGTGAGAGAGAGATTTTCCGTTTTCTGCGTGCTATATTGCAAGTTTTATTCGATTGGTCGGTAGAATCAGCCACGCATATACGATGGCAAAAAAAAAAAAAAAAAAAAAAAATCACTTTTGGATTTATTAGCTATACTTCTATGACAAAATAAAAGTTACAATGAATCTTTTATTCTCATAATATTATTACTCAACATTTTCGTTTACCTATAATTTTTATTTGGTGGTTATAAAAAAAATGGTTTATTCTTATATAACATTTTTATTTTTATATTATCCATTATAGAAATGGTTTTTCTATTTGGCTTTGTTTGTAATAACATTTTTTTTATATTCATTACTTTTGTTTTACACTTGTCCTATTGATTTTACTTACATAATATAAAATTTGTTATAAAATTGCAAAAAAAAAAAAAAAAAAAAAAAAAAAAAAGTGTATATTGTAAAAGTCTAAGACTATTTCATTTAACTAGAGACTAGAGCAATTTATATCTACGTAAAGCTATTGTCAGAGAAATGTTTAGTTTTTTTATACTTTAAACTACTAAAACTTTATTATTAATTCATACAAGCAAGAGGACGAGCTAGTCAATGAGATTCCTCTACACTTTGACATCGTTGAATTAGTATGTTGTTCCCATTTTGACGCAAGTAGGGTGACACAAGTAGAACAAAGCACAAGGGTCTAATTAATTTTATAGTAATTAGACTACGTACTCTACCATCATAGTATATAGCGTCTATAAAATATTTTTGCTTAACTTTTTATTTCTACAGCGTACACAATTTTTTGTTAACATCATAGTCAACAAAATTTAGAATTATTTTGTAAAAATAAAAAGTATTTTGTGAAATAATGAAGTTTTCTAATTCTATATCTAATAACATGGATATAGTTTAGAAAAAAAATACTATTTTGCTTTACAGTTCAACAGTAATTTATAGTTCGATTTCAACATTTGTATTGACCTTAAAATGCTTTATACATTGTTGAATATTGCGTTGTCATGGAAACAGTAATTGGCGAATTGAACTGTTGGAGGCAGGTTTGTCATTAGCAGAAACAATTACTTCGATCATAAATACAAATGATAAAATATATTATATCTAATCATGAAATACTACTGTCAAAAATTGTATTTTCTACGATAATTTTGTGTCACCATAATATAAATTGAAACATAAATATATTGTTGTACTTTTTTTTTATTACAAAACATAGAGTTGAGTGATTAAAATGGTGACAGTAATTTAAAAAAAAAATGTTCATGTAAATTATTATGTTTAAATATAAAACTCTATACTATTTACGTTAAATAAAATTTCCGCGTGAATGTACTACAACGTAACATTTTACTTTATTTAGTATTTTTTTTTAAAAAACAAAACGTATTTAAAATGCAGAGTAAAGAATCCTATATAATGTAGATAAAGTAGCAAATTAACTAAATTATTTTTTACGCTTCGTTTATTCTTTTATTTAAAAACAAAACAAAAGAGAATGGAAAGTAGTAAAGTGTACATATCAAACTACATTAATAAAGTTGTACATATGTACAATTTAAATTAAGTTAAAATGGTGTAGAGGGTTAAAAAATAAAACATAAATATTATCCAATTTGCTCAATAAGTCTCTAATGGCACATTTAAATGAAATTTATTTTTCTTTTGTTATTTTTAAAATAATGTGTTTAAAACTAGTTTTTTTTGTGTCACTATATATATAGCGCTACAATAAAAATATAATACTTTCTCTCTAGTTTTGCATATAGTGATGGAGTGAGTGAGTAAGTGAAAGAGAGAGAGAGAGAGAGAGAAGCTTATGCTAAAAATACCATAATAACAATTCACTTACTTCAATTTTATCTTATTACCATCCATACAAAATATATATTATTATTATTATTGTTTTTATATATTTTATATGTAAAGAAAAGAGAAAAAATTTGTTGACGTACATTACATTCAATATCGTTTTACAAAAGTAGTCTATAAAATATTCAATTTATCAACCTCTCAACGAAATTACATTGTGAAGTCTTGAAATAAAAGAAAAAGAGATATATATATATATATATATATATATATATATATATATATATATATATATATATATATATATATATATATATATATATATATATATATATATATATATATATATATATATATATATATATATATATATATATATATATATAAAGACTCTTCCTATGGTAGTTTTGAGCTCGATGTCTTTTCTTAATGCTTGAGGGCGAAGAATAAAATGGTATTCATCGTGTTCCGTACCTTTACTAAATGCCATTTCATCGTAAAATAAATAAAGCAACAAGCAACCAACAAAAATGTGCATATTATAGCTTCTATATATTTATATATTATTATGATAAAATATAAATAATAATGGTTTTATAACATCATTTGTTAAACAATAACAAAAGAATAAAATAAATTATTAAGACTTATAGTAATATACAATTAAATAATATAGCATAAGCAGTAAAGTATAATTAAAATTTTGCAAAGAACATAATAAAAAATACTGTACATCAGAAGAAAATAATATTTCATAAAGATAAAACAAGGCTAAATATTTAGAATAAAATGTTCTAAATATTTATGAATATTTAATATTTACAATAATGTTTTTAAGTTAATTATTATTTTTTTTTAATTTTTAAATTTTATAATGTTGTGTGGTTGGTTAGATAATTTTTCATTAAAAAATACAAACAATGAGTTGGCATATGAAATTAAAAATGTATGTGGGATGATTAAACATTATCATCAATATGTAGATATGAAAATAAGTTTTTATTTTTTTTTATCGTTTTTATTATTAAAAAATTCAACATTAATTTTTGTATTTAAAATTTTTTACAGATATTTATTTTTTATTTTACATTTAAAAATTACCTATACATTACGTATAGTATATTTTTGCATTTTTTATGCTGATTTGCTATGCTATAGAATAAAAAGATTCCAATGAAAAGCACACAAGTACTCACAACCCATGAATTGTGTAGTTTGGGTTTTGGTCTTACTCGGTAAGTGGAAAGGGAGAAATAAACATTGACTTCAATGTTCAAATGTCATCATATGTTTCAAATTCAAAACCAAAATAGTTTATTTGCTAATCTCCTAGAATCAAAAGCAGCAATACAATACTGAATGATTTCTAAGGTTTTTCCCTAACCATTTATAAGTACATTCAAAAATAGAACCACATAATTAACTGAGGTATAAAGTTTTATTTCTTCAGTATATTTTTTATACATTTTTAATAAAAAGAAAAAATAGATAACTGAGCCCTGTGGCTCAGTAGTATGCGTACTGGTTTGACAAGTGAGAGATCACGAGTTCGATTCTCACATTCGAATTCAGTTCGATTGTCAGTGGGTATAATGCCTGTCTTTTCAGAGGTCGTGTTATGCACTGTGAATGCGCTCTCGTGTTCTCAGTACGTTGATGAGCGCAAGCTAGTGTGTCACAGGTTAAACATTAGTAGAAGTGTTTAGGTTTGACAGGTATGTTCATGCAGTGGTGATAGTGGCCCACGCCAAGTCATAGGAATCTCGGAACGGCACATCAATCCACCTCATCTCATTCATTTCTATTATATCACACGTTGTTTTATCTTGCTGTTTTGTATAGAACTTATTTTCATTTTCAATACTTGTTTGAACTATTCATCATTTCAGATCAACACTGCGTCAACATTAGGTTCATTTTAATAAAGTATAACCATATTTAATAAATATGCATATAATACATGATAATGCTGATACAAACTGTTGGTTGAAACCATAATAAAAACACTAAAATTTTATCAATACAATCTTAAATTTTAATTAAGTTGATGAGTTTGCATACTGTATGTCTTATAAACTTTTTTCTATATAAAACATTGTAGTTTTTTTTTAAATCCTATTTTTTTTAGATCCTCAATAATAAAAGGGCCAATTTAATTAAAAATATATTGATTGGCTTTATTTTTATACTTTTAGCCCAGAGTTTCATTAAGAAAAGATAAAGAAAGAAAAAAAAATAAGACAAATAAAATTGTGTGATATTAGTTTGGTAGTAATAAGGAGGCAAACTTAAGTGGTGCTAGTTGAAGCTGGCTGTGTTCAATTATGTGGCTCGCCTAGGGGTTGAGATGAGAAGTTGCTTCTCCCAGTTCGCATCTAACTCATCTTCAGTCTTGGATCTCCCTAGAGGCCGAACACGAAGCTACAGCTTTTTACCCGCTTCCTTTCCTTACAGTCCACGCTTTTCTCATTCTTAAGACTTTTTTAAAATATAAAACTTTATTTGCTTGTCAGGGTCCAAAAATTGAAGAATATGTTCCAAAGAAAACAATTTCATTTTGTAAATTTTTTGTAAGGAGATTTTTTCAGTTTTTTTTTTTTTTAAAGAAATTGTTCCTTTAAAGGTAAAAATGGACATGACTTGTAGTGGGTGTACGCCCTTGTAAATATATATACTACAACATGATGTAATTATAAACAACATTTTTAAGTTGTGATTATACATATTTTGCAAACTTTAAAATACCATGTACTCTAGTTCAAAAGCTGCTGAACTTATTACTGTATTTACATTCGTGCTACCCAAATATAACAACTTATATTCCATTAAAGGTTACGTATAATGTGAGTTTGTAATTTAGCACCTGTTTTTACATGGGAAGTATTGAAAAGTAGATTTTCATGTTACAACATGTTTATATAGAGCAGTATAAATACAGCAGTTAAGAAGAATTCCTCCTGACTGGGACTCGAACCCAGATTTTGGCTTCCCGTATAATGTTTATGAATTACAATAGCAATACTTTTAGTCTCTTAAAAAAAATTAAGTTTAGTAAATATCAATTTAGAAATTATTTCAAGAAAAATCAACACAATATCTAAGTTCTTATACTTATCAATTAAATTTTAACTGTTTTATTTTTATTTAAGAAAAATATACATATTATACATACAAGATTGCAGTTTTTTTTTTTTTTTTTTTTTTTTTTTTTTTAGTTTACACCAAATATTTATACCACATTGTTGTTGAATAACACATTTCTTTCTTTTATAGATTTTATAATGCAAATTTTAACCTACTTTCAAGGGATGCCAAGATCGTATTAAAGTATCATTATAAATAAAACAATAAATTTAATAAATTTAAGAAACAATTTTTATGATATTAGTGTTCATGTATATATGTATGTATAATAATATATTGGATCACAGTTTCAATTCTCATTACACTCATTGTGTTACAGAAATTTCAACATTTTTAATTGTTTCTTTGTAAACGTTTATTTAAGACACATTTCATTTTTTTTTAATTGCCTTCCCACTTTTATTTTTCCTAAGCTTGTTATACACATTGTGTTTCCTACAAAATATCTCAATTGAAATAGAAAGAACAAGGGTGTACTTACATAATATGTACTTTATGTACATTCGCATATATATATATATATATATATATATATATATATATATATATATATATATATATATATATATATATATATATATATATATATATATATATATATATATATATATATATATATATATATATATATATATATATATAACGGCATTGTGAATACTATTCTATGGTATTTTGTCTTTACTAATTAGCAGAGAAACTCATGTGTCGAAACAAAGGTTGCAACTCGATATACACAATGTAACTTTGAATGTTCTCTCTCCTTTCCTCTCTTTTCTCTTAAGAACTCATTCTTTTTTTGCAAGCTAATTAATGAAAGCTACTTTCAGCTTTTTATTATTTTGTGAACATGTTTTTAGATGGCTTAATTCAATCTACTTACTTTTGTTTGTGTTTATTGAATAAGGAAAGGACCTTTTTTTTAATTAAGTATTTTATAAAAAGAATCAAATTATAATTTAGTCAATAATATGATGTTCTAAGAGTGTTTTATTGACTTTAAGTATCTATGTAGAATCAAAGTTGTTTATTACAAGTTGATGTGTTTTTTTTAATGAGTTAAATTTTAATTGTTTTTAAACAAAACAAAAATAGTAGAAACAGAATAAAGTCAATAATTTTATAATTATATAGAGGAATAATTTTTTTAACGTAAGTTTTAAATTAATTTAAAAATAAAAAAAATAATTATAACACAAGTAATAAGTGACATTTTCCCAAGAAAAGTGATTTTAAATGTAATGACCTTTTATAGATATTTTTTCAATACAATTTTCTAATAACATTTATAAATTTCTATACCTGTGTTTTCCAACTACAGGTAGCTCTCCTTGCATCCACAAATACCTCTGATACGATACTATGTCAAAAGTTGTTCATCCAATTAATCCAATTAAGCTACTCAAACTCAACGTTACCCTAATTAATTAATTAATTTTGAAAAGTCAAACTCTTGTTATATTGCACGTATATAGTTAAAGTGGTATTCAATAATTATACTATCGATATCTTAGATTATATAATTAAATAATATTTTCAATTTTTTTTTCTTTATCTTTTTTTATTTTTTTATAAATTATCTATATCTTTAAAAAAAAAAAGTTAAGTAAGTTTTAAGGTAAAAGACTTTATCTTTGTCTAATATGTTATATGAAATATTTTTCAATGTAATTAATGTATAATATTTGTAACTTAAATTAATTACATCTGTAAGTTGACTCTTCATTAGTGTTTCATGAAATTAAGTGGAGAAAATACCGGAGAGAGAGAGAGAGAGAGAGAGAGAGAGAGAGAGAGAGAGAGAGAGAGAGAGAGAGAGAGAGAGAGAGAGAGAGAGAGAGAACTGATGAGAAATGAGATAGCAGAGAGAAACTATAACAATTGACTAACAAATGTAACGTAAATTATAAGAAGGTGTATACTCATTAACTTTTAACCAAGAAAGTAAAACTTGTATATTATATACAGGATTACAATATTACATATTATATAATAATTATAAACCTTCATATTATTACTTTATATTGTTACTAGAAATAACATTATTTTATAGTTTTACTCATTAATCCCTTCAAGTTATTACTTTAAAAACTTATAATATAAGTATTACTTCTCGTTACAAGAGTATAAGATTTCTAGAGTATAAACTTTTTTGCATATAAATATATATATATATATATATATATATATATATATATATATATACAAAAACTTTGTGTATAATAATATGTTACTGCGTATAATATACAGTTAGAACATGACTACCCTATATTTCAAAACTTTTTTTTCCTCTAAATATTATACAGGTTCAATGTAAAAGGATATATTTATATTGTAAGAATTAATACATTTTTTTTTCGTATATCATAAATATATAAATATCATAAATCTTTGAAAAATATTCGTTTTTATATATTTTTTTCCAATTTCTCTTTCGAGAAAGCAGTTTTATTCGGGTTATATATTATATAAATATATTTATGTATTAAAAAATTAGTATTGAAAATATACACAAAATCTTTGCATTGAATTGACAATCACATGTATTTGAAAAAGAAAAATATTTGAATATACTCCTTTTTATATAATAAAGCAATCGTATTTCTTTCTATCACTTTTATATCCGCGTTCTTCAATATAATATATCCCATATTCTAACTTTTATTTTCTTGATGCAAAAACATGCTATACACGTCCCGTTTGTTTTTTTTTTTTGTTTTTTTTTTTTTACCAAAACTTGCTCCTCACTTTGTACTACTTTTCCAGACACTACTATACAATATTTTTTATTTTTCAGCTTTTTTTCCTTGCATCTATCATCCTCCTTCCTTATATTTTTACTCACTTCTTACTAAAAAAAAAAAAAAAAAAAAAAAAATTGAGATCACATTTTTTTTTCGCTGTAAAAGAGATGGATTTTTTGCTTGAAGTGAAATAGCTTGTACCATATTCCTTGTCATACATATGAAAATTGATCCGCTTACTGCTTATATATATATATATTATATATATTACTCACACATTTTTTTTTAAACTTATATTAATATTATTTCATATTTTTATTGTGGTAAATTATTATTGTTATTTATTATTATTAAATTTAGAAATCCTTACAATACATCTAGTATTTGACTATTTCCTTTCACAGATTAACTTACTAGTATGGCTTTACATAAAATAAAATCAAGTTATTTTTACAAAACTATATTTCAAAGATTACAAGTATTTTTTCTCTTATTGCGTTATATAAAATACACCATAAAAAATAATAATATTATGGCTTTATATATAAAAAAGTATGTATTAAAAATTGAATTTTAAAATCTCTAGAGTTTTAAAAATTTATATACATACATATATGTATGTTTGATACGTGTAAAAGAAAATATACATAAGGAAAAAGGGGGAAATACAGATATACATAGAGAAAAAAATTTTCATGGATTTTCATGGTTTGAATTTCTCATGACTGTAAAGTGAGTCACGATTTTCTATATGAATGTAATACCGGATATCAGTTTTTCTCGACTTTTCTTTTTCTATTCGCAATTTTTTTTTCTGCGAGTTTCTTGTTTAGTTGTGACGCGTGTACCTTAGTGTGACAGACAGGCTGAAAGAATCTCTCTCTCTCTCTCTCTCTCTCTCTCTCTCTCTCTCTCTCTCTCTCTCTCTCTCTCTCTCTCTCTCTCTCTCTCTCGCTATGTATGTACTATATATTTTTCATGTGAATGTGACCGCCACTACGCCGCAAAAGTATTGAGAGACGAATAGTATATGCGAGTGTGAGAAGTGAACCAATACACGAGGGAAGTGAAAATCTGTGTATATCCAAGATCAGATATGCATACTACATTTTCAAACTCTGAGAGTTAAAGCTGTTACATTTTATACAAGAGAAAATATAAAATATAAAAGAATTTTATTGTTTATATATAACAAAATAAAAAAATAAAATGAATATTATAAAAGATTTTACACATGTATCATATATATTTTAATATTGAGTGGGTCTAATTATTCAGTTTTTTTACATTAAAAATTACATATTTATATGTATATATTATTTAAAAATATATATATTCATAACATTAATGGTAAAAAAAGGGCTTTATGTTTATTCAGAGTAAAAAAATATAATATTATTCCCCGTGTTATATTATATTATTTTTTGTTTTAGAGTATAATATATATGAATGAATTGGGAGATTTACACTAAATGAAATTCTGACGTGAGTTTCAAAAGCAAACATTTGAGGTTTCAAGGCAAATTTGCTTTTCTATCAGAGTATTCTCACAGGAACAGGGAAAAAAAATCATAACACTTTTATGATTTTTCTCCCCCTCATATTTTATACAAAAATCATGCATTAGCGTAATATACATAAATAAGTGTGGCATATTTACGCAGCAAAAATGTTAAAGTGAAAAAAATTTTTTTTGGTAGTTTTCTCCCTATAAAATTGCAAAATATTATTAATTATATTGGATATAATTTTTTTTTGCTCGTTTTCTCATATTAGATACTAAATTTAAAAACTTTAGTCATTTTTATATCTTTTTAAGACCTTCATATTTTGAAACAATATACAGCATATAGTAATAACAATACTGCGTTATCATAATGTTTAAAGCTTTTCTAAGCAGTTATAATGATAAATGCTATTTTTTTGGGTAGAAATTCTGTATCTTACACAATATAAAATTAAGAAAAATATATAATATATATATATTTTTAGTGTATTTAATAAATTATTACATTAAATTCACATTTCTTTGAAAAAATAATATTACTAGTAGAAAAAAAAATCATATATATTTTAGAATTTTTTTTTTTTATAAACATTATCTTGTTAGCATTTTTTACTATAAATTTTTATTATTAAAAATTATGATATGAAATTTTTTATGCTATTGCAAGAAAAAGATGGATAGAGAGAGAGAGAGAGAGAGAGAGAGAGAGAGAGAGAGAGAGAGAGAGAGAGAGAGAGAGAGAGAGAGAACGCAACGTTGCAGGGTTATACATTATAGTAATAATAATAATATTACATAATGATGTTCGTAAAGGGTTCTTATTTGTCTGTTAAAGAGTGTACGTCATTAGCATGGTAAGGCAGTTATAAAGGATACTGGGAGTGAAGTTTTATATGATATACCGAGTCATCTGAGATCTATGGCGTTACCAAGCTTACAAAGTTATATAGCAAAAACCTTCCGCAAGCGACTACTTGCCGCCATACAACACACCAAGTTTTACTCTAACTTCTCGTACAATGTCTTTCTTAAACTTAAAAAATATGATTTTTTTATCTTATAATATAGTGTTATTATATTATATTATTATATATATATATATATATATATATATATATATATATATATATATATATATATATATATATATATATATATATATATATATATATATATATATATATATATATATATATATATATATATATATATATATATATATATATATATATATATATATATATATATATATATATATATATATTTAAGTTTTAAGTTTTACAGATATAGAATAACAAAATATTATAAATTATCTTGTTACTATTTACCAACTTAAAAATAAAGAAATTTAAACGTTAAAATTAAATTGTAATTAATTATTTTAATAAATAATAAAATAGTATTTAAATAAAGTTTTATGGAATATAATTATTATAATGAAAGCTAAGAAACTAGGGAGAGAGAGAGAGAGAGAGAGAGAGAGAGAGAGAGAGAGAGAGAGAGAGAGAGAGAGAGAGAGAGAGAGAAAGAAAGAGAGGAAATAACTTCATATTACTATATAAGATAATAATTATCATAAAAGTGTTTTTATATATTATCTGTATTAATTATTTTAATGATTATAAAGTTCATATATATACTATATATACAGTGTAAAATGTAAAACAAAAGATATAATATGATATAATTCTTATAAGTAGTGTCATTACTATATTGTTAAGATGCGAGTTAATATTTTATTTAACTGCAAATTTTAAAGACTCCTCTCTCTCTCTCTCTCTCTCTCTCTCTCTCTCTCTACTTTTCTTTTCTGTCTCTAAGTTTAAACTTTTGTAGTGATTATAAAAGCCACAAAAGAGATTAAATTTATGTGACAAATTATATATTTTATAAGGTTGAGATTATAAAGTTTTCGAGTTTAATTTTACATTCTCTTACTCTTTATTATTATAAATTTTGGTTTTTAATGATTGATTTTCTTGTAATAAACTTTAAAATAATATCATTATTAACATAATAATATATTATATATGTAATTAACATCATATATGTTTTTACGTACGTCACATATCATAATTTCTAAAAGTGTTTTAAGCTTATTGAAAAGTTAAAAGCGTGTTATTAAGATATAGTATAATATGCGTAAAAGCTATTCAATGTAATCAAATTAATCTAAAGCGTTATAATTATATTAAAATATACATTGAATTGAGATTTACTTAATCGTATTACAATTTATAGTGGCCTGACTATTCGTATAACTATATTTCTGTAAGCGTGCTCACGTATACGAGTCACTTGAAGCGCCTGGTATTTAGACCACAATGTTGGTATATGTACTTAACAGGTTGCATACCTTTCCAGGGGCTAAAGCTAATGCGACAACGATGAGCATGTTAAGCCTGTCAAATATTCAAGGTAGTACTTGAATGTCAGACAGTTATATCTACTAACAGGCTACAGTCGTTACATTCTCTCTCTCTCTCTCTCTCTCTCTCTCTTTTGTTCTAATTTCCATAATATTCTATCAACCCTAAAGGTAGTCGGGATCTAGTTTTCTTAGAATCTATGTGCTATGCTTTTGTTTGCCTTCCTTTCTAACTACCGTAGAGTTCTCAGAAATAACATTTAAAGGCGTAGAACACCTTGAACAAAAAAAGTTGCGTAATATCCTTACAAACCTGAAAACCAACGTTGATTTGGCCGAAGTCATTGATTTCTAATTTATTTTCCATTCACAAAATGCTACTGCCGGTCACTGACGTCACAGCTCGCCCGGTTTACGCGTGCGTGGACCAGGCGAGCTGTGACGTCAGTGACTGGCAGCGGCATTTTGTGAACGAAAAATAAAGTAGAAATAAATGACTCCGGCCAAATCAAAGTTGATTTTCAGGTTTGTTAGGATATATAACGCAACTTTTTTTGTTCAAGATGTTCTACGCCTTTAAAAAAATATATACTGATTTGTAAAAAAATAAATATAGTATATATATATAAATTTTTTAATAAATAAAGTTTTTTAATCCCTCTGAATTACATGGAAATTTATATTAATACTTAACCCCCCCCCCTCCACCCCCCACCCCCCAAAAAAAGTTAAAAATAACAAAAATGTTATCAAACTTTTATTATAGAAAATTTTCTTTTCCTTCTTCCGGGATTTGTTTCTCATTTTATAAAAATCCTTGGCATAAATTTTGTGTAGTAAACATCGAGTTATTTTTAAATTCTTATGTCACTTACAATCTGATAAGTAAACACAATGTCAAGTTAGCTGCAGTATTACGTCATTTAATAACATGAAAAACAACGTCTAGGTGACGTTTAAAAACATTATAAATTTCTCTCTCGCTCTTTTCATTTCTTATTTATCCTTCAATTAGAACAAAAAATATATTGTTAAACTGTTATACTACAATAGATAATCTACAACTGAAATACATAAAAAGTTATAATATCCCTATCAGTACATTGAGAAAAATTACATTGTTAACATTTTTTTTTTAAATTATATAAAAAAATTAAAGCTTTTTATGTAGCAAATTAATCTAAAAATGCTTTTGTTTACTTTCATTTCTGCTCGAGTGCTAAAAAAGCGCTTATTATACAGGATTCATTTTTATTAATTTGAAGTGTATTTTTTTAATGTGTTAACAGTTTAAAATAGTTTGCATAATTTTTGGTAAACATTTGAGTACTATCTTAATTAAAATGAGTTGCAAACATTATTAATTTTTAGTTTTTCACCTACATATTTTTTAGCACATTTCTCTTTCGTAAAATGTTGTGTGTGTGTGTGTGTGTGTGTGTGTGTGTGTGTGTGTGTGTGTGTGTGTGTGTGTGTGTGTGTGTGTGTGTGTGTGTGTGTGTGTGTGTGTGTGTGTGTGTGTGTGTGTGTGTGTGTGTGTGTGTGTGTGTGTGAGAGAGAGAGAGAGAGAGAGAGAGAGAGAGAGAGAGAACAAAGTTCCATGTAAAAAATTGTTTACCCTTTTTATCTTTTAAGAAGCCATAAAATCCAATATTCAAAATATATTTTTAATAAAAAAGAGCAGAGTTTTGAAGCCCTGTTTACAAGAAATAATAGCGCAATAGAAATGATGATGGTTTCATTGTCAAACAATGAATTTTCCGAGCCATAAATGTCCCCCTCTCAAGAAAGACTTTTCTTTTCCATTTTTTTCAAAATAACAGCCATGTAATATTATTACTATGCAATTATAATTAAACTGCAGGTAAATAAAACTATTAAACTCAAATTTGATAATAATAATTCCACAGGTATAAAAATGTAGTACCATTAACATTACTGTGAGTAATAGTTAATTTTATTGAAGAAACTAAAAAAAAACAAAAACTAAAAAAAAGTAGCTGAATAGTTACGCAACAACCATAATTTATCAATTATCTAAATTTCCCATAAACATTATTTAAACCATAATGGATATTATGAAGTCAATACTATATATACACCTACATGTTAATTTTACACATATTAACTTTATAACTAATTCATAAAATCATCCAATTTTAGTTAAAATTTATTATAGCAGATATTATAGGGGTTGAATAATAATAATAATAATAATAAAGAGATTATTCAAACTAGGTCAATAAAAAAAAGTGAGAGAAGATAAATAAAATTTCAAACTGTGTAAAATACAACAGATTGTGTTTATGAGTAGTAGGAAAGTATATAAAAATAAATCCTCAAAATGTATTGAAAGTAATTAACAGTACTAGTAAAGCTTATTTTATTCATGCGTATAGGGGTATATACAAGTATATTTAAACTTCATCACATTATTATCAAAAGCTACGTAGTTTGACTGTAAAATTCTGCATCAATAGTTACAAATATATAATACTATCAATTATGCTTCAATGATGACCTGTAAGAGAGTTTAGTTGGAAGTTTTTTTTTATATATCTAAATATCTCTTGTGTCTAATTTTGATATTATTCTCTCTATTTTACACATTTTGGAATAAATAGATAACTATTGACCATGTAATGTGCACTTTACTTGTATACTATATTGGTTATATTTATTATTTAATAGAAGTGCCGACAGTATAAAAGATATTTTTTACCATTGTTATTTAATTTTAATAAAAAAAATGACGGAATAATCAATTTTTCGTGCAATTTTATGATCTATAAATAACCCTATATTAAATAGTGTAGGCCTTAATATATTTTCATGATTTTTCCAAGGTACAAATTTATTTTCTATTTATGCTGTTTGTTAATTTTTTTTTGACAATACAGTGTCTTAATTGTTTATTTACCTGCATAAATACTTCGGCTCACATGTTTCTTACCATGTCAAGGAAATCATTTATATTTTTATATTGATTTGTATAATATGTTTATGTGGTTTGAGGTTGAACGTAGCTCAGGCTAATTAAATCTTATTTGAACCAGGGTCTCTTACTGTTGGAAGTTGAGGGAGTCACATACTCTATAATTTGCGCTAGAGTTTTTCTTGTAAGCAAGTAATCTTGTTGTTGTATATACAACTCAAAAAAATTAATTTCGTTTTTATATATATATAACTCATCAAAGGAGTCAGTTCAAGACAAAATACGTTCGAATATATATTTAAATTTGGAATACAATAGTACCAGCTACGATAACTTTTGCAAATAAATATCTTAAAATTGCAAAACAGATGAAAAAGAAATAATTTTATTTCACGAAAGAAGTTCTATGCAATATAATTAACAATTAAAAAAATCAATTATAATTGTACCAATCAAGGAAGTTAAGGAAGGCCTCTATTTTTATTATACTAATGATGTATCATATCGTCATTTATAACTTTTATTGAACTTTATTTTGACCTTTTTTATAGCTCAAATAAAGAAATCAGAAAAATGTATGACAATATGTAACACGTTTAAGTTATGAATTCTATGTTTATGCCTATGTATATATTACTTAATTTTTCTTGCCTTTTCATTGTTTAAATTAAATGTAATTTATGTGACTTTTATTCTTATACCAATTTAGTTTGGTCACTAAAATTTTGTCTGTATCAAGAATTTTAAATACAGTGAACTTTCCTTTCCTTTCCTTTCCTTTTTTTTTTTTTTTTTTTTTTTTTTTTTTTTTTTTTTTTTAAGTTTTTATACTATATGAAGTTTGGATTTTGAGCGCTGCTAATTAAATCCTGTATTGTCATCCTATGATACGCAAAATGCACTGCATGTTTGGTTGTATGAACTGAGCTGTAACAAAAAAAAAAAAAAAAAAAAAACGTAGATATTTACAAATGCGATTTTTTTTTCACATTTTCATTCAAATGAAAACTAACAATAAAAGCATAAAAATGAACTCATCGCATTTTTTTTTTCAATTTTGTTTCACAAAACAAAGTCGTTAAATTTTATTATTAAATTATGTATATATGTTGGTGATTTTTGCCTCCCTTTTTTATCTTTTTTTTTTTATTAATAATTGTATACCATTCCCTCAAAATATTACAATCTTCATAATTAATAATAAAATATTGATTAAATATTATTGGTAGTAATAACAAGTGTATGGGAAAATTGATTTTTTTTTTAATCAAATGGTATTTTTTAATAAATACATATTAAAAAGTCTCCCTAGAACATCATACCGTTAAGGGATTAAAACGAACAGATACGTATGCATTATTATTATTTATTTTTTGGTGAAATCTGAGTAATCACAAAGTACTATATTAAAAATCGTTTTGATATTTTTATATCAAAAAGTAATATTGCCTTTCTATAAAAACATAGTGACTACATACATTGTATGACTTGCAATCTTTTTTCTGTATAAAAAAAAATCTCACTCTACTATACGTGAAAAAGAAGAGGGAAACATCAGATAATTTTTCAACGTCATGTAGGAATGCGTATAATTTTCTATTTGAATGAACGTTAAAAATTGTCTTTGATATTTTTTTTCTTTTAAAGTCAGCTTTAGTTTGTATAAAAAAAAAAACTTTTCATGTGTAAAAAACCAGTGGGTAGATTTACCAAATAAATAAACTATTTTATACGTTATATTATATGATATAAATATTTTGTTAAGTAAACTTTTCAGTATTTATATATCGTTAAAATTTTATTAATTAATGTCATTCAATATTATTATTTAAACTTAAACCATTAAAAATATGAACTTTAGTGAAAGTATAATAAAAAATATTGCAACTATAATTTAATTTTATATCCTTTTTTTTTTTACTGACTAAAAAAATATTATTAATATTCTATAATAGAGAAGCTTAATAAAAAAAAACTATGAAAATTAAAGTTTTTATTATAAATATAGTAATTAAAAAGTTTTTAATATACATAATTATAATTATATAGTTTAAGAAAAGTAATTAAGAAAATAATTGAGTGTAAATTTAGGAGTTCATTATTAAACTATAAGAGAGAGAGAGAGAGAGTGTGTCATTACTAGATAATGTTATTAATATGGTATACAGTAAGTCTGCATGTTATTGTTATGTTCACACACGTACTGAAGTTCGGTTACGTACTTACCAACAATGTCAACAGAAGCCATGACAAGGGCTGTGTCAAATGAAGGAGCATCCGCCGACACCTCACAGCGGTAACGTCCGGTGAGACCAAAATGAGCATCACTGATAGTAACTCGATGTAAATCTGACTGAGATAGCTGTAAACATAATTTTGATAATATTATTATATAATTATTACAATGTAACAATATTACAATGAGTTTTTTTATATAATTAGTTATATTTTGCAAGAAAAAAAATAAAAACGTAATAATTATGGTAGTTCAATGTATAGCAACATTTATATGCATAACCTCATAATTTATGCTATATTATATCTATACTATTCAGCATAGTCGTTAAGTTGTTTAGCATAATTTACTCATGTTTTTATAAAATAGCAAATGTACTCTACAATATAGGAATTATTATTCAATGTAGCATAAATTACGCAGCAATTTTTTTTTCAAGTGTGTGTTGATATATATATATGGTTGAATTTAAAATCTCAGCACGAAATACCGTAGGTATATAGAACGTGTATGATTTTGTATTCCTTCCTTTTTTTTTCGTACCTAAAAAGATTTTGAATTTATTGAAATGTGATATTTTAAACTTAATAATAATTGCTGGGAAGACTGTATACAACCAAATAATTATTAACGAACAAATTATTTGTGATTTTTAAATATTTTCTCAGCATTTTCCACACTAAGGTATACCATAAAGCATTAGAAATCAGACCAGCTGATAAACTAAACAAATTTTAAACAGTATTTCTTAACTAATATGAAATAAATTTTATTATTAATTTTCCTAGGATTAAATTATTCTAAATTTACATATTATTCTAACCACGATGATCAATTTGTTTACTAATTAATTTCTTTATATATAATAAAAAAAAAGAATGTGATTACTAAATTTGTAACAATGACAAATTTGCTAACGCAAGTCGCTAATTCGGTAATTAAAATTCATCATGCAATATTGATGATACCTTTAAAAGTTTACTCTACTTGTTTGAAATTTTGTGCACACATTTTCATCAATTTCATTATGACGTGTAATGTTATTTTTAAATGTTTATTTTAATACTTAAAATACTTTTTTTTTTTAATTTTTATATTTATTAAAAAAAGTTATTATCAGTTTGCAAAGTAATTAATTTTAATTTATGAATTCTCTATGGAAAGTAATGATAATTAAAGTTGATTAAAATAAAATTAACGTTCATATATTTACTATTGTTGTTATAATATGTTATATTTTATTATAAAATATTGAAAATATAAATAACAAAATGTATTTGATTTTCTGTCTAGCGTTAATGTAAACTTTTTATTTTACAAATATTTATTTTCATAATTATCTAATTTTAAATTTACATTTGAAACAAATATTGTTATAATAATAATATTAATCAATTATTATTATTTTTGTGTGGAAGTTGTTATTAATGGATATTTAGTTTGTTAAAAAGAAAACATGAAAATATAATATCTGTATATTTTCAGAATGTAGTGACACAATAGGAATAGTTACAATGCATTCAATACGTGGGAAATGAGGAAGGTGAATTGAATTTTTTTTTTTGAGTTTATGATATTTTTGAAAAGAGCTTTAAAAAAATTTTAGGCTCTATTTTGTCTTACGACGATTGGAGCATGCGAAGTGTTTTTAATTAATTTTTAAAAATCAGCCTAGAAAGCCTGTGACGTCATCAGTCCACTTTTTTTTTCGGCAAATAGTAATCTTTCGAGGTTCAGTAACCAGTTTAATGAAATCAGCTTGTTCTCAGGATTTCAAAAAACTGGCTACTGAACCTTCTACGGTCAATACTTTCCGAAATAAATGCCCGATTGATGATGTCACAGGCTTTTTAGGTTAATTTTCAAAAATTAATTGAAAATACTTCCCATGCTCCTATCGTTCTAAGAAAAAATAGCGCCTCAAAATTTTTAACGCTCTTTTCAAAAATATCACAAAAAGTGGGGGTTAAAAAAATTTACCTTCCTCATTCTTAAAATGATGACTGCTGTGGTAACATTACACGGACGTCAGCTAAAAAGGAAACCAGAAAACAATAATTTTTCCCCCTCTTTCCTGGACCTTTACTTTCAGTGACGTTAGTTTAGCAGGTGACTCAAAAATAAGATATCAGATAAAGGAGAACGAAAGTCGAAGAGAGGAATGCAATGTTATCATTCACTTTTATTGTTTGTAACTACTTATTCTTATGGCATCGGTACATAATGCTAATTATTATTGGTATGATGAATTGCTAATTTCTTCAAATTTTTAGATGGATGAAATAAGAAATAAGATTTCAAAAGTATTATTTTTTAATCAATTTTACAAATAATGTTTTTGTTTTTTTTAGCAAAAATTGGAGGGAGAAAATATGCATTTTGATGGTCTGTTTGCAAGGTGCAATATTTTCAATATTGTATGTTCTTGTGTGTGTATGTATGTGTATGTATATGTATGTGTGTGTGTGTGTGTGTGTGTGTGTGTATATATATATATATATATATATGTTAGCACCAAAACCCGAAATTGACCCAAACTAGGTATTTTTGCTCATTTCGGCTTTTGGTTCGACGCTTTTTGCCAAAACCCGGAATGCCAGTTTATTTCGGCTTTTGGTTATGAAATTTTGATCCATACTAGTTTTGAGCATTTCGCAAAAATCAAAACCCGGTGTAAACATTTATGTCTAGTTTTGGTCTTTGAATTTTGACCAGAACTAGTTGTGGTCAAAATAGAAAAATCAAAAGCCGAAAAATGAACATTTCTCACCCCAGAATTTTATGCAATGATAAAAGACTATAATTATATTATAAATGCATGATGTTTTGGTATTATAATTTAGGCGTTAAAACAATGTATTATTTACAACAAACAATTATTTTACTTGAAATGCAAAATATATGGTCTGTAAATATTAATTTGATTAGAATGCGCTGACCATAATCTCTAAATCTTATGGCTATAGATACGGAATATAAATTGAGACAATACAAAATTCAAAATATGTTTATTCATTTCTTTCATCCTACAATCACAATATACAAAAGCATATCGGCTTAGGTTATTATATACGAAAAATAATCTTACTGTTTGACCTAGCAATGAACCACTTTTGCAATGAGCGTACTTTTTGAAATAATTTGAAATTTTCTTTATGCATTTCTTACAAAAAAAAAAAAAAAAAAAAAAAAAAAAATCATTTTTCCTTGTTGCAACAATTACAAATATTTTATTGCAAGTGGGCCATTCAGTAATAGTATATTATTATTGTTTTGAGAGGCTACTTACGATTAAATGTAAATTAAGAGCTATGTATAAAACCACTAACCAGGTTCACTTATAATTTGCGCACCAACAATATACGTGTGTTGTGAACTTTTTAAATTCAAACACTTTCTTATCCTGTATTTAACGAATATTATGAAATTATAAACCATGTTTTCAGCACAGAGACAAACAGTCAACTGAATATACGTACAAAAGAAATATTTTAAAATAAATCGTTATCACTGGATAAAGTAAGGTGAACTTGAACTTTGAACCAATATAAGGGAATTCAGTCATAAGTCATAATATATCATATTTCGGCATTTGATTTTTCTATTTTGACCACAACTAGTTCTGGTCAAAATTCAAAGACCAAAACTAGACATAAATGTTTACACCGGGTTTTGCTTTTTGCGAAATGCTCAAAACTAGTATGGATCAAAATTTCGTGACCAAAAGCCGAAATAAACTGGCATTCCGGGTTTTGGCAAAAAGCGACGAACCAAAAGCCGAAATGAGCAAAAATACCTAGTTTGTGTCAATTTCGGGTTTTGATGCTAACATATATATATATATATATATATATATATATATATATATATATATATATATATATATATATATATATATATATACCCTAATTTGTTAAAATATAGTTTCTCTTCTACTTCTAGTATTATTATGTTTATTTTTACATACAATTGTTGTGTTATTGTAATATTATGAACTAAAAATAAACTTAAAATAGTAATATTTTTTTAGTGCATGATGTTTTAAACTGTTTGAGGAAAGAGTAAGCCAGACGTCAAGCCAAGCTAAATTTCGTCCAATTTAAATAATATATTTTTAGATTAATTAATTTCATTAATAGATTTTGTTACAACAAATTTAATGCTTTTTAATGCAAGTAATAAATTTTAAATCATATTAAAATATTGTATCAGTGAACAAGACAATAGAAATCAAAAGATAAGTTAATAGGATATTAACCTAATTTGTATGCCCTTTTATTTCTGTCTTTTATGATGAAATAGTACGTAATAAATAATACTTTCCTTTATACTGAAAAAAAAATCTTTTCTTGAATAAGATTTTCTTGACATAAATCTTAGAAGTTGGCCTATTGTGTTCTAAATCCTTCCTTTCAAAGTAAATCAAGTAATCAAATTAAAAACGTCTGCTACAATAAAAAAAATCATATGAGATATAATTATTTATTATCTACTTTAAAGATTATATACTTTGTAAGGAACTTCATTTAATCTTTTTTTTATATATATATCATATATTTTTAATTTAAAATTTATATTTTAATAATAGTTTGATACTACAGTATAAAAATCTGTATATTTTTTTAATACTCTATATTATAATATCTAAGATGTTCAATTTTTTAATAAGAAAATTTCTGCTGTATCGTATAGTTTAGAAGGAGAGAGAGAGAGAGAGAGAGAGAGAAAGATGTTAGAATCGATTTTGAAGCATGCATGAAAGAAATCTGTGGTAAAGTTAAGCTTATAGTAAAGATGATGCAAGTATTGTTAGGTGATTATTAATTTCTTTTATACTAAATTTTAGAGCTGTAATAAAATAATGACGAGTTGAATTAATAATAATAAAGATTTACTGAGCAAATGAAATTGTACAGACACAAAAACAGTCAAAGTCACAAACATAGAGAGAATTGCTCAAAAGGATTAAATAGGTAAAGCCGATCGAGTTAATCATCCGTAAATTAATAAAACAATATATTATATAGTTTAAACTATATATATATATATATATATATATATATATATATATATATATATATAAAAAATATATATATATATATATATATATATATATATATATATATATATATATATATATATATATATATGTGTGTGTGTGTGTGTGTGTGTGTGTGTGTGTTTCATAGAAACAGACATTTATTTAGCATTACTACTGAGTTTATTATATAAATCAACGCTTCTAGGTAAAAATGAATCATTATAATATTTAATTATTTAATTTTGAATTTCATTACTGAAAAAAAATACAAGTTATGCTTCAGTGAATACTAATAATAAGTCTATAGAGGCCATACTAAGCCATAAAACGATGCTGATATAAAAATTCGTCATTACGAAAATATTTCATGGAGTATTTTTCAATACCAAAATTTTATGTCGCTATAGTTTTATGGTCTTGTTTGCGCTGACGTCACGACTTACTTTATCCTGTAAGTTATACTATTTCTTGGAAGTACTCAGAAATACGTGGAGTTAGATTAGAACATTACGAGTTTTTTTCTTTTTTCAGCTTAAAAGAATAGACCAGAAGAAAACATAAGCATTTATATCACAAAACAATTGATGGGACTTACATAAATAACTTTAGTTTGTCTCAAAAAAAGTGATCAGAAAATTTCGATTTATGCAACCCTCACAACATTTTTTAAACTAATTTTTGCATGTTTTGACGTCAGAAACATGAATAGTCACTCAAATTGCATACTTTACAGTATTTTTACGCTCTCTCGTGGGGCTACATTAACATTCTGGTAAAAATTGTCATCAGTTTTGAAGACCCCATTTTGTGTTTATTATTTAAAAAGCACTTGTTGTTTTATATGGTCTATGGCTTTAATATTGATGCTAGGGCTTTGAAATTTGAAATGTTAGGACTTATTGGTACATTATTAGATATCCCCGAACAATATTTGGATCAGTTAATTTAAGGGTTTTAAGGTTTACTTTTTTTTAGGGCTTAAGGGCCATTGTTTACGATTTTACCGTTCACTTTGTATATATATATTCCATTCCTTCAGATCTTTTCCACTTCCAACATATATTCTCTTCTAAAGGAGCGGTACAGCACCCTGAGGAAAGGAAACTACCCTGCAAGCGGAAGTATAATAAAGATGAGAGAAAGCCCGTAACACCCGCTAAAAATTTGTAACTCTGCGGAAAGGTTTTTGTATACAATAACAAAAAGAGGCTCCTCTAGCCTAGAGTGAACAAAAATGTTCTATATCATTTTATAAAGCATGAATTTTTTAAATTGAAATTGCACAAGAAATTATACTGAGTAACATCATTGTTTTGCACTAGAGCTAGAGTATTTTTATTAATAATATATCACATATTTTATTGCTGAAATTACGGGTAGCTCCTGATTAGCTGTTAAACGTGTTGGCCCTATCTTTTGAACTGTTAAATAAGTGAGTCATAAGTGAGTCTCTTACATAAATACGGCTACAACAAAACTTGCTTGCGATTAAAAACTCTGGCATAACATAAACAGTATTTTTTTCTTGCATATAATAATACATATTTAGCATTAAAGTTGAAATTGCCCTTTTTTCACCACGTAAAAACTGTTTATGTGAGAAACTAAATACGTTCGTTTTACGTAAACATAATTATGTGGTATTATTTACAATCACAAAATACTTGTGGAAGTAATAACATTTGTAAAAGCATACTAATTTATTACATTACGGAATCCTTGTAAAATGGGCATGAAAATTTAATTTATATCAAAGGAAATATTAGACTTCAATGAAATCATAATCTGACATGAATGAAAATATATATATATATAAAAAAGGGAATACATATAGTTATTTTACACATTATAGCAAACGTCAGGGAATAAAAAAGAAATCGTTCAATGTTCATTGAATCGTATATTTACTGCCTAAGGGTATAGGTATAACCTGTCGTACCATAAATTTGGAAATTTACATCTATGTGTATGAAACTAGCAGTAGACAGGCAGACAGACATACTTTGTGCCGGAAAATGTCTTAAGAATTTCATGTCTGTTATTCCATCTGAATTCTATATACGAATATTCTGACATATTCAATTTGTCATATTCGCAACAAGAAAAAAAAAAAAAAAAAAAAAAAAAAAAAGGAATAATAATAATAAAAAAAATATACAATTCTTATATCCTGAATATAAAATAGCATAGAAGCCTTTTTTTTTGCAGTGAATATATATTTATATAAAATACCATCATAATAGTTTAAATGTTGATTATATATGTTATATGTACTGTATTTTTTACGTAATTTGTTACCTAAATCTTACTTTTTGTTAACTAGTAACATTTGGAATATTGTATTAACTTAAATCAAAGTAACTTAGAAATAAAAGAAGTAATATAAAACAAAAGTTTATACATAAAAAAAAAAGTTTCGCATACAAAAATCTTCTTGTAGTTTAGAAAAAAAAAAAAAAAAAAAAAAAACTCCCATTTTCAATTCATTTAATTTTTATAAAGATAACTTCTAGAAGAAAAAAAATCTGTACTAAATTTTCTCATCTATACTTTTGTACAAACAAAAAGTTTGGCACTTTGTTAAAGTATAATAAATAATTGTAGGTATATAATTAAAACAATTTTCAAATCAAATATATATATATATATATAATATATATATATATATATATATATATATATATATATATATATATATATATATATATATATATATATATATATATATATATAGTTAGTCTTACATATTATAAACAATCAATATAACCAGGGTTCTGCAAGAAGCGTAAATAAATTATCATGGTATATTTTAATTAAAATAAAGTACGTTAGAAAACTTTCAACGTTGTCTTAATTTTTCATGTTTAAAAAAAAAAAAAAAAAAAGTATCAAAAAGTTTTATTATTATAACATTTTTTATGATATAAAAATAAAATATATTTTATATATAAAATTACATGAAATGTATTCACGCCTAAAGCAAGTATTATGCTTTTAAAACCTATAATACCTTTATTTAATTTTTAATTTTTTTCAAAATGTGTATAAAAAAAAATGCCTCGAAGGTATATTGTTGTTTGTGGTTGTATGTACGTATAAAAAAAACATGTTTTATTTTTCTTTTTAAACATGCATATAAAATAAAATAAATAACTTAATATTTATTTTTTAACCACACAAATCAAGTTTTATGTAGCAAGTAAATTTTTATAAAATATTTCTTGTATTTTATTACGTACAAGTTTCAACAAATAATTCAGAAGTTATAAAAATAATATTTATAAAAATGAAGTTAAAATGATATTTGAATACAAAATGAATTATAAAATTTATAATTCATTAAATTACTAAAAAAGAAAATTATTACAAACTTTGCTTTGAATCATGAGGAAAAAAACACATCCAATATGTCATATTTTAATTTTATAAATATTAAATCATTCAATATTTATCAATATAAATATAAACTTTAAATGAACATATCTAAAAGAATATATTATGTTATATTTTTTTTAGTTAAAAAATAAATAACATAAATTTCCTACTGATATCCATCTCATATAATAAACATAAATGTACCCTCCTTTACACGATACGGTAATTATATTCAATTAGAATGCTTTGTGTTGAAATTGTGTTTATGATGAGATACATTTCAGTAAAACTCAACTTGCAATTAAATGTTATTTCGTACATATATGTTGTACACTATATTTATACATTCTAAATAATTAATAACTTTTGGTTTTATTTAATATTTTATCACATATATTTTACGTTGGAAATAAATGGTAAAATATTATTAATGAATTGGGGGGGGGGGGGGGGGGGGAAGAAAAAATAGAAGGTGCAAATAAAATAGTAATACGAATTACTATAATTAGTAATATAAATAAAGTAGATTTCCTATGATTTAAACTATATACAGTTGAGTATATATATATATATATATATATATATATATATATATATATATATATATATATATATATATATATATATATATATATATATATATATATATATATGCATAGCAAAAATGTAAAATAAAGAAAATGCCAATAAAAAAATAAAATAAAAATTCTATACGAGATAAAAATTGAATAAAAAACACAGCCAACTTACATCAACGTTAACTCCTGGTAAAGGAAAAACTTTTGATGGTGGAACTTCTTTAGGTAGAAAACGGTAGAATTCTTTTTTTCCTTTATACCACTTGACTGCGTAAAGTTGGTCACCCTCCAGGTCAAACTGACATTCAAGTTTAATCGCATCTCCTAAAGGTACCGCCCCTGGTGATAATACTCGAACATTTCGTAAACCTCCAACTCCTGAAAAAAACAAACAAAATAACAATTGAATATTAATATCAATACTATAAACAAATAAATTATATAACTTATGATTAGATTATTTCTACTATATACTATTATAATGAAGTATAAATAATTTTATACATATATGTAATAATAAATGATAATTGAATATTTCAGAATATTATATATATTATTTGTTATATCAATATCAATAAGTTAAAAGGTTTTCATTTGTATAAATTGATTGTCAGCAGTATAATAAAAGCTATAGATAATGGTTTCCTTTTAGTTATTTATTACAATATTTTCTATTACATATACAAATAATAATTTAGACTTTTATTGCAGTATATTACATACATAAAATGCATAATAATAATAAATCTTATTGAATAAATATACAAAATAAAAAAATAATCAATGAATTTTTTTTTTTTTTTTTTTTTTTTTTTTTTGAATGAGCTTTACAAGTTTCTATGTAAGATCATCAATATTATTTTCATTGCAAAAACAAACAGTCATTTTATCACTTGTAGAAGATGATGTTATACAATTCTAACTTTTGTTATTGTTATAGAGATTACATATAAAAAGAAGAAGAAGAAAAAATCTTTATAGATTTTATGTATCACAAAAACACTTGAAAAAAAAAAGTTTTTTTATTTTATTCAATTACGTAATTTCAAGGAAACAGTATTAACGATATTTCTGTCAATTTATACTTTATACATACGTGTAGTAATATAGAGATATTTATATTATATTAATAGAAATAGAGTATAACTTTTAAATATTTTTAAATCTTATAATGTTTATTTATCATATCTAAAAATTCATTTCATTTATAAATAAAGATTGAAACTTACTTTAAAAACATATCTTTATTGTAAGTTAGTATAATAATAAACAGTTTTTAATAAATATATGAGAGTGAATAAACAAGAAAATGTTTCCTTTTGAAGTTTGAAATAGCAAACAAAAATTTAGTTTAATATCTTAAAAATAATAATATAGTTACTAAACATACCTAACTTTGATTTTTTTTTTCAAAATAAATAGTAGCTTTTTAATACTATACTGAAACGCAGAAAGTTATACATCAAACGATATATTTAATTTTGCAAAATGAAAAAAAAAAAAAAAAAAAAAAAATCTTTTAAATGTGACGAGATACATTTAATTCTCATCATAATATTAAATGAAAATGCATTTTCTCTTAAATAAATAACATTTCAAAGGATGAGATGAATTGCCTAAAGGTATAATATTTGTTTCATGTACACATACTGTACGTGTATCAAATACAATCATTTTCATCAACGTGAATAACAAACACACACACACACATATATATATACACAGTATATAGAAACTAATATTGAACATGTAAAAGTGTAATAAACTTTTACTGGTATGTGACGTGTCTATGAATAATTATAATAGGCTGATATATTAATTATGTTGTTTATATCCATAGGCTATATTATACTAGTATAATAATGTAATATGTAATATTTAATTATAGATTATTACGTATTGTAATGTTAGAATTAATACATTATTTATAAACACTATTTTTATGTATTAGATTTAATGTTACAAGTAGTTATTATTATTTTAAATTCATAATAATATACTTTTTTTTTTAACAATGATTGAATATTATTCATTAAATATAACAACACAAAGTAAGAAAAGTTTTTTATTTCTTTTAGAAGTAATGATTTGAATTTGAAGTAATTGGAATTTGCCCAAAATTTTATTTCAGTAAGTATCGTAAAAGTATTGACAGTAAAATAAAATATTTTCAAAGGTTTCACAAAAAAAAAGTGTAACAGATTTTTTTTTATAAGCCATCTTCTGTACAGTGAACTCTCAGAACATCGTGTATAACGCTGCAATAGTCACAAAACAATATTTTTACTGTAGAAACAGTTAGATTGCACAGAAATTTAATGCAATTTAATACAATCTGATGTGAATTTATTTTGATGGGCAATTTTCTTACAAATCAAATATGTTGATCTACTTAGATAAATAAAACTTTAAAAAAAACGAGCAACAAATTATCAAAGTTATTGATAAATTTAATTTCTGTGCCATGTATTTTTATAAATAACCATCTAATTATTCATGTAAAGATTTTATCAAAATAATTCCATAGAATTCTTTTTAAAGTTTAAAATCTAAGAAATCAAAATATGACATGCGTAATGGAGTCTCTGTTTGTTATTTTTTTTCTACTACTCGAAAACAAAAGAATTGTTCAGAATTCAACTTAAGATTCCATCTTTGTTCTCTTGCTAAAGATATGCCATAAAACATTTTTTTCTGAAAGAATTTCAAATAAGATTAAATTTTGCCTGCAGCAGAATGTTTATGAGCTTATGTTTTGTATTTTGTTGCTAGTAGTAGAAACAAAATGTAAAAAAAAAAAAAAAAAAAAAAAAAAAAAAAATGAAGAAGACGAATATAAGATAATATTTCTTTAAAATAAATAAAAAGCCAAAGGTAGAAATAATAATTTTTGAGAAATATTTTGTTAGAATTTCTTAAAATTTTTAGTACGAATCAACAATAATAAAATGGAATTTCATTATTAAATTATTACGTATTCATAACAATAAAACAATGATAATAAAAGTAAGTAATAAATTTTAATTCTATAATCATAATTTAAAAATTAATTGCTTTTTGAAATAATAATAATAAAAAAAAAAGTTGAGCATATAATTTTTATACAACTACTTCATTTTTCTTTAAAGCTGCAATCTGATTGTCATCATTTAAATTTTATTATAAAAAAAAGTTTTTTCATTTAGTCATGCTAATTTAAAAATAATTAAAGATTATGATGAAAATACTACTAACCTTTAAGTATTCACTTAATTTCTTTCGTAATAATTAAGCTTTATTATAAAAGAAGAAAAGAAAAGAGGAGTTTTTTTCTTTTTATTTACCTCAACTTTTTTTTTTAATTAAAAATATTATTCTATTATAATCAAAGAATAGACCAAAAAAACAATTGAAAAATGAAGTGGTCATTTTAATATGGAATTTAAATTAGTATTTTTGAAGTTATAATTATTCAATTATTATACAAATTTATTTGTAAATTTAATTGAAAAAAAAAGTATGATTTTATAAAATAACGCTATCATGATCATCATCTCAGTTTCATATAAAAGCGAGATTTGCATACAAATACGGTTTGAGTTTTAATAAGTCGTTCATCCTTTTTTTTTCTTTCTCTCTCTCTCTCTCTCTCTCTCTCTCTCTCTCTCTCTCTCTCTCTCTCTCTCTCTCTCTCTCTGACTCAAAAGGCGTGGTAAAGTCATAGTATTGTGGTAGTGGTGGTGATTGGATCATTTGAGCGCGAGATTTGAATAAAGATAATAATAAAACGATATGCAAATTTCAATATTATTTTATATAATATGTATAGTTAACGTTTAAATATTACGTATATATTCTAAAGATTTTGAAGGTTGATGTTTCTGGAACAGATGTTTTCTGCTTCGAATATCATATTAGAGGTTTTAACTTCTCATTTACACTTGTGTTTTAAGTTTGTCAATTAATAAAGTTTTCTCAAGTGTGAAATCTTTGTGATTGCTTTTCAATAATAAAATGTCAAATAAAACATTTGTGTATTTTGACTTAATAAAAATTTAATACTAAAATTTTTTTTCTTTTCAAAAATTTTTAAAGAAAAAAAAAAGTTTATGAATATAAATTTTAATTTATTAATAAAAAAAAATTAAAATACTTATTTGGATTTATTGATTTTGTAAAGATATGCAGAGCTTTCATTTATTTGTAATAATAATAATAAAAGTATATATATATATATATTTGATGATGAATTAAAATATAATATATATATATTATTTCATTTTATATTAAAATTATATCAACAACTTCTATGAATAAATTATTATATTTAAAAAAATAATGTTAAATGAAACAGAAATAAATCTGTGATAATTTATTTGTTTGAAAATGTTACTCATTCTTTAATTAATATATTGTTTTATTATTATATTTCATTTTAATTAAATAAAATATTGTTAAATAATATACGCAATGTTAAATTTGATTATTATCACACTCATCATAATAGAAAGAAAAAAATAAATAATATAATTAAAATGTGACATTTATATAAAAATTAAATACATAATATGTAAATAATAACAATGTATTTTAATTTTCATGCTTGATTTTATGACACAGTATGTTGTTTAAATCGATATTATACTGCATAAATTATTGCATAATAATAATATATGATTTTATTTCATTGATATAGAAATAAAATATTAACATAAAGCCACATTTGCATGATGGTTTTGTGGTTGAAATAATATGTCAGTATTTGTTTGGTTGCAAAAAAAAAAAAAAAAAAAAAAAAAAATCAAATTTTTACTTTCTGTTCATTCATTCATTATTATCATTTTTGGTTTTTAATTTTTTTAATTTTTTTTTTTTTTTTTTACTTTTTTTACTTTTTTACTTTTTTTTTTTAGTTTGGCAAATAAACTTGGTACAGTAGCTTAACAAATGAATATTTGATAACGTTGGCATTTGGGGACTTCAACTTTAGGACATTTTATCGCTATATTATTAATTATTATGTATTACATTTTGTATTCATCTAAAAAAAAGAAAAAAAAGTAAAAAGTAAAGTACATTTTTTGTTGAACCTATAAAGTGTTATTTAAAAGTTTTGTGCTATATTTTATAATATTACATTAATGTATGATCATGTACACATCATTATTTTAGTACACGCCAAGGTAAATTTTCACTTCATTAGCTTTATATGTTTACACGCCCGTTTGCCTATATACAAAATAATTGTAGATTGTTGTTACAATGGTGTGAGTTTGAGGGTAGAATGAAGGGGGAGGAAGAGGGAGGAAATGAGTCTGATGAGAATTTAGTATAGGGAGAGGAGGTTCATTTTAATGTAAAGTGAATATGAGGACAAACTTTATTAACAAAATTATGAGTAGATGGGAGGGAAAAACGTTAAAATTTGAACGTAGCTTCAATATGTATTTTTATTATAAAACATGGATTAAAAAAAGTAATATAAAATTATTAAAAATTTATCACATATTTTCTCTGAATATAACATTTTATTTTAAATTCAAATTAATTTGAAGTTTTTTTTTGTTTATATATATAAAAAAATATTAAAAAGCTGTTAAAAATAATTTTTATATATAAATTCATATTGTATACCCATTAAGTATTAAATTTTGATGGGTTTAAAAATGATTTGTCATTACTGTATTTGCTAGAAAGAGAGAGAGAGAGAAGAGAGTTGAAAAAAAAAATGAAACACATTTGAGTAAAAAGCATTTTAGTTTAATGAGGTATGTCATAAAATCTATATTGTTTTTTTTATTACGTATTTAAATTAAATGAAATTATATAATAAAAAAAACAGTACAAAATATTAAAGCTTCATCTAGAGGTGCATTTATAGGAAATAAAGTACGCTTGTTAATTATAGACAATAATACTCTCTAAGATAGCATCCTATCACTTAGCATTATTATTATTTAAAAGAATAGACCAGAGAAAAACATAAGCATTTATATCACAAAACACTTGATGGGACTTACATAAATAACATTAGTTTGTCTCAAAACCCAACAGTAGCGCGTAGCAGTGATCAGAAAATTCAATTTATGCAACCCGCACAACATTTTCATACTAATTTTTGCATGTTTCTGACGTTATAAACTTGAATTTTCACGCAAATTGCATACATTAGATTTTTCACGCTCTCTCGTGGGGCTACATTAACATTCTGGTAAAAATTTTCATCAGTTTTGAAGATACCATTTCGTGTTTATTCATTAAAAAGCACATGTTGTTTTATGTGGTCTATGGCTTTAAATATTAAAGATTTTATTACGTTCCATGACTTTTATAATGTAGAACATGTCATATTATATACATACATAATAATAATGATATAAAAAATACATAATAAACTATTTTACTGTTCATTTGTAGCAAGAAAATCAATGATATTGTAAAACATTTTTGCAAATAAATCTTTTTGCACCTTATTTTTAAAGTTTTTGTATGTAGAACATGCTAGAGAGTAACGCATTATAAATAAATGTAAAAATAATAATTTCGTATCGGGTTAAAACATAGACTTTTACTTTATGGGTTACAATTTTAAAACTAAATTCATGGTATTATAGTTAGGTAAATATAATAAAGAAAAATGACATTCAAAGCATTTAGGTCACTGCAAAAAAAAAAAAAAAAAAGGTTATTGCAATAATATTCTAGACGTACTTACAGACATAAAGCCTACTCAAATAGTTTTTATTTGTATGTGCGCGTGTATGTGTGTGATGGTTGAAGCCTTCCAGAGAGGTACTTTTTCTTTATAACGAGTAATGAGACGTGACTTGAATCCATTTTCTTTTTTATATTACATAATATGAAATTCTCAATATAACTTGTGTAGAACAAAACCGGAAGTTGTCTCTTAAATATAAAACTTTACACAGATATTATACAGTATAAATATAATTTAATCTATAAATTATATTTTAAGCATATAAATACAACAATTAATATTAAAAATTATCCATCAGTAATACCATTTTTTTTACTTGATTTAGTATAATTCAAAATAATTGATTATTTTTTTGACAAGTAATTGGAAATTTTAATAAAAATTAATTGTTTTTAACTTTAAAATAAAGTATTGCTAAAAACTTAACTTTCATAACTTAATAAAACTTTTCTAGTTCTGTTAGTTTCAGTTTCAGTTTCTTTATTAATCATAATACCAATTGGTACATATTGATTACAAAAATATTTATAGAAGAATACAATATATTTCATAATAGTTTCAGTCATCATAATTCATATTATTAGGAGTTATTTCCAAAATATTATTTAAAATATACTGTACCTTATTTCAAAAATTTCAAAATTTCAAAATCTTAATATTATTTCCGCTTTATTTCGTTCTATTTTTAATATCTAATTCATAGAACATAAAAATAAAATCTTTAAGAAGTTATATATATATATATATATATATATAATATTATATATTATATAACATTCAAAATATGTCAAAGATATCAATTTTTATTTCCTGTAATAAAATTATTTATTAACTTATGCTATATCTATATATACCATAAAAACATTCTTATTATTATTTTGCATTTAAAAAAAGAAAAAATTCTTCTACTTTAAGGTGAAATTGAATAAGTTTGCTCAATTTATAGTATCTACCTAAAAGTCAAACTGTGAGAGATTTAGCACGAAAGAAAACTGTCAAATATCGGATCGAGTATAAAATAGATTCGTGAAGTATAAACGCAAGTGATTTTTTTTCTCCATCTCCTACATAAACTTTATTTTCAACTTCTTGCTTTCAGTTAAAGTTTTATGATGGAAAAAAATGATGAACAAGTAAGGAAATTAAAACAACATTTTTTAAAAAACTATTTCATAATTTATTAAGTTTGTTAAAAACTTTGAAGTAAAGTACTTTATCTATAAAAAAAACTTGGCATTCTTTTTATACATAATTACACTTCATTTTAATGGTTTATTTTTTGATTATCTTTATTATTATAAGTAGCAAAAACTAATTTAAATTTGCTTAGCATAGCTTAAAATTTATACTTACTATAACATATTTTTCAATTTTATAGTTATGTAATACCATAAAATAAAATATAGGACACATACAACAAGTTTTGAGTATAAAGAATTTCTATACTTATTAATATTTTATAATTTATAAATTTTCTAATTTTGTTACACGTTTCTTATTTATTAACTTTTAATTATCGGAAGGTATATAATAATTTACTGTTTATTTAATGTTAATGAATAAAATTATAAAGTTAATATAATTTAAAAATATAGTCGTATATAAATCTATACATCAGCATGTTTTAAAATATTTAACAAGAAAACTTGGTTTATAGAAATAAATATACATTTTAATTTTATTTTGTTAAAGGAATATACCAGAAGAAAACATAAGCATTTATATCACAAAACACTTGATGGGACTTCCATAAATAACTTTAGTTTGTTTTAAAAACCCATCTGTAGCTCCGTAGCAGTGATCAGAAAATTTCGATTTATGCAGCCCGCACAACATTTTCATACTAATTTTTGCATTTTTCTGACGTCATAAACATGAATAGTCACACAAATTGCATACTTAACAGTATTTTCTTGCTCTCTCGTGGGGTTACAGTAACATTCTGGTAAAAATTGTTATCAGTTTTGAAGATCTCATTTCGTGTTTATTCATTAAAAAGCACATGTTGTTTTATTTGGTCTATGGCTTTATAAGAATTAATTAGTATTGTAAAAAAGTTAAATAAAACTGTGAGGAACCCACTAAAAATTATAGATATTTCTATTTTCTTGATTAAATCCATCTATACGACTTGAATGTTAAAATAAGTTTAATTTAAAATTTAAAGAGAAAATGAAGTGTATTCAAGCTGTGTGCTAAATATCAGTATAATGAAAGTATCTATAATGAAGCGTATTTCAAAATGAAGGTCCATACTGAACAAGCTCTCTCACAATGTATATAAGATCCTTAACGTTGGTTTACGAAGTAGATTAATGATAAGATGCTTAATGAATGTTTTTTTTTTTTTTTTTTTTTTTTTTTTTTACGAAAATACAAAAAATGACGCAGCACAAATTTTACATTATCTGAAAAACGGTTGTGTTGAACAAAGGATATTTAATTTTAAAGTTCCAGCAAAAATATATAACACTGTAATTCTTCTAAATTTCTTTTTTCTTTTTTTTATTTACATCGTTTATAAAATAAAAACTTCAAATTAAAGCACAAATTGTGTAAAAAAAAAAAAAAAAAAAATCGTAACTTAAGTTTGAATTTAACCCGAAAAATAACAATATTTTAATGGTAAAAATATCAGTTTATGTTAATTTTTTATTTAAGGTTCTGCGAGAAAATGAAGTATACTGTTTTTCTTCTGCGGAAGAAATCGATTAATTCAATGATGATACATTTTTATTTGATTCAGACTGTACACATATAGAGATTCTAATAGATGATAAAATTAATTAGAAATGCCTCTTATAAATTAATTAATTGATATAATAAGTACATATACAGAAAAAATAAGATTAAATTATTAAATAAATTCATCTTATAAACATGTATCTAAAAAAACTCCATTGCTGCTAGCATTTCTTCTACATAAATTTTAATTAATGTTTTCATTTTGTTTTTAATAAAATTATACTGATTATAAATTTTTTAAAGCTAGTAAATTTAGTTAAGAAAAAAAAAAAAGAAAAAAAAAAGTTGAAAATGTATTTAATCAAATTTCATCCTTGGTAAACATGGTGAGAAAATTATGTACTCGAATCAGTTCCACAACGTTTAACATTTAAGAGGTTACATTATTTTATATTATAACAAATAGATGTAATGACCAATTTTTGACACAGAATTTCGCCTTTAAAAAAAAAAAAAAACTTGGTAATAATGAGTGTTAAAACACTTAAAAATAGTTTTCTATAAGAGATGCTTAAAAACTTTTTGTTTTCCTTCCTGGAAAAAAAAAAAAAAAAAAAAAAATGAAAGAAAGAAAGAAAGAGAGAGAGAGAGATAAAAAAAATTATGTCCAATTTTTCTTTTGACTGAAGTATTTTTATATTGTAAATACTGTATAAGAAAGTTGATAAGTTTTAATGAGGTGATAGATATTAAACTTATGACAAAGTTTTAACGTAACAAACAGAAGATGCTCATTATAGAGACAAAAGAAATATGGTTACTTTGATCTATTAAACGGCTTTATTTTGTTACAAAATTTTTTTCATGTAATTTTCACTGACAACTTGAAAAGTAAACCTATGTACATTTAAACCTATTTAAATACCCATAAAAAAATAATCATTAAAGGCGTAGAACACCTTGAACAAAAAAGTCGTGTAATATCTTAACAACTACCTGAAAATCAACGTTGATATGTCCGGAGTCATTGATTTCTAATTTATTTTCCATTCACAAAATGGCACGAGCGGTCAATGACGTAATAGCTCGCCTGGTCCACGCACGCGTAAAACAAGCGAGATGTGACGTCAATGACTGCTCGCGCCAATTTGTGAATGGAAAATAAATTAAATGTATTATAAGAACTTTCATTTATTGATGTATTTGTATTAAAATATGAAAAGCTACAATTAATTGAAAGCTACATTATTTTTCATTATTTTTATTTACAGATATGGCGCATATATACGAAGCTTTTTTATAGTGTGAATTTATGAATTAAGATTCTAAAAGGGGCTTAAATCTTAAATGTGAGTAAACAAAAAAAAAGTCAATTTTCACTTCTAAATACTGTTTTTATGAACCATTATATTCAATTTTTCTGCAATCATTTCATTAACATTTGCAATTTTATTATGTTAATGAAAATATTATATATTATAGAGCACTACTAAGAGTTTTACTACTACACATTTTCATATGAAGTAATATTAACATGATTTTTTTTTTGCAAGTTTATTATTAATATACCATTCAGTTTTTATTTTAATTGCGGTGGAAAAACAACAAGAATATATTAAATAAAGTTTTTCTAATTAAAAAAAATCAATCATGTATTAATATTACTTTTTACTCGCAGTAAAATAATATATTAAAAATAAATGCTTACAATGAGTTAAAAAATATATAAATATTGCTTTGCAATGCTTATTAAGCTTTATTTGCATAAATAAAATATTATCTTATAGTCTCTTGTAAATATTAATTATTCATTGAAATATTTTATAATAAGTTGTTAAATCAATAGGAAAGTTATAATGAAAATAACCGCACAAGTTTTTGCAAAAAAAAAAAAAAAAAAAAAAAAAAAAAAAAAAAAAAAAAAAAAAAAAAACTAATGTTGGAAAATGCTAGTTAGCTGGGAAATATTTTCTTTCTTTATCTTCCACTATTTTGTATGAAACATTAACCATTCACAACTGGATAAATAACCATTTCTATCAAGCAACGTTTATTGTAGCATTTTGTATTATTTTATCATAAAAACATGTGCTTCAATTAAAAGAAATGAACAATTTTTTTATTATTATTTCAGTGTTTATTAAAAGAGTACTAGATCATTTCTAGTTTTTTTTTCTCGTTCTTTAAATTTATTTGTTACTTGGGGGCAACTAATTTTGTTAGTATTTTTTCTTGTTATCAATAATATCTTTTAGGATTTTATATAAATTTTAGTCATCAGTGTTACTAGATTCAGCGTCTAAATTCACTAAAAGTTATTAAGCATTAAAAAGTTATACACTTATACATTTTTTTATCTAAATCGTTTATATACTTAAAATTACAATATAAATAATATTCTAAATCAAAAATTTTAAATATAAATATCTTCAAAATATCAAATAAAGATTTTGACTTGCAGTTTTTACCTAAAATAGTTCTCTAATCCATTATAAATCAATTTCTTAGTGATAGAAAATGGTTGTTATTTGTATATTATTTATAATTTAACTGCTGTTTAATGGAGAAGTTTATTTATTTTAATAATGAAATAAGAATAAAGGTATATAAAGAAAGTAAGTAGTGTGTACATATGTTGGTACTATATTCGTGACTTTACAAAGACTTTTGCTTTTAGTTTGTTGTTTAGTTAGGGAACCACAACACAAGTGAGTAGAGAGGGAGGGAGGGAGGGAGAGGGAGCGAGAGAGAAAGAGAGAGAGAAAGAGAAAGATAGAGAGAGAGAGAGAGAGAGAGAGAGAGAGAGAGAGAGAGAGAGAGAGAGAGAAGAAAACGTTTCACAAACAAACACATTTGTTTTCTAGCCTTAAGCTATTGAACCTTAAGTAATATATAAATTTATATATGTGTATATAGGTAAACGAGAGTAATATAAAGTATAGAGTTTCAATAGATCCTCCAGCTAGAAACAGTCAAAACATATTATACCATTCAAATGTTTCATCACAATAAATATGATAAAGATATATATATATATATATATATATATATATATATATATATATATATATATATATATATATATATATATATATATATATATATATATATATATATATATATATATATATACAGTATGATATAAATTTAATAAAATATTTATATGATACTGTTTAGTCTACAAATTAATGGAAAATACACAAATAATAATTTATGGTATATTATATTTACAGAATTATAAATTGATATACATTTATTGCAAGTAAGAATATATTATAGAAAACTATTTTTATATATATATAAATTTAGCAGGGGGATCAAGAGGCATTTTTAAGGGGTTTTCGGGAAAAGGTGGTAAGAACATGAATTTTTCAGGGTTAGTAGATATGGTCATTAGTAGCTCTTTCCCTAAATTTCAACGCATGGGCCACGTAGGGTCGTCAGATATTGACCTCTGAACTTTGACCCCTTATTCCACAGTTTTTAATTTTTTATAGCGTTCCTGATCATCTTTTCGAAAAAAGTTTAAAAACAAAATATGTTTGAAATAATTATTTCTACTTGTGCAAAAATTTTCAAAAGTGTGACGTCACAAATACCAAGATGGCGGCCAAAATTTCAAAATTGCCCTAATTATTGGTACTAATTATTTATTCAACACCTTTTCATTAGCCCAAAAATAATAATTTTGATTATACTTGATGTATAATGTACTGAGGAACATAACAAATTTTATTTGAAAGAAATCGGACAGTTTGGGTGGAAGATATCAATTTTTTTCGAAAAAGCTGTATGCCCAGCAATGGTGCCTATGCTATAACCATAGGGAAAACAGCAGAATTCAAACTGTTGTAACTTTTTATCAAGTTGATGTATGGGTTTGATTTTTTCAGGTAGCATAGATAATCAAGAGATCTTTGATAAAGCAATTATTTTTTAATTCAAATTTGTATAGGGTGACTATAATATGACCTTTGACCTTGCACCTTAGAGGGATGTTATTTTAATGATTGCGAGCACTAATTTAGCCCGCGAGAACAACTTTTAAGGAAAAAATGTTAGATTTGACTAAATCAATCGATAAAAGTTATGGAGGAGTAATTAGGTTACCTCTGACCTTGACATATTTGGAGAACTTGGTGCTCAAATTTGGTATTTTTTAACAATTCCAAAGCATTAAAATCGAGCTTAAATGAAAAAAAAATGCGATTGGATCATATCTGAAGCCCCGTAAATCAGTCCACATACCCACACCACCCAGCAACCCCCTGAGCTACCCCCCCCCCCCCAAAAATAAAGGAAACGTTGTAAACTGTAAATATAAAACATATATGCGCATAATATGTTTATTTATATATTAATATTTTTTTATAATTACATCTTTTGTCCTCCCCCATCTTAAAACAACAATTATATTTTAATTTGGGGCGGGGGGGGGGGGGAAATGTTTAAAAAAAATACAGAAAACAGAAATAAGAATTTACTACATGTGTATACAATTAATTATGCATGCATGTTAAAAGTTAACATTTTTTTCGGGGAGGGGGGGGGGGGGATGAAAATATTTAATTCTGTTGGATCACATCGGTAGCCCCGTAAATAAGCCTACTTCTCGATCCTTTCCATTAAAAAAATGTAAACCTTTAACATATTTATGCATAAAATTAAATTAAAGTTTATACACATATAATACATTTTGATTTCTGTTTTTTGACCCTCCCCCCCAAATTAAAATATAATTGTTGTTTTAAGATGGGGGAGGACAAGATGGAATTATAAAAAAATATTAATATATAAATAAACATATATTATGCGCATGTTTTATGTTTTCAGTTTACAACGTTTCCTTTATTTTTTGGGGGGGGGGGGTATCTCAGGGGGTTGCTGGGTGGTGTGGGTATGTGGACTGATTTACGGAGCTTCAGATATGATCCAATCGCATTTTTTTTTTCATTTAAGCTCGATTTTAATGCTTTGGAATTGTTAAAAAAATACCAAATTTGAGCACCAAGTTCTCCAAATATGTCAAGGTCAGAGGTAACCTAATTACTCCTCCATAACTTTTATCGATTGATTTAGTCAAATCTAACATTTTTTCCTTAAAAGTTGTTCTCGCGGGCTAAATTAGTGCTCGCAATCATTAAAATAACATCCCTCTAAGGTGCAAGGTCAAAGGTCATATTATAGTCACCCTATACAAATTTGAATTAAAAAATAATTGCTTTATCAAAGATCTCTTGATTATCTATGCTACCTGAAAAAATCAAACCCATACATCAACTTGATAAAAAGTTACAACAGTTTGAATTCTGCTGTTTTCCCTATGGTTATAGCATAGGCACCATTGCTGGGCATACAGCTTTTTCGAAAAAAATTGATATCTTCCACCCAAACTGTCCGATTTCTTTCAAATAAAATTTGTTATGTTCCTCAGTACATTATACATCAAGTATAATCAAAATTATTATTTTTGGGCTAATGAAAAGGTGTTGAATAAATAATTAGTACCAATAATTAGGGCAATTTTGAAATTTTGGCCGCCATCTTGGTATTTGTGACGTCACACTTTTGAAAATTTTTGCACAAGTAGAAATAATTATTTCAAACATATTTTGTTTTTAAACTTTTTTCGAAAAGATGATCAGGAACGCTATAAAAAATTAAAAACTGTGGAATAAGGGGTCAAAGTTCAGAGGTCAATATCTGACGACCCTACGTGGCCCATGCGTTGAAATTTAGGGAAAGAGCTACTAATGACCATATCTACTAACCCTGAAAAATTCATGTTCTTACCACCTTTTCCCGAAAAGTTCCTCTTGTTCCCTCTACTAATTATAAACTTGATGTGTTTTTTTGTTAGTAACTTCTTATGTTAGTTACATTGTTTGTGATTCTACTTTACTTTTTATTTTTAAATTACCTTTTAGATATACAATGTTCCGTGTGACGGGTTAGTGTATGACCATAGACGATCAACGAGACTTTTAACAAAAATAAAGAGAAAGAAAAAAGAAAAAGTTCATTTTCTCACGGGAGTACATAAGACGACGTTCTTTTATACATTAAAGTAAGAAGAAAAAAAATTAAGCAGAAAAGACTAAAGATATTTTTCTGCGCAAAGGAAAAAAAAAAGTGAAAGAAAGAAGAAAGAAAAGAAAACATTAAAGTAATTGAAAAAAGAAAAAAAAAAGCAAAAAAGAAATTAATAATAAACAAAAACGTGAACTATTCCAAATAAAAACATTCACTATTGATGTAATAATAAATACCACGATGGGAAATTTTATATGTTCTGTTAAAATTTTATAAATAAATATTTAGTGCTCTTTTTTAGTTATTTTTTTTTTTAGAGCAGCAAATTATTATATATTATTTTTTGCCTAAAATTTATTTTGCTTTTAAAATATAATTTTTATATTTAATTCATGAATATTACATAATATGATAATGCTTTTGTGTGACCTTTTAGTTTTATGTAACTAGAAAAAAAGTAGCTACTGTAATATTATATTTATGGATTAAATGTATATTGTATAAGTTTAGCAATGAATTATCGTATTTCCAATCAGTTTGTATAACACTTGACAAAATACTGCTTTAATGGCCAAAACAAAAGTTAATAAAACACAACATAATTTCATTTGACTTTAACTAAATTTTAACTATTAAAGGTATAGAACACTTTGAACAAAAAACATGTCTAGTATCCTAACATACCTAAATATCAATGTTGATTTGGCCGAAGTCATTTATTTCTAATTTATTTTACATTCACAAAATGTCAGCTGTATGTTTATGACGTCACAGCTTTTCTGTTTCCGCGCGCGTGGATTAGTAGGCTGAGACGTCAAAAACATACATCTGACATTTTGTATATTATAGAAAATAAATTAGAAATTAATGACTCCGGTCAAATTAACGTTAATATTTAGGTATATTAGGATACTAGACATGTTTTTTGTTCAATGTGTTCTATTCCTTTAAAGGAATAGACCAGAGAAAAACGTAGGCATTTATATCACAAAACACTTGATGGGACTTACATAAATAACTTTAGTTTGACTCAAAACACAACTGTAGCTCCGTAGCAGTGATCAGAAAATTCAATTTATGCAACCCGCACAACATTTCCATACTAATTTTTGCATGTTTCTGACGTCAGAAACATGAATAGTCACGCAAATTGCATACTTTACAGTTTTTTCACGATCTCTCGTGGGGCTAAATTAACATTCTGGTAAAAATTGTAATCATTTTTGAAGATCCCATGTCGTGTTTATTCATTAAAAAACACATGTTGTTTTATGTGGTCTATGGCTTTCATACTTAAAAATTATAACTTTAAATTCAAGTTTCATATTTTATGTAAATTTCTATTCATTTTAATCCAATACTTCAACACTCTAATATCAACACAATTTTCTTTAAAAAGACTTGTTAAATAAAAAAATAATAAAAAAAACAACATAAGGAGGATTTAGAAGTTTAATCATAAATATTTTCTGTTTTAAAGCTTTTTATTTCTTTTTCTTTACGAATGACAGTTAAGTTAAACAATTTTATAAATAATAAAGTAAGTTTTTATATACCTTTTTTTCTTTCTTCTTCTTATCTTTATTCCCTTTCTTTTTAAATAATTCTATAATACCACGGTGTTTATATTGAATTCTATAGTAAAGAGAAAATAAAAATTCCAATAATATTATAATAATTCATGTTTTATTTATGAAATAAAATTTATTATTATGTTCTAGAGAATTTTTTTGAAAAAAAAAGTGAATTAATGGAAAATGAAATATCTTTCAGTTAGAATTTTTTTTTTGAAGAGAGTTATTATTAAATAATGATGTCATTCTTGTATAAGATATACAAAAAAATTAAAGGCAGCGAGAGAGAGAGAGAGAGAGAGAGAGAGAGAGAGAGAGAGAGAGAGAGAGAGACGATGAAGTAAGGACACCCACCAACTCAGAGAGGTAAATTGTTATTATATAAAGCATTTTCCTTGCTTGTTATATTCAGTTCACTTCTCTTTTCGTTATAACGTTTACCAAATCAATTACATCTGGTTAAAATGTTCACTACAGATATTTTACCTTAGGCGTTTATAACAAAGTTAAATTTATATATATATATATATATATATATATATATATATATATATATATATATATATATATATATATATATATATAATAACTCAATAATTGGAATTTTATCATATTATAAAATAAAATAATCTCACACAAAAAACTGGTGTTAATTTTAAAAGCTTAAAATATATAACAAGACAAACTCTGAATAATTTTGTTAAATAAAGTTTTTTTAGTAACACCTATTAAAATTACAGTTTGTTGTAGAAAGTAATAAATTTGGATTACATTATGATACAAGAATTTTATATTTGTACATTTTAATTTTTTTTATTTCATATTCGTCTCATAGTTTTTTTTTTTTTTTTTTTTTTTTTTTGGTAACATAAATGAACTATACTTCAGTTTTACATACAAAGCGTTACAAATCCTTTGAAAAAAATTTTAAAAAAGAAAAAAATACATGTACATGACATATAATTTTTTCTTTTACATTTTCCACAGATCTCTTTGAAAAAAAAAAAAGTGTTAAAATTGGCTCAGAAAAAAATATATATCTCTCTCCGGTAGATAGTGACATCAACAGGTACCATAAAAAAGATGTACAATTTTTTTTCTCTCTACTGTTTCATCTTGTTGCGTTGTTTTAAATTATACAGTGCTTTAATAGCTTTACCATACAATGTAAAAGAAAGCTAAAAATTTTAGCCTCAAGTAAAACATAATAATTGTTACAATATAAAAATGCCCTTTAGTTCTTTACAATTCTTTGATAAAAGTTTAAAAAGTTTTTTTTTTAATATTTCTGTGACTTTATTAAAAAAAATATCTATAATAGATTGTTTTATCTATAGCTGTCCGATTAAATGTCTTAAATGTCTCTAATTCTAAAATAAAAATTGGAAATTACCATAGTTGATTTTTTTGTTGAAATTTCTATATTATTGGAAAGTGTATATTAAGTTTCATAGCTATTTTTGAAATGAAATATTTGTCATTTAATTTTCTACATATATAGTTATCATATTGAACAATAAATAGAACAAACAAATTAAGCAATACCATGGTTATAAAACTTAATAGCTTTTTGAACAATTTCATGACTAAAATGAACTAGGTTTTGAAATTGGCTACACTATTGACCTTTTTAAAGTTTTAAACCCATTATATTCGATTTTACCAAAGTAAGTGTATAAGAAGGTAAAATAAGGATGATCGGGTAAAGGGATATAGTTACACACCGGTTAGACTATTATTTGAGCTTTTTTTTTTTCTTCTTCTTCTGGGAGGTTCAAAAGAACCACCCATTTTATCGACCAACTGAGAAAACGTATATATATATATTTTTTTTCTCTCGTATAAGCCTTATAGCTCCTGTTCAATTTCTAAAAGCAGCAATGAAGTTGTATTTTCTTTTCTTTCTTTTTATTATAAGTAATTCCAGACTTTTTCTTTTACTTGTTCAAATTGTCAAAATCATTTGTACGGTTTGGTCATCCCACCATAGAGACCTAGTTTATTTATTTTTTTATAACATCTTCTGAAAGGCATGCTCTTTGTAACAATGATTATATAAAATTGTCATTTTTTTTTTAATATTTTTGCTAAAAAATTGTATTTCTTTTGTTAAAAATAATAACGTTCAAATATATTTTTTTGTACTACGAAAGTGTAATGTATTATATATATCTTTTTATTTTGTTTATTTTTTATCATCATTATTTAATGTATAGCATGCTCATCAATTAGCTTGCCTAGCATCGTAAATTATCCTTGCTATATAATCTTTTATCCTACATGTTTACAAAAAAAACTTGCTTATTTTTTTTTAGTGGAAAAAAAAAGGAAAATGAGATCTTTGACCTGTACAAATCGTTTCACAGTAAAGTATTATGTACAATAAAACCACAGACAGAAGTATATCCACTTATAACAGTAAAACTAACATCAATTTTGCCCTAAGTGAATTATACTATCATATAAAAAATAAATAATTAAAATATTCTAAAATAAAACAATATAATAAATTGATTGAATTTTATATCCAAAGTTTTTATTATATGATGTATATAGTCTATATATAATATATATATATATATTATATATAAAAATAGACTTATTTAAAATGAAATTAAAATGTTTAATTAAATTTTATGTGAAAAGCTGTGTGTATTGTTTTTTTCAAACTCTATATATATAATAATAATAAGTTTTTGTTTTCTTTTGTTTATATTGTATTAATTTAAAAAATATAAAAAATGCGTTCCCATTTTTTATTACTGTTTGGATTTATTGCAAGTAATTTTTTACTTAATTTAAAAACAATGAAATTTTTATATTTGACATTTTTGTTTTTGTTTTAATTATTATTTGTCATTGATATTTCATTTTTTTTTCATGTACGTACATAGAATAATTTTAAAATAATATTACAAGTACCGTTGTGTTGTTTTATATACTATTTAAAACCCCCTCTAGTATCAAAGATAAAATATACAAAAGTTTTTAATATGAAACCGTAAAAAGTACAAACAAAATTTACTATTCCTTAAAATCCAATTTGTTATTGTAATTACCTAAACTGTTTCTCTTTTGTTGACATTATTGATAATTTCCTATTACGTCAACATTGTTTGTGGTGACGTTTCATTTTATATAGAAATTAATATGTATAATAGAATTCACTAATCTCCGTGGATTTTCATTAAATTTAAAGGGGGGGTTTAATAATATATTTAAAATAAAAGCAGAAGAGGGAAATGTTAGGTAAATGTAATTGAAATAAGAATATTTTATACTGAAAAGCTAAAAAGGGGGAAAAGTATATATATATAAAATATGAAAGATTATAAACATATGAATATTATGTTTGTTCCTTAATTTAAAGTATTAAAAGTGATAACATATACCACATATAAGCTTTTTTAATAATTTATAATTATTTAAGACTTTAATTATTATAGCACTATTATTTTAACTTTTATTGTATTTATTATATAGACTAAAATACAGTAATCATTCTTTACTTTTAAGAGAAGGAAAACATATTTCATTTCTTCTTCTTTTTTTTTTCTTTTTGAAAATTACAAAAAAATAAAAGAAATAAAAAAAAAAAAATACAGGGAAAGAAGATAAAATACAAGTCACGAAAAAAAGGAAAGGTTCATGGTTTTGTTTTTGTAGGAGTTTGTTAAAAAAAAATTGCCGTCTATTCTTCACTGTGTAAAGGGAAAGGTTAATTACTTGGCGTTGTCGGTCTATCACTTCCTATACTGTTAGCTAACGTTACGAGGGGACTTGTCTACTACACTATTCTCTTTCTCAGTTACTTTTTTTTTTTAAATAATAAAAAAAGAAAAGAAAGTCTGTCAAGGAAGAAGAAGAAGAAAAAAAAAAAAAGGATCTGTGAACACTAACACACCCCATCACCATCGTACACAAGAAAACTAATAAACGTACTGTAAACCATTACCTTATCATTCTTATAAAAGACATGTTTTATTTGTCTTTATTCTTTTTATATTATTTTAAAACGTTATTTTTCTAGACGAAGTTTTGTTAAGCTTCAAAGTGATGTCATGTTAAACTTGCAAAAAGCTTTTTTTCTTACACCTACATTATTTTTCTTTCTTTTTTCATAAATTTCAAAAGATTCTGTGGTATTTAAATCTCATAGAAATATGGTGGCCTATTTTATATTCTTTATTTAAAGAGAAAAAGATAAAACACATAAAAAAATATATTTAAACTAAATTAATAATTCACATTTTCTTCACTTTTTTTTAAGCAAATAGCTATAAAGTATTATTATTTTTTTATATATTATATAATATATATATAGAGAGGAATCGTTAAGTAAAATGGACTTGTAAAGATCTGTACAAAAGCTTCTTTTCTCATACAATACATTGAGATAGAAAGGCAGAAGCTTCTTTAGTCATATAAGCATCTTAAAAGATAGCAAGAGAAAGAAATAAAAATATATATAAAAAAAAGTCGATATCATTGAAAAGAAATATAAAGACTTATATCCTATCATATGGAAGAGAATGCTTTTAACTTTGGCAGCCGTGGTTATATCTTTAGATCATAACGTTCACGCTTTCAAATATTTTTTAACTTCAAAAAAATAATATATATATTTTATTGACCCAACTTCCAATGCGCATTTTATATTAAAAAGATAATTTCTCATCGTACAGTTAAATTTAAATTCATAATTTTATTTAATTAAATTGATATCTATACTTTGTGTTTAAATGTAAAAAAAAAAAAAAAAAAATTAAAGATGAAATGGTTGCTTAAGTTTGGAAGAATTGCTAATACACGTGTTAATTTAGCGCTTGCTAATTAGTACTTTGTTTATTTTTTTAAAAGATGGCATTAAAAATTATTAAAAGTTTTATTTTTAATGAATATAATATAGAAATTATTGAACTTCTTGTTATGCGTACTTCTTAAATCTTCATAAATTTGATGCATGAAAATAACAAAATTTAGACATACCGTAATAATTGTATACAAAAACGATTGTAAGTTTTGATTTTATTAAAAAAAAAGTTTATATATCCACCCACTAATATATGCAGAGTATATAAATATAAAGATATATATGCAAATTGTGAATTGCAGAGATTGTTATGTTTTATTTTTAAATAATAGTTATACTCTTATGATGTATAATAATAAATGTATTTTTAAGCTATATACTATTTTAAATTGCACAAAGCTCTTCTTCAACTTTTCAAATACTTCACTTCTTCTTATATTTTTTATATCATGAATATAAAAAATATGAAGGAAGATCAGAGTGAAAGGAAAGAGAGAATTGCTTATTATTTTCTATCTCTCTTATTTCTTTGCTGTCGATACATCAAAGAATATTCTCAATTTTTTTTTCTTCTTTTTTTCTACTTCTTTTATATATATATATATATATATATATATATATATATATATATATAATATATTTTCCCTTCCACCTTTTGAGTTTGGCACCCGTGTCGAGTAGGAACAAGAGATTCCACTCGCTTATACATCATTTTCCTTTTTACTCCTTCAGGCCCTTTAGTTTTTTTTTTATACACATTTTATAAGATGCAGATTGATTCTTACGACTTTTTTTCGATCCTTTTACATTATACAGTTAGTTACACCTCTCTCTCTCTCTCTCTCTCTCTCTCTCTCTAATTCAATTTATATTGTCACTGTTAAATGATTAACCTCTTTGTTCTCATTTGATCATCAAAAACATAATATATAAAGAATACTAAGAAAAATCTCGTAATTATCTAAAAGGAGTAAAATAATTTTAAGTAAATTACAATAAATCTGATTTTTTTGTTATAATATTATTAAATTTTATTCATTTAATTTTTAAAAACATTAAGTATATTTAATTATAAATTCTTTGATGTTTTTAACTATGCTAAGAAATATATTATATTTTCTATATGACGTAATCTTTTTAATGTGAAAACAAATTTATATATCTTCTCTCTCGCTCTCTCTCTCTCTCTCTTTTACATTTCATTTCTTTTGTTATTTTACTTTTTTTTTATTTATATCATTTTTTTAGTACATTATTTGCTAAAAGCATGATATTTTCTTTGTTTTGCTTGCAATTCGTTTTATATATATATATATACACACATATACATAAAAGCATTAGAGGAGAAAAATGTTACATGGATTGTGTCATTTGCACACATTTGTTAGTAACAGTGGTAAAAAGTACGAGAGAGAGAGAGAGAGAGAGAGAGAGAGAGAGAGAGAGAGAGAGAGAGAGAGAGAGAGAGAGAGAGAGAGAGAGAGAGAGAGAGTTTAAGAAGTTGTAGGCCTTGCAATGGTCCGACAGTTACATGCTTGGTGAACATTTTCATGACGTCACACAAAAAACATGACACAGGGGTGTGTCATATATACTCTTCTGACTTTTTTATTTTATTTTATTTAACAACAACTTTATTTAAAAAAAACTTTCTCTTACAAACAAACAAAATGCAATAAGGTTTCTATTGCATTAAAAATACTTATAAATTTCTATTTTATAAGCCTAAAAAACTAGATTTTCAGATTGTCAGAAGTTAATGTAAACGTTGTAAATGATATTTTAAAATTTTATTTTTAAAATCATTGAAATGTTTCAAATTTTAAAATTACGATGTATTATTTTTATTTTATTTAAAGAAAGTTGGACTTTGAAAAACACACAAATAAAATACAGATATGGAAGCAAAATAATAACATTTGAAAAACTATATATAATATTTTATTTTAATGAATGCTTAAAACCAAAAATATATATTCCAATTAAAATTATCCAACAACTAATTACATAGCTTTTGAATTATTATCAAGCATTACAAATTAAAACATCACATTCTTTACAAATAGTAAAACAAAAAGCAGTCTTAAATAATAATATATATGTATATATATATATATATATATATATATATATATATATATATATATATATATATATATATATATATATATATATATATATATATATATATATATATATAACGATATAAGCCTCTCCACTTCTATTCTCATATTTTACTAAAATACTAAATTCTCTTTGTATGTTGTGCTATAATACGTACGTTACGTACTACATATACGTCTCTTGTATAGTTTTAGAATGACCCAACCGTACTTTCGTGATTTATACAAGCTCAACCTTTACTCATACGCATCACCGCTTTAAAATTGTTTAAAGCCATCCCTTTCTCTCTCTCTCTCTCTCTCTCTCTCTTGCTCACACACTTTCCTTTCTACATTTTGAAGCTATCATCCTCTCCCTTATAACTAGTATATACAGAATCTCATCATACGGATGTATACCTTTATATTACATCAGGTACCTCATATGCTAACATGAATATCAAAAGCATAATATACAGTATATAAGTACAAACTTATATTATAGTAATAATCTATAGTAGTATAACTTTAGTACAACAAATTCTAAACTATACAAGAGTTAACAGGTTAAAATAATGAGTTTCGTAATTGTATCTATTATGTTCAATTATTTGTTAATTCATGGTTAGATGAACAATTTTAAAGTATAATTATTTTATGCGTGTAGAACGTTATAATATAGAGAAACTTTATTTGTAACTTTAGACCAATAATATATTAAAACATGTATTTTCTTTCTATTTAAAGTTTAGAGCAAAGACGTGTAAGTAATTTTAGCTTTTTTTGTATAAATATTTTTTATTTAAAAATTTATAACAATAATTTATTTCTTTACATGTATGTGGCTTTTTTTACAAACTCTAAAACTTGTTTAAATTATACAGAAAAAAAAATAACAACGCAAAAGTTAAATATCTTTTGTTTTAATAAAATTATTCGATTCACAAAATAGAAAATTACCCTACTTATTAAAATTATAATATTCATTTTTTTTTTTTTACATTAAATACTTATATATTTTTCTCTGGCACATATTTTTGTGGTTTATTATGCGCAGTTGAATAAAATATAAATTTATCATCCTATTTGTAATGCTGTACATATAATTTTATATTATATTATTATATACGTTGTTGGCATTTGTGCATTTAATATGTATAGTAAAAAATAATTAGGACACAAAGAAGATTATTGCAGTATTAACGTGAGGTCAAGCAATTACACAAAGTTGACAGCTGGTGACACTTTATTGCAAACCACATGTCTCTCTGGGCTTATTATTATATCTTTCTTTCTGTCTTATATTGCTACTTTCATTACATGGCTAACGTAATACCAAATATCTTGGAAACTAAAGAACAAAGATCTTTTTTTTTATACTATATACAGTGAACTATTATATGTTTCTTTCTTTCTACTCTTGTATTTTTACAAAGTAACTGATAATTCTTAATACAATAAAACTGAAGTTTTATATTCATGAATAAATAATAATAAACGTTTATGAAGATAAGCATAATAAGACTTAAATTTAACATCAAATTTTAATGTTTTATTGGTGGGACTTATGTTTTATAAGAAATGTCATACTTAAAGCTATAGACCACATAAAACAACATGTTATTTTTAATGAATAAAAATGAAATGGGATATTCAAAACTGATTGAAATTTTTTTACCAGAATGTTAATGTAGCCCGACGAGAGAGTGTGAAAATACTGTAAAGCATGCATTTTTTTTTTTTTTTTTTTTTTTTTTTTTTTGCTTGCCATATTGTTTTATTGTGCTACAACAATTCCCAGACGTCAGAAACATGCAAAAATTATTAAAAAAAAATGTTGTGCGGGTTGCATAAATTGAAATTTTTTGATCACTGCTACGAAGCTACAGTTGGGGTTTGATACAAACTAAAGCTATTTATGTAGGTCCCATCAAGTGTTTTGTGATATAAATGCTTATGTTTTCTTCTGGTCTATTCCTTTAAGTAACACACACACACACACACACACACACACACACACACACACAAAAGTAATAATTTTAAAAAAACGCAATTTTTGATCAAATGTACACTGTATAGTTGATTAGACTTAAATAAGCTTATTAAAGTACTTTTCACATTTAACGCAAGTGTTACATGCGTCAAAGCTCGTCAACAGATAAAATAAAGTTGGAACAATATATGTAATCAAATGGAACCGTACACATGTAATTTTGAAAAATAATGTGAACGGCTCCATTTGATGACATTGTTCCAACTTTGTTTATCCGTTAACGCGCTTTGACGCACGTAACTTTCACGTTACATTTGAATAATACTTAAACATCTTCATTCTAAAGCTTGAATGTCATAAAAGTTCGTTCTATAAACTACACACAACTCTTCAGCTAGCTTCGAAATTATTCCTTTGTTAAAAATATCTGAACATGACGTCATTACCTGTTAACTACGTTTATATGTATAGGGTGGTTTCGTTCATGTTAAAGTCGACTTCATAAGTGAGTACTAAATAACATTGGCCGGCATAGGAAAATGTCACATTTTGCCAGTTGAAAAATACTTCGCAATTTTTTGAGAGCATTGATGCAGTTAACAAGTTGAATTAGTACCTCAAGTATGCAAGAAAAATAATAATGACCAAAAAATAGCTAATTTTCCAAAGGAAATAGCCAAAAACTACGTTTGTCCTATGCTGAGCAATGTTATTCATTGCTCAAGAAGAGCATCAAAAAGCACTTAGAATGACGTCATGCGTACACACCCTATAGTTGATCATTGTTATTTCTTTGTTTAGTACTTTGGACCTGATAAAAATAAATGAAACTTCACAAAAAAAAAGTTCCATGCTCAACATGTGACTCACTTTTATCAGCTCAAAAAACAAGATCAATCAATAAATGTGTCTTATTTTGTTGTGCAGCCAATTATTGTTAATGAGCCTCACTATACTTTACAGAACAAACTAAAATAATGCAGTGACATACCTTTACGTGACTAAACATGATAGATTTAAGATTTTAATGTTACAACCCGTACGAAAAAATTAAATACTAAAAGCGTATATAAATAACTTCATTAAGGATTATTTTAGTAAACATACCTACAAGAGTTAAGCTGTAGATATTAATAAATGAAATATTTCCTGTAGCTATGAGAAAATCTGTTTTTAGCAACCGGAAGTGTTATATAGGTAGATAAAAAAAAAATACTTTACTCATGGCAGGCTGTTAGAGATGTGATATGCTTAGATGAACTGGCTGAGTGAGAAACCATATGTTCTATATCTACATATAAGACATCTTTACTTAACAAATTTTCACTTAAAATTTTAAACAAAAATACTTTGTGCTTTTCGTTATATATAATGAAGTCTTTAATATTATTAAATATAAATATAAGTTTCCAGCTAAATATACATAGAAAAACCCTCTTTCAAGATTTTCATTCATTTAAATGAAAATAAATTACTTAACGTGTGTTTATATATACATATATATATATATATATATATATATATATATATATATATATATATATATATATATATATAAAAAATATGTATGTATATGTATATATAAATCAAGCTTTGTAAAAAGTGAAAAAATCAAAATAAATGAATAAAGCTAACTTCATCTGCAGTAATTATTTAAATTCTTTGCACAAAAATGCTTTGAGAGTTCTATTTTATATTTATCTCAATGTTCATTTAATTTAAATATAAATAATATAATAATAAATAAATTCAATTCATTAATATTAAAGTTATTCATTAATGACATAGAGTAATATTATAATATATATATATATATATATATATATATACACACACCCACACCCACACCCACATATACATACAGTATTTTATGTAGGTTATACGTATGCAAATGTTTATTTAAAACTTCAATACATTATTGTAATTATGAATAAATATTGATTTATTTTTCCATAATTTTCATTACCGTTATGTTACTTTTTATCTTTATTATTTTATTTGTGTATAAGACTTTTCAATAATTTATAAAATATAGGAAAAGAAAAGAAATATTTATATAACGAAGGACCTTTATGATTAGTGACCTATAAACTTTAGTAATTTTTCAAACTATAGTAGAAATGTGCATTGAAATAGAATATTTGTAATGTTTTTATTATAAAAAAAAAATTATATATACAGTATATATATATATATATATATATATATATATATATATATATATATATATATATATATATATATATATATATATATATATATATATATATATATATATATATATATATATATATATATATATATATATATATATATATATATATACATACATTTTTTTTTTGTGATTATAAATATTTCATTTAACATTCACAATAAAAATTCATTTTATTTGCAGTGATGTATTTCTGTTGCATTTTATTATTTGTTTTATTTGTTTATTATGCAATTTATATCTTTTTAGAGGAAGTGAAACGTACACAATACATTAAGCTTTGTGCTCATATCAACGGATATAAATATATTTAAAAAGAAAAAAAAACTTTTAAAGCTTTTTACGCTTACATAAAATGTGCATTCAAAGAAATTTTACTTTATATTGTATAAAATACGTGTGCGTTTTCATAAGTTAAAAACATTATTTAAAGTTGATATGTATAAAGCTTTTCAGTATATAATGAGAGTTACGAATAATTTGCTTCTAAATTTGTATAAAAGCATAACACTTCTGAATATTGATTACAAATTTGAATACAAGCAAAACTTTACTTTACAAGAATTTTACATTAACGTTTTTTGAAAAGCTTATAATATTTTATATTACGTAAAAACACAGTATACATTCATAAAGATCATATATGATATTAAAAAAAATTAAGTCTTATAAAAATATATTTTTAGCAAAGTATACAAAAATTTAAAAATTATAAAAAAACTTATAAATCCATAAAAAAAACTTTTTTAATATTTTTTTTGTACGTAAAATTACGACATTGACATTAATTTATGTGATACATTTTTCGAGAGATATAATTTGGCAGATGAACAAATCAGTGACGTGATATGAAGTGTGGTAAATGTGTATCTGTGGTTTATTCTTAGAAGCATGGAATATTATGATATATAAGCAACAGCTATAGAGTCGTAGTAGTAGTAATACTATATAACATACCACACGCAAGTATTAACATATGGCTATGCAAGATCCGTTTGCACCAGTTTAGAGGTTTTGTAGGCCGAGTATTACGTACAAAACCACGATATAGTATAGTTGACAGCCATTTACCACGCGATAAATGTCACTAACCTTCATTTTGATAGTGGTTAATTTTAGCATTCATTAACACTATAAATTATCACTATTTCCTATGTATATAATTATAACTAATTATATAGGATATGTTTTATTACTGTATTATATTGATAGTTTCTTCTTTTTTTTTCAAAAGTGTATTAATCATAATTTATGATTTTATTTTTATTGTATAGAGTATAATTAATTAAGAGGAAAAATTGTTAATGATTATAATTAATATTTATTTATAAAAAAAAAATTAAACAGTGTTAGAGAACGGTTTCTTTATTTTAAAAAATGAGAAGGTTGTAAATCTTAGTTATACCATGCCCGTGTCTTGAGTCATACATATATCTTAATCACAGTGTAAAAAAGATTTATGTGAAAAGATTGCATTATCAATGCTTGCTACTTACAACTTTTATCCAATCTTTTTCTTTTTTTATTCCTCCCCTTGATTTTTATGTATGTTAAATTAGGCGGGTTGCATTTTCCCTAAACCGTAAGTTTGAAGAGAGAGAGAGAGAGAGAGAGAGAGAGAGAGAGAGAGAGAGAGAGAGAGAGAGAGAGAGAGAGAGAGAGAGAGATTTCTTTCCTTTTAAATACTTTTTTTTACTTCTAAAGCAATTTGTTTAAGCATAATATAAAAGGATGCTTCATAATTTTTTATACATAAAAAGAAACACTTTTACTCACTTTTTCATTTTTTTCATGAGGCAGACATTTTAATGAATTATGATAGAATGAATAAGAGAAGAGAGGACTAATTTGAATGTTTTTTCTTCTTTTAACCCTGTGCTATATGTTACATTATAATGCGATAATATTTGATTGAATTCTATTTACGTATGTATCTTTCACTAAATTTACTGATTTAGTGATTAATATGATTTGATTTTATTGATTTTTGTATGATTTTACTAGTTTTGAAGTGTAAACACATAAATCAATAAAAATGCTATAGTTTTGCTACCCAAAAACAAAACTCAAACATCAAAAGTAAGAAATACGTAAAAAAAAACTTTTTGAAGTTAACATTCAGTATACTTGAACATCATAATTATTATATAAATATATATACTTATGTACAGCTTACATCATACGTGTAACTTAAATTCAAATAACATATTTAATTAATATTCATAATTAACAAGAATAAAACCTGTAATTGTTATTATATGATCTAACCGAACTAATAAAAATCCATTATCATACTTTGTATAATGATAATCAGTCAATAAGAGTATCCTATTTCTTAAAGGCGTAGAACACCTTGAACAAAAAAACATGTGTTATATCCTAAAAAACCTAAATATTAACGTTAATTTGGCCGGAGTAATTGATTTCTAATTTATTTTCCATTTACAAAATAGCAGCTGCGGGTTTGTGACGTCACAGCTCACACGCTCAATCTTTTTCGTCTACGCGCCCGAAAATAGGCGAGCTGTGACGTCACAAACCCGCAACTATCATTTTGTGAATGGAAAATAAATTAGGAATCAACGACTCAGGTCAAATCAACGATGATATTTAGGTATCTTAAGATATTAGACATGTTTAATTAAAAATAAGTCAATGATTACAAAAATTATAATAAAATAAATAAAAATATTGTTTCTACTTTATTTACACAGATTAAAAATTTACTAAGCTTCATTTTAAAATTTATGTATAAAAAGAAAAGTTTATAAAAAATACATTTTTATTGTTTTATATTATCATTCATGAGCACTATCCGCCATTTTTATTTTTTATCCTAGCAGGTAGGCAACCAGTTTGTCCGTTACGCCAACATTGTTGCATACTTCAAAGGATAGATTTAAATTCTGAGGAAAGAAAATTTATAGAAGAAAACAAAAACAATATAAAACTAAGAATAAAAAAGTTATTTTTCTCAAGTTTACACGCTAGAGGTGAAATTTGATATGACATCTCAATTGAACCGGAATATAAACAATAAAAAAAACTTTCTTTTTCCTGTTTTGAATTTTTATTTGAAAACTTTGTTTTTTTTTTACTTGTTTGTAAAATATTATATATTTTCAATTAAATTTTATATAAATTCAATCCTCAAACTATAACAAAATGAATAAATTGGTATAAATTCTTTTAATAATGTTATAATAATAATAATAAAAGAAAAATATTTTCTTTAAGAATAATCTTTGATGATATTTTAATTTTATATATGTATGTATTTGTATAAAGAATGAAATGAGAACTTGTTAAAATTATATTTTATTTAATTACGTTTTGACATACACAAAAGCTTTTTTGGTTACAATATTTTATATTAAATGTATATAAGAGGGAAAATAATCTTTCGTTCAAGTTTTAGTGTTTACTCTTTTGCTTATATTCAAGAGATAAAGGAATCTCTCTCTCTCTCTCTCTCTCTCTCTCTCTCTCTCTATTTCCACAACCTCAAGCTCCTCCCCCGCTCTCTTACGTTTTATATACGTATATATTGGTAATGCAATCTCTCTAACATAAACTACAAAAAGGGGATGACAGTCATTGCATTAAAACATTCCAGTTGAATTGGTCTCGTCGTGTGTGTGTGTGTGTGTGTGTGTGTGTGTGTGCGTGTGCGTGTGCGTGTGCGTGTGTGCAGGTATAAAAAGAGAGAGAGAGAGAAAGAGAAGGAGGGAGAGAGAGAGAGAGAAAAGGGGTAAAAGGAAAAGCAGGACAAGAGTAGTAGTAGTAAGTGATTACCGCAAATCAAATAGACGTGTTGGATAGTAAAAGGGAAAAGAGCAAAAGCAAAATAGGGGTGGTATCAACCACATGGTTGTGGGTGTTCAACTACTGTATATATATATATATGCTATGGAATGCATACTAAAAACTCCCAATTTAACACATACTATTCTCCCCTTTACTTTTTTTTCTCTTTTTTTTTTATTTTACACGTATACTCATCTTATTAGTTAAACAAATATAAAACATAGACTCCCCTACTCCTGTATTTATATAAAAGGGTTAAATGTTTTCAGATTAAACATTAAGATAATATTTTGATATCTTTCTTAACAGCATTAATATACAAACAATATAAGAATAGGTTATGTACAGATTGCTTCCTAAAATTGGAAGATTTAAAAGATTTTAGAATTTTAAACAGAAAAGAGAGAGCAATTTCTTTCTATCTTTTCATTTTTTTTAAAGAAAAATCCATTTTAATAACATTTACATATTGATTATATTCTTACGTAGGAAGGTATTGTTAGATTAAAGAGTATACTATATTTTTTATTTAATGTATTCATTATTACAATACCGTACATAAAAGTTAAATGATAGACGTATATTAAAATCTTTTTCATTTGTCCTCTTCAGTTCCCGACTTTTTAAAAAAATTATTACCTTGTCGCATATTTTTACCACGTTTTTGTGCGGCTCTTGGAATTACAAAAATATGTCTATTTTTATTTTTTCAAAAAGGTTTTCTTAGTTTTGCGGACCCTCTACCCACTCAAAATAGCTCAAAAGTGCTCAAAATAGCTAAAAAAAAAAATAATAATAAAAAAAAACGCAATTCAAGTGCAATTCTGGTCTAATTTTTGTATTTTAATCTCAATTTGTTCTATTTTTTTATGTTTTTTTCTACTTTTTATTGAGTTATCTGATGTCCACTGTATGGTATACTGGGACTGAACAAAGCTAAATTATGTAATATATATATTTTTTCATTATTGGTGTATGAAATTTGGTATTCTTATAAAATATTTAAATAATTATATAAAGTAAATAAAATTATTAAAAAATAAATAATACGGTAATTAATTTAACAAGTAACATTTAATTTTAATATAAAATAGAATTATAAGAGTATTTGGTAGAAAAAGTATTTTATTTATAATTTACTGTATTCCGTTCAAGATAGTTATTTTTTGTCTTTAATAGCAGATGTTGTACTTAAGAGAGAGAAAGAGAGAGAGAGAGAGAGAGAGAGAGAGAGAGAGAGAGAGAGAGAGAGAGAGAGAGAGAGAGAGAGAGAGAGAGAGAGAGAGAGAGAGAGAGAGAGAGAGAGAGAGAGAGAGAGAGAGAGAGAGAGAGAGAGAGAGAGAGAGAGAGAGAGAGAGAGAAAGAGATGTAGAGAAACGCAGCCCAGGCAGAATCTTGTCCCATTGCGATCTTAACTTGTTATAGTGAATGTGTAGGCGTGTTCAACGATTACCACAAGTTAAAAGTGTTATAGCGTATATATACTGTATATATAAGAGGGAACCACGCTTTGCAACTTGCTTCTTGTGTGGCCAATATATTTTTACCTTCTCTAACTTTTTTTTTATATATTATCTACATCAGAGACAAAAATTCTTTCTAACTTTTAATTTTTTAAAATATAAACATAACATGTATATTTATTTTTTGTAATTTGATTAATGAATTTTTTTTTTAAGTTTTTTTTTTTTTTTACATTATTTCATTTTATGAAATATATTTTAAATATTAATATCAGCATTTTATAAATATAATCTGTTATCTTTGATCTATCTATTTATATTAACTGCCAAGTTAGATTAAGCTTAATTAACTAGATTATTTATTCATAACATTTTTTTTTGTTTTTCTATTAAAATTTTAATGCTTTTTAACTCACAAATTATGAAATCAAAATATTGCGCAGTATTCTGCGAATACATATAAAATATTTACCTAGATGATTGTGTCTGTGTGTGTTTTATCAGTTGCACAAACTAGTATTTTTTGTAATACATTTCAGTACTGTTTAGTTTTATTATTATCGATAGTAATTGATTAGTTAAATAACATTTGAAACTCAAATTTGTTCAACAAATTGTTGTTGTTTTATTTATATAAAGTAGAGATTTTTTTTTTGTACAGTATGTTGAATTTTATTTTAAAACCAATTAAAAGTTCAATATCACGTATTTTCAAGAAATCTTACAGTCTTTTTTTCTTATCACTAGAAAAAAAATTAACTTTTAAAGTTTAATTTCTATGTTACTTCGTATTTATTTACAACAATTATTTATAACTCAATATCAATAATTTAGATATTTATTTTTAACACATTAATTTAAATATTTTAAATTTATGTCATTGTATATGTAGAATATAAAATTTAATTTGGAAGTCCAAAAAGTGCTTGTATACAAAACTTTATTATTAGCATAACAAGCTATATACTTTTTTTGGAGAATATTTTTTAATATAAAAATATACATCAAAAGAATTTTTTTACAAATCTTATTATTATTATTTTTATATATAATAGCCTTACAAAAAAAAGTTCTCAATAAACAAAGTTTATAAAATGATATTTTCACCATTATTATTGTTAGTGTAAAAGTTGATATATTTGTATACAAAGAAAGTTGGGGATTCTTAATGTAAAATTATTATTGAAATATTCTTCTAACATGAGAAGCCACTTAGTAAAAAAAAAAAAAAAAAAAAAAAAAAAAAAAAAAAAAAAAAAAAATCTACATTGTCTTTACGAGACCATTATATATGAGATGCGCGAATGAGGAGAAAAAAAGGAGAAAGAGGTAGAGTTTGAAAAAGAAAGAAAGAAAAAACTTATACTTTTCTATAAGGCAATGATGAACAAAGTGAAGAAAGCTGCACGAAGCTGTTGAGAGGGTTTTAAAATTCAATTTAGAAAACTCAAACCACCCCTTCTCTTTCCTCCCCTCAAAACCCCTAGCCCTTCCACCACCACCCCCTGTAAAAAAAAAACCCACGTTGTGAATCACTCTGCTACTTCGATTCACATTATGATAGAAGCACACAACCTTTTTGTATTGAAAAAAAAAAAAAAAAAAAAAAAAAGATTTACTGACTCACAAGCTAGTCTCTTGATATAAAAATATATAAGAAAGGAAAAAAAAATCTTTGTTATAATAAGTGTCTCAACAAAATATACCTCATTTTTATTTATTATTCTAATAGCACTTTTACTTAGGTGTATTATTTTTATTATTATTCTTGTTTAAATCTCTCTCTCTCTCTCTCTCTCTCTCTCTCTCTCTCTCTCTCTCTCTCTCTCTCTCTCTCTCTCTCTCTCTCTATAATATATATATATATATATATATATATATATATATATATATATATATATATATATATATATATATATATATTCATACAAGCTCTAAAATTAATGAGTTAAAAACTGTTGAAAATACCATCATATAAAGTTGTTTTTTTATTTCTTAATAAGACTGTAATATTATTTTAATCTCTTATAAAATATTAGATAAAAAAAAAGTGAGACAAAGATATAAAAGTTAACTGTACATAATTTATATCTATCACCATGAAAAATAAATTTTCAAATATTTTTGTTTTCATTTCTTTTTATATTTTTTGTTCACTACATATTTATGTATCCTGTATAAGTTCCGAACTCAATAAAGTGGACAATTCTATAGTATTTGCACAATAAATATCAGATATAGTATATAGAACCAAAAGGCAATAACAGGCATGGTCAGTAAAATATGACGTCATTGCTAGTTCTCCTTTTTATTTTGTTATTTTTTTTTTATATACTTTTTTTTTTCGTCGCCATACTACCGAGAGCAAATAATGTTTTTAGAGAAAATGGAATAACCAACCACAAATCACTTTATTGTATTTTTGTTTTTTATATACTAACTCACTTCTGTGTTGATTTTTTAACATTCTACCAATTTTTATAAAATTTTATTTAATTATATTAAAAAAAAAAAAAACGTATTTTTTTTATATGTGAATGAAATTAATCAACAAAATGAGATTTATTTTAAGTAAATTAATTACAATTCGTTTCAACTTAATTTGTAGAAAAAAAATTTTAGCTTCAAAGAATGTACCAAACAAAATTATCTATCAGATATACGGATAAAAAAAAAGGTTTAATGCAAATATGGGTCTCTAATGTACTCTTTTAATAAGTTAAGAGTATCAGGATGTTAAAGTCTAGTTTAGTTTACACTTGGCTATAAAGCTCTGTTAACATACAAAAAAAAAATATATATATATCAATGCAAAAACATTTAAAAAAATATTTTTCAATGCAATTTTTGTCACTCTCGTTTTATAGCGTTATGTAAACTATACTGTACATAAAAATTTATTATTTTATTTTAAATGATTTGTATGAGTTTAATAGACAGTACTTAACATTTAACAAAATAAAGGTATTACATTACGGAACACAAATATTACGAGTTTTATTATTATTATTATATTTTTGTTAATTTGTTTATTTTTTTGTCTAGCATACAATAACTTTTATATCATCGCAGACTAATTGAACTACATACAAAAAATATATCTTAAATGAAGAAATATACTATCATGATAATATAGACTTTTAATCTCGACGGTTTGATCTAATTTTACAAACACAATTCACGCTACGATACGAGTAAAGCATAGTCACTGAACTATAGCGACTCACATAATGCTTTATTTTTGTTTTGAAAACCAAAACCGTCAATGTATATATATGGCAAATGTCAGAAGTATTGACATATTGAAATTATCAACATGAAAACAATATAGTGATGTGTCAAAGCAAAAATTTCATTGTTGTTTCTTGAAGATAAGAAAGATCGCTGACGTGAGGATGATTGTTGTCATGACAATACATTTCATTCTTATCATTTTCCGGACTAGACATAACTAAGATAAACATAAAAAAATATGTTGGAGAGTAAAGCTTATTTCGCACCAGACAAAAAAAAAAAAAAAAAAAAAAAGAGGAAAGAAAAGAAAATGACATCAATATCATTTGTCTTTTTTTTTTTTTTTATTTTACGCTAAAATATCCTTTCTTTCTTATCTAAGAAGAATGAAAGAAAAATAATAATAATAAAAACTAAGACTTTTATTTTTATCGTAAGTGATTCTGTTATAAAAGCTTCTTCTTTTTTATATTAATCAATTATATTTTGATATATTATATAAAATATTATATTTCTTACTTTAGTAAATGAAATGTTGTTTTTTTTAATGATAATATTTAAGTTAAACGTATGTTTTCATAAAAAAAATAGACATTAAAATAAATATTATCGTGTTATTTTTTTTAAATATTATCTTTTATACAACATGAATTTTCATAGCTTTCAAATTTATAACTGTCAGCTTATGTACAAGATAGGGGTTTCATTTTTAACAAGATTTTTTATTTTTTATTATTATATTAAGTCAACTTTTTTTTTAACGTATCTTTATTCTACTTTTTAGTTTGTAGTTTGCTTTTGTCTATGTTTCTTAGTCTTTTATTTAGTTCATAAGAAAATCACATAATACTGACAAGTGTTTATTATTATTTTTATTTATCTATTTAGTTTAGAAGGTTAAACATCATTAAATGTTAAAAGCAACTTTGATGCAACATTTTTATGGATAGCTCAGTTACAACGATGTGGAAAATTGATATTTATGATATATATTCTGTCTATAAAATAAAAAAAAAAGAAAGAACTACAAGATTTTTAGACTTTTTTTTTTCTTTTTGTAAACGTTTTAAATCGCCTTCACTAAAGATTAATTGAGGGGAAAATATGGTTGCAAGTGGCGAACATGTTCAGATTGATTTGGCGGGTTTTGCCTTGTCGTTTTCTGTTAAAGAAAAAGACCTTACACATGATATATTAATTTTAAAAGGTATGACAATTTTCTATTTATTTATAATTTTATTTATATATTTTTCAAATAAATATTATATAATAAAGATAAAATAATATTTTTAAAACATTTTATTTAAGTGCTTTTATAAAATTATTGTTATTATAATTATGTTTTGTTTTGTTATATTTCCGTTTTACCCCTATATTTATTTTAGCACCTTGGTCTATAGGCTACTTCTATAACGTTCCATCAATGCCTTTACACGTACACTTCGTGGTTAAGGTTAAAGAGTGCTTTGGTGGGAAGTTAATATAAATAATGTTCAGACGAAGTAAGCGTTATCGGTCTTTTTTTTCCCCTCAGTTAGAAAAATATAAGAACTAAAAGTATATAAAAATATAAACTATAGATATGTTTTTATTGTTTTTTCTTCCAATTTATGTTCTATATATTAAATTTATTTTAAACTTGTTTAAAGTGATCAAAATTCATATTTATATGAATATTTTTTTATTTATGTATGTTATTAAATGGTGCGAAAAAAATTGGTTTTATTTTCAATTTTATTTCCATATAAAAGATTTTCATCTCTGCTGTATTTTTTTTTCACGTTTCTCACTTTTCTTTTATTTCTCTTCTATTTTATCTCAAAAATAAAAATGGTATAAAGAGAAAGAGACCATTGTATTGATTTATTGAATTAGATATAGAAGAGGTAACTCATGCATAAAGTCACGAAACTTTAAAATATTGAATTCAATTTGAAAAATAGTGTGCCAAGTTTTGAATTTTATATTGAACGACAATAATATACTTTTTTTTTTTTTAAAACAAACTTCAATAAAGTAAAAATTTATTTATTTCAAGTCTCATTATTTATTTTGACAGAAAAATAAATTAATATTTCGCTAAATATTTTTTTATTCTTTATTTTAATTAAGTTTTTAATTATAATTGATTTAAAATGGATTCATTTACAATATGTTATATTTATAATCAATTTCCTGTATACTAAAAAATTAAAACTAAAGAAAATTAATTTCCCATTTCAATATAAAACTAAAATCAATCGATTTTATCAGAAGATGATTGTACCGTTATTAAAAGAAAATATTATCACAACATTATGACATAAATAATTATTAATACATTATTTATTACTTTGGTGCTTAATATCTAAAGATTTATTGGAGCAAAAAATATAAAATAAACATCGTTTACTATTATGCATCAATTATAAAATAAATGATTATTAATTTTACTTATAACCATATTTTACTTTTTTTTTTTTTTTAAATAATGTTGTGAGTATAGGTTATATATAATATAAAAAAGTATAATAAATTTATAACAAAAATTAAGTTGCCACCATGTCAACGGTATATGTATACATACATTGTGTATCCTTTATAATATATGATCTATTTTTCTTCTAAGCTTAAAGCTTTTATAAGCGTATATTATATACGTTTTACATCATAACATCATCATCTTTTACCTTGCGGGGGTTATTTAACCCTTTTGGCATAACATTTTATCTCTTATAATAATGGATCTTATGACAGTAATTATCTACACTCGCACGTATATATACCTTATACCTTTTATATCACCACCGCATATTCTATAGTGTTTCTAATGTTTTAATATAGTATATTATATGAAATGGAACGTATCAATTTTACAAAACTTTACTTTATCATGTACTTCATCATTAGTCATTAATTTTAAGCTTTTAACAGTCATCTCCCTCCTCTTTTCTCTCATTTTCAAATTACTATTAAATTATGGATAAATTTAATATAATGGAAATAAAGTAATAATAATAATAACTTATTGCTTCATTAAAATATAAAGTTAATTTATAAATTGAAAACTACAAAAAGTTACAAGAATTATGTGATTACAATTAACTTTGTTAATTTTTTTTTTATAATTAATAATACGAATATATAAAATTAATATTACATATTGCTTTTTTTTTATATAAATATCTGGAGGGTATTATCACAGCAATATAAATTTTTGTCGTAATTTATATAATGAAACTTGTTAGACTTTCCTTTGTATCATTTTAATTAGTACCATTCCATAATATTAATTAATGAAATAATTGAAAATATCTTCTCCTTTTTTATGTATGAATAATATTGTCAATAAAAGCTTTATATACTGTCAGCAAAAAAACAAACAAAAAAGTAGATGTAAACAAAAAAAAAATGTAATGCAAAACAACACAAACAGAAAAATGTATACGTATAATACATTAGCTCCAAATATGCCATAGTTTATATATTTATATTATATTTTGTGTGTGTGTGTGTTTTAGATGTATAAAAGCAAAAGCAGTGATGTAATGCTAGTATGCTAGTCAACAAGAAGCATTGCGAATTACACTCTTTATATATATATATATATATATATATATATATATATATATATATATATATATATTACTGCTACTCTTTATTCACATCGTGTTACATGCTAACAAATGCAATGCACAGTATAAGAATAATAGACGTTTCATTTATTAGCAATCCCACAATATAATATATTTTTTTTTCTCTCTCTCTCTCTCTCTCTCTCTACATTTACAATATGTATGAAAGAAATGTACTTTGCTTGAATTTAGTTCACCATTAATTTTTTTCAATGATAAATCTATCTTTAGAATTTAATATCCATTCAATATAAAATGTCATACATTTTTTTTTTTTGAAACTCTATTACGTATTAAGTTTAATATGAAAAAATATATATTTATAATTGCGTTATTTAAATAACATTTTAATTATATATTTATTATAAAAAAAAATGCATAAAAGCAAAATTGAAAAAATTAAGACTAATATATATCTTTTATACTTAATACTATTAAAGCTTACAAAAAGAATGAAAAAAAAAATGTATCCATTTATTTACAATGCATGAAATACAATTTTTCTGGTATTATTTACTAGAAATTACATCATTACTCTTTTTTTTTTCTTTATATATATATATATATATATATATATATAAAAGAAGAAGAAGAATTATATAAATAAAGTAATATTATAAGCTTCAATATAATTATTATTAAACTTTAAATTTGAGTTAAACTTGTTTAAAAAGCTTGTTGAATTTAATAGACTTTTGCATAAAAAAACTTATATAATAATTGTTTGAGAACAAAAAAAATATATATAAAAAAAGAACAAATTTATCGCATCAATAAATCCACTTATTATTTACTATAAAAAAAATTTTTTCCTTGTTTACTAAGCTCTTGATTTTATTTCCATATGCATGATTTTTGTTTTTTCACAATAATTCAGTCATTAAACTCAAGTAGTAGAATATAAGGTTCATTGAGTATCCTTAGTTGATAAAACTATTATAAGTATTGTTATAATTGAATGCTCTTTTATTATTATTATTATTTATTACAATAAAGGTAATTTATGTTATAGGTTTGTATGCTCCTCGATGCTTCCGCGTCAAAAAAGATTATCTGCCGATTCCACAGACCCCGCGAACAGATTAACTGCGAATTCCATACTTTCCACGAGTGGAGTAACTGCAGATTCCGCCAGCGCGACCCGCAGAGCAAGTGCAAATTTTTTATTGCTCCCCAAGAGATCATGTGCATTTAGCAAGTAGACTATCTGCAAACTTAATTTTATTTTTTTTATTTTTAATTTCTTAGCATTGATTGATTATTTAATTATTAAAATTACTACCTTAAAAAAATATTAGTCCTATAGGATGAAAAAAAAAAAAAAAAAAAAAAAAAAAAAAAAAAAAAAAAAACTAACAATATAAATATAATTTTCTTTACACAATTTTGTTAATAGTTAACAACTTTTTTTATGTAAAATGCTCTATTTTGTCAATTATTTAGCTGTAATATTCTAAATTAACATTCATAACACTTTTTTTAATGATATTTCCTTGTAAAAACTTTTTTTTTTCTAATACTTGTAGTACTTACTTCATAATTTTAAAGGCGAAATACAAATTATTATTATTTTTAACTTAAAAATGAAAGAGAGAACAAACTGCTTTTGAGAAATAAAATTTTCTTTTTGAAATTAAAATTCACTTTACGACCTAAAAATTTAATAAAATTATAACTTTTTTCCTATACATCAATACCAGCAGCCAGTAAAAAAAATTAGCAGTAAACTGCATACTACTCACAACACAGACTGAATGAAAACTGAGCTCTCTTGGTTAAACATCGGAATTTAGTTTAAAGTATTGGGCAGGATAAAGGCTATATTTTATTACGTTATTCTAATGTGGACTTTGAACCTTCAAAATGGCATTCTGTAAAACTCTTGGAAATTTCTAATCTATTAAACAAAATTTAAAAATAAAAAATATATAAAATAACAATAAACGTAGTATAATATAATAATAATAATTATCGAGTATTAACTTTTTCATTACATATTGCCATTATTTAAATAACTAAATGATTCAAAAGCAAAGAAAATAATATTTTATTTTATTTTGTGAAATTTTAAAATCTATTATTATATATTTTAAATACAATATTAAAAAATCAAACATAGCGAAAAGAAAAAGAAAATTACTATCAATAACACGACAAGTGAACCTGTGGAAAGTGTAGATAGTCTATTCGCCAGCAATAAAAAATTTGCACTTGCTCTGCGGGTCGCGCTGGCGGAATCTGCAGTTACTCCACTCGTGGAAAGTATGGAATTCGCAGTTAATCTGTTCGCGGGGTCTGTGGAATCGGCAGATAATCTTTTTTGACGCGGAAGCATCGTCCTATTGTACGATGTAATAGATTCCAATATAAGAGTCAATAAATATAAGAAGGTTATTTTGAAAATTACTTCAACCAATTTTATGCACTTAAATGTAATTTATATATAACCTATCATTTTAATTTCGAAATTAGTGGAGAATGTACTGATATATCATCGGGATAGAGCACAAACCATATCAACAAAAGCAGCAAAGTCAAAATTCATATCTCTTTGTATACTGTTTTAAACGTTGTTGCTTTTGTAAATACACGTTTTGTGATCTAACCCGACGATATGTGGTACTTTATGTTTTAGCATTAATATTTTTATTTATATTTTATAAGTAGCAATTTAAAATCTGAGCCTATATAAATTTAAGTGCAGTATATATATATATATATATATATAAATATATATATATATATATATATATATATATATATATATATATATACACACACACATTTTTTTTAATTTGAAGTAAAAGTTTGCTTTTAAGAATAAACCTAATTATTTTAATTTCAGATTTGTATTGAATTGATTAAAAATAACACAACTTTTTTCTTCAATAGCTTAACAGTGGAAATTATCTCATTGTTATTAAAAATATAGTTCTTTAAAGTATTAAATATCTAAGGAAAGTCACCTTAAAATTCAATGTTTTATATATTCATTTTTGATTTTTTTTTTTCGTCAAACTATATAGGATATAAATTCAAAGAATGATGTCTTTATCAGAAAAATATGGGCTTATAGAAATTGGCAAAAAAAAACTCTTTAGTGGAGAAAAAACTCTTGCCAAATCAATACACTATATTGATTAAACATGTTCTTATCACTTTATAGTATTTTTCAGTCGGTAAAGTTATTGAAAATGTATGAATGCTGCGTGTGAATTTAACTGTATGTGATTTTATTCTTTAAAAGCGTTTCGTTTTACACTTTAAAAAAAATATCTCATTTAACACATTACATTTTCTTATAAGAGACATGAAATAATTCTACATTAAGTTTAGAACATTAAATATGGAATAATTATATGAGAAAATTATTATTATATAAGGTAGAGAGTTTATGACAAAAAATATGCGTCGCATACCAAGAAAATATTCATTTGCATAATGTTAGTAGTAGTTATATAGAACTGTGTTGCAGGGCTTAAGTTTCTACATGTCACACAATTTTTTTTTGTGTGTTTTTGTAAGCATAAAATAAAGCCACCTTCACTGCAGTAAGCAAAGCCAGAAAGCAAGCAAAAGAACAAGTAAGCTCAAGCAGAACTAAACATGTAACCAGAAGTGCTTTGAGCAAGAAAGCATGACTTGGCATTTTAAGCTACATTATTTTTTTTTCTCTCAACTATTTAATATTATATAATATACTGTAAATATAAAAAAAAATCAATTTCGTAAACTATAAAGTGAAGAAAACTTTAAATTTTATCCCGTACAAATTTTTACAATGTAAAGTTGTATTTACATCAAAAGAACCAAATTACCTGGTTACGTGACTGATGGTTATAGAACGATGTTAAGTAAAGTTATAAGAGTTTAATGTTGTCCCTGATGTACATAAAAATCCCCTGGTGACAGAATTTTTTTTATCCATGTACTTCCGAACCGCTATTGAAGTTACGTAACCGTATCGCAATCGACAAAAAAAAAAAAAAAAGAGAATTGTATTTATCAAAGTTGAACCGGCTATGGTAACATAACAATCTTGTATCTAAGATTCATATGAAAAGCGTAGAACACCTTATACAAAAAAACTTGTCTAATATCCTATACATATCTACGTTGATTTGGTCGGAGTAATTGATTTCTAATTTATTTTCCATTTACGATATGGCAGATGCGGTTTTATGACGTCACAGCTAGCTTAATGCCGCGTACTTGGACCAGCGAGCGGTGACGTTATAAAACCGCATCTGCCATTTTGTGAATGGAAAATAAATTAGAAAGCAATAACTCCGGCTTAATCAACTTTGATATTTATACTCGTATATGTTAGAATACTAGACAAGTTTTTTTTGGTTCAAGTATGTATACACCTTCAATATTATATAATTATAGCGTTTGATTTAAAATTTCTTACTATTGCATCAAGCGTTAAAAAAAGTTATAAAATGGTTTTTCTTGTGTAGTTAAATGAGCACCGCCAAAACTTAAGTCATGTTAATATATCCTGAAATTTTAATACTCAATTTAATGTGTATATTATACATTTATCAGTTTCAAGACTTTATATTAGCATACATGAAAATGATAGTGTAAATTAAGAAAGTCATCAATATTATCTCGTGAAATAATGTTAATTAAATATAATTTTATTACTTTATATATATATATATATATATATATATATATATATATATATATATATATATACATATTACATATATATATAAAACAAAATTAGTAATATGGTTTACAACAACTTGTAAAGTAATATTAAATTTTAATAGTCATGCGTGAGTTAACTTATATAAATATATATATATATATATATATATATTATATATATAATGTATATACTGTACTATGTATATTCACCATACATATATAGGGAAAAGTTGTTAAATAAGAGAATGTTTGGAATTTTGTAATACTAATTTCGAGGTTTGCTACAACAGTTTTAAGGGAGGTTTGCAAGGGGGTGGGGGGTGAGAATATGTTGTGTCTCGTAACATTACATGAGTAGCTATATAGATATAGCTCCGTCTCTCACATGTTGTAGAACGTGACTATACATGAACTGAATGGAAAATACCATCACCACAGTATTATAGTAAGTATGGCATGCCAAACGTGTCTGAAAATACCATGAGAAACAAATGAATGTCGGAAAAAAAATGTCACATCTCTTTTCAACTTTCTTTTTTAACTTCAAAAACTTTTCTTTTTCTTTTTTGTATTTGAGTGACATTGGAAAAATATATATATTTTTTAGAGTGTTTTTAATTTTGAGTTATAATCATAAAATGTCTTTTTAATGTATTATTCTTAAGATATTTTCACAACTAAATTGAAAAATTGGAATTGCTAAGAAAAAAAAAATCTTTTTGTTGCGCGTTTAGAAAAAGCATTGTTAAAACATAATATACATGTAAATACGTAAGTACATTATAAATGCGTTGCCATTCAATGTGATGTGTATCATTTGTGATATTTAGTGTGAATTAAATTAAATTTTAACTATAATTTAATTGTATAAATTATTGAAACAACTTTTTTTAATATGCGTACTGTATTTTATATAAAAACATTACATACATGTACGTATATAAACAAATAGAACCAACAAATTCTGTTATGTGTATGTATAACTATATTAAGTCACTAAAAAAAAAGTACAAATAAGTGAATGGTTTATCATTAACAATAATAAAAATTATTTGTTGGAATTTTTAATTAAATATTATGATATGCACAATTTGAATTTCAAAAAGCATGAAAAAGTGCTATACGTATATTGGTCTCAGTAAACGATTTCGTATCAATATTTCAACCTTATTTGTTCTTACAAATCAAAATATAATTTAGTAGCATATTCAATGAATGATGAAGATTGTTATTTCCATATTCATATGTTATGATACATAAATACAGTATAATGTACTTTTTACGTATGGTATTGCGTTATATTTTAAAGCAGACTATAAGAAAATGATACTACAATATTATGAAGTCTTACACACACCACGATATACTTATATATATATATATATATATATATATATATATATATATATATATATATATATATATATATATATATATATATATATATATATATATATATATATATATATATATATATATATAACAATTTATATTTCATATTTCGTCTTAGTAATATATTCCATTACCATCTTATTATAAATTTATTTTGTAAAGTAGCAGCAACTCCTAAATTTCTACGGCTTATCAGCCCGCTGCACACAGATGTTCAAACTGCTGCATACAATTCAGGATACGGTAGCTTTTTGCGAAAAAAACATGAATGTAAAGCTAAGCAAGCTCACTGGTTTGGAATTTATATTTTTTATGTATATATACATACAGACACATTGATACCACAATTCTACATATAATACTTCACATTTATAACGATATATTTTATTATATTATTTCATCTTGCAGTATATATTATGCTCTAAATAACTATGTAAATATATATTTTTTTAGGGACAAACTTTGAAAGAATATAAATAAATACATATATTGAAAAAAAGTACAGTTTTATTTTATAAAAAAAAATGTTCTAATTTATTCTTGTTTTACCATTAAATTTTAACATTATTTTAAAAGTATAATTTTTTTTTATAATTTACATTTAATTTTGTTCTGTTTTTTATTTTTACAACATAAAAATATTTTTTTATTTTTAAATATGTGTTGTTTTAATGAATAATGTAAAAATATATAACTACAACATTAAAATGAACTGCAGATTTTAATCATTATGTTATTGTTATTATTATATTTTACGTTTAAAATAAATATGCATGAAATCTTAAATATTTAAAGAAGAAAAAAGTGTTTTTAATGGTTCTTTATTTTCATTTTTTTTTATATATGTAAGAAACTTTATTTTTTAAATAAATGTAAACAAAAGGAAATCAAATATAACACTCATCAGTATACAAAAACAAGACGGAGGAAAAATATTAATGAAAAAATCTCTTCTTTTTTTTTCTACTAAGGCTGTTGTTTTCTCTTAAATTTTTTTCTTTTATGCCTTACGATTTGTGATGTTTTCAGTATAAGGCGTGAGCATTTTTTTTCCTTTAGTGGTTGCCTTTTTAGTACTCACTATTTTTTTTTCTTTCGTATTCCTGTTGCTTAGCATGAATAATTCACTTGTGTGGGTCTGCAGGTTCAACGAACACACAGCCAACTCATTTCTACTCTCTGTTCTCAGATATCGTTTTCTCTTACTCTTATCCTCATACGTACGTATATAGAAGGACGAAAAACGTAGTTTCACGCCTGTTCATGCAAATTTCCGTCCGTCGTTGCTGACTATATTTCAAAGTGACTTTCTATGCTGAATTGCAGCTGACGCACTTTTTGTTCTCTCTCTCTTTCTCTTTTCGCACTCACATTTTCTTTTTCTTTTTATCTTTTCATGTGTGTTTGCAAAAGTAAAGTTTTTTTTTTTTTTTTTTTTTTTTTTGAACATACGAACACTATGCATTGAAGAATGTTAAATTTTAAACTCTTCCTTTTTAAAAATATGACAGAGCTTTTATTTTTCTGTCATGTTTAACTGACAGTTATACATTATTATAATATAAAATACCTTTTTTTTTGGTTAAGCATAATGTAAAAAGAAAATGTTCAAATGTTTTTAATATTTAACAACTAACAAACATAAATTTATATACAATTTAACATAATAAAAAGTTATGTAATTATGCAAATTATAAAAAGTTAAGTTAAACTAATATAATGAAATGTATATATATATATATATATATATATATATATAAAGTAGTTTGTTGTTGTTTTTCATTCTTTTTTTATGACCATAGTTGAAGTGCAACTACTTAAATTTAAAAAATAATAATAATAAAGTGAAAAATATATTAAGTTCATAATGTATATAGTAACATACAAAAGGTGGGGACACAACTTGTTTAAATTAAAATATTCTATGTCTGTTTATGTCATATGTATGACAAATTTTTTAAAACACAAAGAATGAATAAAAAATATAATATAATAAGTTAATTTTGTGCTGAGTGTAGAATTGTATATGTATAACACAAAACAACTAAATTTTAATGATAGAATCCTGTTGAGAAGAGAAGTCTATAAATATTGATATTACATAAAATATATTACTTTTTATAATAGTGGAACATTGATAATAATTCTTAAATATTAAAAAAAAAAAAAAAAAAAAAAAAAATCTTTTTCTTTATGACTATGTTCTAATTTTTAAATCGATAAACCTTATATTGACACTAAATTCCTTCTGTAACGATTTCCAATATACCCAGTTTATATTTTTATTGCATTTTTCTGACACTATTGATCCACTTTAGTCAACCATAAAATTCAAAGTAATATTTTGAGAGAGAGAGAGAGAGAGAGAGAGAGAGAAGAAAAAAATGTATGCGTTCATTTTAGTGCTGCATGCTAAAAAAAAATCTCAAGTTATATCATAGGGAAAGGGTTGGCAATAAGTTAAGTGAGTTGTTGTTTTGCTTTCTCCCCCCCCTTTTTTTTACTCTTATGTAGGTAGATTTTGGACCTAACATAAAAAGAGAAAAAAACTGTTTTGACCTGTAAAATCCATATCACTTTTTTTTCACCCTTTAACTGGGGGAAAAAAATAATAAAAAAAATTTACATCTATTTTCACAATACATTTTTCTTTCGAAAAAAAAAAGTTTATTAATAGAAAACACGTTAAGTTTTTGACATTAATAATTTTTTATATATGAAAATATTGTTACGTAAAAGCGACAAGCAATATTGTGAGACAATTTATCATTTGAGTGCGTGTTTTTTTCTTCCTTCTTTTCTTTTCCTGTTAGTTTCTCTTCTTACAACAACATGGTCTTTCTATTCTTATTATAAAAGTTATTAGTTTACTAGTTTGATTTGTTGCTTTTAAGTTTTTTAATCATTAATTTTAATCAAAATTAACTTTAATTGGCATGTCACATTATTAGTTTTAGAACAGTAAAACTTAATATAAAGACTAATATATCATATAATAATTTATATATAATAGAATATAAACATTAAAAAGTAAGTTTCATAATTTTCATATAGTAAAAGATTAATATATAATGAATGGTTTACTTTATAACCATGTATAAAAAAATTCAGTAAAAAAAAATATATATATATATTTTCATCATGAAAACTGCGTAAAATATTTCATGTTATGTACAGTACACTTCTGCTTAATGTTTCCCAACAAGAGTTTCTTCATTAAAAAGAAGTGGCAAAAAGAAAAAAAAAGTCTCTGTGTTTTTTAATGTAAAAAGAGTGAGAAAGGCCTTTTTTTCCTCCCCTTTCTTCTTTCTGTTTTTACTATTATAAAATATATCCTTAGATTTTTAAATAAGAATGTAAATCCCTGAATGATTCTCTTAAAATTTTTAGAATTGCTTAATTTTTGTGTCAGTAGTGCATAAATACTGAATTTCATTGGTATCTATCGATCCTTACATTGTTTAATATTTAAATAATATTATAGGTTTAACGTTAATGCCTTAGCTTAATCAAAGTTACATTTTACTGTAACTGAAAGGATACAAGTTGAAGTTATCATAAATATAGTATACAAGTAGTCGGAAATAAAAACATTAAAAAATTTGAAGGGAATTTTTTGAGTTAATTTCTACCAATATCTATTTGTTCTTAATTTATACGATGTAGTTTAAAATTCTGAAAATCAAATTTCTCTCCTACTTTATTGAAGGTATTAGAAAGGCAATTGTAGCAACTATAATTATGACAAAATAAATAAATGCATTTTCAGGATCACGACCATTGCATATTGGAGAACAAAATATTGAATCAACATTTTTGATTCAATATTTTGTTCAACATGGAGTCTAATAAATGCTTTTTTTTTTTTTTTTTTTTTTTTTTTTTTTTGAAAATTGCATGGTAATACTACGAGTAAATACCTTTTTTTTTTTTTTTTTTCGTTCTTCTTCTTTTAATTTTTTGTATTGTTAAGTATCACTGTTCAATTTAATAACAAATGTATTTCATTGTTGTTGATGAACACACATTATATTAGATGCTCTGGCACAAATTAAGAAAAAATGTTTTCATGCGAGTAATCCAAGTAAATAAAAAATTTATTTATGTATTTTTTTCATCATCATTTCAATAATTGTGAAGTTAACTTAGGGGAAAATAATTCTGGAGTTGCAATTTTTTGGAAAGACAATTTAATTCTAAAATTACACTGTAAACTTTATAATGGAAGAGGTATTTCAATGATATATGAAAATATTTTAATTATAAATGTATATGTTTATGCAGGAAGTAAAAATAAAAATAAAAGGAATAATTTTTTCAATGAAGAAATTGTTCCTTTAGTATCAAGAAATAATTCTGGAATTATTTTGCTTGGAGACTTTAACTGTGTTATAGACAGGATGGATCAAACACCAGGTTTTAATATGTGTAAACCGTTGGAGAATATGATAAAGGGTATGGATATGTCTGATGCCTGGAGATGGACGAATAAAAAAGAAAAAATGTATACTTTTATTGCTAATAGATTTTCGTCGAGATTAGATAGAATATATATAACAAAAAATTTATGTAAAAATATAATAAATACTGAAATTTGCCCAATAGCTGTATCTGATCATATAGGTTTCTCTATGAATATTACAGGTATGAAGTTAAATAAAAAAATATCCCATACAAAAATATTGTGGAAATTTAATTCGAGTATATTATTTAAAGAACAATTAACTAAGAATTTTTATAAGGTTTGGAATAATATATGTTCTATGAAAAATATGTTTGATACAGACATAGATTTTTGGGTGAGATATGCAAAACCAAAAATTATTCTGTTTTTGAAAAATGAAAGCAAAGAAGATAACTACTGGAAAAAATCTACCTTTGATTATTACAACCAAGTGTATACAGATATGGTACAAGAATGTAGCAAGATGGGAAAATATAAAAGTGAAATTAAAAACATAAGAATTGAAATTATTAAAATGCAGAATAAATCTTTGGAAGGTCTGAAAATAAGATCTAAAGTAGGAAAGTGCTTCACTTCTGAAAAAATAGGTATATATCAAGTAATGCGTGAACAAAAACGTGGTAAAAATAATATTGTTAAAAAAATAAAAACTAATTTAAATACCTATACAGAAGACGATGACATTCTAAATGTGTTTTTTCAGCATTATAAAAATATGTTTGGCAGCAATTATATTCAACAGTCTTTAACTGAAATGAAAGAATATATTAAAGAAAACATGCCGATAATAACTGAAGAAACGACTGAAAAAATAAAGAAACTTAATGAACCTTTCACTGTAAACGAAATAAAAAATTCAATTTTTCAATTTAGTAACAATAAATCACCTGGAATGGATGGACTTACTATTGAATTTTATAAACACATGTGGGATGTAATAAAAAATGAATATACTGATGTAATAAATAGTGTGTCAAAGAATGGTTTTATTTTGAATGAAGAAATAAGAGGCATAGTTAAACTTATACCAAAAATTGCCTGTCCTCTTAATATAGCAGATTGGAGGCCACTCACACTTATGAATGTAGATTATAAAATATATGCCATTTCTAAAGCAAACAGAATCAAAACTATTCTTGCTGAAATAATTGACGAGTCACAAACATGTTCTGTTACTAATAGAAACATGTCTGACACGATAAACGATCTTAATATTACTATTCAATATATGCTATCAAAATTTACTAATGGTGCCATTATAGCTATTGACTTTAAAGGTGCATTTGATCGAGTTAGTCATGATTATATGTGGTCTATTTTTGAGGTATACGGTTTTGAACAAGACTTTATTGACAGTTTAAAGCACCTGTATTTTAATGCTAGTTCACAAATATATGTTAATGGCAGGCTTTCTGAACCTTTTGAGATTAAGAAGTCTGTGAGACAAGGTTGTCCTTTATCAATGATATTGTTTTGCATGGTGTTGCAACCATTATTAATAAGTATTAAAAAAAATATAAAAGGTATTCCAGTTTTTGATTCTTTCTTTAAAGTTGGTGCTTACGCTGATGATGTATCAGTTGGTGTTCAAAATCAGCAAGATACTGATACAGTTAAAATATTAATAGACAGATACTCCAAATTTTCTGGAGCTGAGTTAAATGAATCAAAATGTGAAATACTTCAGTCAAAAAAAGCCAAAAATATAATTAATTGTAACTGGTTGCAAACAAAAGAGTCAATAAAGGTGTTGGGGATTATTTTCTGTAACACTTTTAAACAAACTCAATTAAAAACATGGCAATCTGTGCAGAATAAGGTTATTAATACTTTATATGAAAATAAATGGAGAAATATATCACTGTTGGAAAGGGCTGATTTTGTTCAAACATTTGCATTTAGTAAAGCCATACATACAGCAAGTATTTTGCCAATTACTAATGTGATTGAGCAAAAGATATCAAAGCATATTGGTTTCTTTATATGGTCTGGTGAAACATTTCGTATAGCCAAAGAAAAATGTTATTTGCGGCCTGAAAAAGGTGGAATATCTCTATTAAATGTCAAAGTTAAATGTGAAGCATTATTATTAAATTCTGCCTTCAGAGCTTATAGAGGCGTTGGCTCCAAATTATTAAAAATTGCTCTAGAATACTATATTGAAAAACATGGATTATGCTTACCCTTTTGGCCTAAAATTATAGATATTAATATTGGTTTATGTGAAGTTATGAACCTTTTTTTATATAACAACACAAAATATGATAATGAAGGTGTTAAATGTTCTGTAATATATGAAAAATTGTTAAATGATAGGGGCTATAGGGAAACTGCAATCATTAGTAAGCCTGGATCAGAAGGCGATTTTTCAATAAATGTAAATTGGAGTGAATCATATCAAAATATTAATAGTAAATTCTTGGATAAAACCATAAGATCCACTTGGATTAGGGTTGCAAATAACATTATTCCAACAAAATCTAAAAGGAAGAAAATTGGTTTAACCAACAGTGATGTATGCAATAAATGTGATAAAATAGATTCTATTTATCATCGTTTAGTGACATGTACAAATGCAAACGATATATATATATGGGTATACAAAATAATTAAAAAAATATCAAACGGAAATGTAAAATTATCTGAAAGTCATTTATTGTATGGTGATCTCTATGAAATAAGACCTCCAGAGATAAAGAATGCTATCATATGGCTACTAGCACATATGATAGATAGTATAGTTGGTAATTATAGGTGTGTTACTTTGGAACTATTTAAAATGTATGTAAAGAATAAATGGAATAACCAAAAAAAGTATAAAAATATTGAAATTGCAATTAAAAATATTTTAGATTGCATGAATGGGGAGTAATATGGGGGGTTTTCGGTGTTGAGAGTGGGTGCACTGTATACCTTTATTAGGTCAGATGACCCATAAACTTAGCATAGCTACACCTTATCAATTCCCTATGTTTAAGTATGTAATTCTTTACTAAAAATAAAAAATACAGAGATATAATGAAATAAGAAAAAGAAAAAAAGAAAAATTAAATTTAAAAAAATATATATATGTATATGTATAAATTGCTGTTTTTTGATTGTTTTGTGTTCTTTTTTTGTTTTTTTTTTTGTAAATACGTTTAAAGAATAATAAATAAAATTAAAAAAAAATAAATAAATAATTGAAAATATAATGTAATTAAGGAGAGGGTCGGTTTTGTTTAATGCTGGCAAGACCTGCGATGGGATCGACTCCTCTTATTGTATACAAACCAATTACACATTCTAAATACCACAAAACTTAGACTAAATTTTACCTTGTCCTGTTCGATTTTCGTTGATTAAACGTATAATATAAGAAAACAAGCAAAAACAATAACAGCAATAACAACGGTAATTGAGGGTGAATGTAAATAATAAAAATTTCATGTGCAATTTTTGTAGTGGAGTCAGTCTTGTGTAGCCCAGGCAAGACCTGCAAGCGGGCTGACAAAACAAAGATCTTGCAAGATATAAAATATGAATATAAAAAGATTTGTATTTACTTAATAATAATAAAAATATATATATACATAAATAAAAAAGGAAACGGACCAGGGCAATGTAAATATATATGTGGAAATATGCATGTGATCATGCATATAGCTTCATATATACATAACAAATAGCAATTAATGTTGAACTTGTGTAATGGATGTCCGTTACTGAATGCGGCGTGCGTGGGGCCTCATTCGTTAAAAAAAAAAAAAAAAAAAAAAAAAAAAGTTATAATTGTAAGTCATTTTGAATTTAATTATTATTATAGAGTTAAAAATGTGTTATTAGATTGTGAGATAAAAGTGAACATTTGGAACTTTAAATAAAAACAAACAAACATGAAAAAAAAAAAAAAAAAAAAAAAAAAAAAAATTCAATAATTAAGCAAATACATAAACTTGTATAAAAAAATTAAGCTATTATTATCATATTAATCTCTTACAAACAGAAATATATTTATGTTGTATATTTTAATCTATTTCCTTGAAAATATTTTAATATTAAAAGAAAAGAGAGAAAGAGAGAGAGAGAGAGAAAAACATGTGATGTGCGTTAGAGAAAATCTCTTATAATAAAACTTTTTACACACTCTCTCCGTGTTAGTTACACAAACAAAATGTTTCATAACTTTTGAGTGTAGTTTTTAAGACTTATAAAATTTGTAAGTAACATTATGAATAACAAGTTGCTTATATAACTATAAAGGATTTAGCAATACACCTACAAAATTATTAATAAAACTGACTATCAAAACTTTACTCATGTTTTTATTTATTTAAACAAAAATTTGTTTATTAATTTTATATTTGTTTAAAAAAATATACAAACTCTATCATATATATATATATATATATATATATATATATATATTGAAAGAGTCTGTACATGTATAAATTTTAGGCTGTTGATATTAATATATTTTCCTAAATCAGTTGTTATATCAACACTCCAGATTCATTAATTAAAAAAAAAATGAATTCACCAGAGAGTTATAATAATGTTTTTAATTTTTCATAATCCAACAAAAAAAAGTTCATAATTACAAAACTTGTAATTGAAAAGTAAATTAAAATTTAACTCAATTATTATTTACGTACATTAAAAATTAATAATGTTTCACAAATAAAAACAATATATTTTTAAACAACGTATTTTTAATTACATTACATACGTTTTTTTTATGATTATATGATGACAAATAATGTTTTTTTTTTCTTTTTTTTTTTTTTTTAATATAAAAAGGTCTTAAAGGTTAAATAGAAGTTAAACTTCTTATATTAAAAAAAAAACAACAAATTTTGGAGTTCATTTCTGTCTTTTTAAATATTATAAAACTTTAGGGGGTGAACCATTAAGAAGTGATCATTCATTGTTCCCATAACGTGTAACGCTACGTTTAAGTTTATATAAGAAAAAGCTTTACTTTTATAATACTATCGCTATTCTGCGTCCCTATCCCATGACGCGCATACAACTTCATTATGCTTAGAGTTTCTCGACCAAGAAAGCTGTCTAACTTGCCTTTATGAGTAATAAAATATGCGTTACTATCATGATAGTGCTATCTCTCTCTCTCTCTCTCTCTCTCTCTCTCTCTCTCTCTCTCTCTCTCTCTCTCTCTCTCTCTCTCTCTTCCTCACACCTAAAAAGTCTTAAGTAAAAAAAACTTATACCTTTAATAAAGTTACTTCATAACAGTAATTCATAATCAAGCAATTTAAAGCATTATAATGTTTTTTTATAACAAAAAAAAAATACACACACTAAGGTATCATTAATTATAATGTTACAGTATAAAAATAATAAAATATTGCTTAAATAATTTTAAATATAAGACACGCGCATATATATATATATATATATATATATATATATATATATATATATATATATATATATATATATATATATATATATATATATATATATATATATATATAAACAATACAATATAAACACGCACACAAATAATAATTTTACTTATCTAATAATAAAGAAGACGAAGGCAAAAATAGAATAAATTTTTTTCATGGATTTTTTTTTTTTTTTTTTTTTTTTTTAATGAAGATATATTAAAAACAAACTTAAAAAAGTTTTATTTAAGTTGAAAAATATTCATGCTAATGGTTCCATAATATATTTTCTGATGTGGTTAAAACATTCAATAAGCAAATATCTTGGCACAAAGGCAACAAGTGCCTTTACAATGAAGCTTGGTTAACAATGAGTCTATTGTTCTTAGCGTGAAACGTCGCGCCTTTTAACAAAGAGACTGTTCACTCGGAAACCTTACTGTGGCGAGTGAGAATTTCCACCAGCGTTTTCTCTCTTTCGACCATACAGCAGAGGAACAGAAAGCGCAAAAAAAAAAAAAAAAAAAAAACGCTATCTAGTTTTTTTCTCCCTGGTGAGATGCCACATCAAGTTAACTTTTAGATCATTCAAGCAGGTGCAATTAAAAATTTAATATAAAAGGAGGTGAAAAAAATAAAATAAAAAGCGTTACTTCTCTCTCTCTCTCTCTCCCTCTCTTTTTGTTACCGCAATATTAAAAGCTTTTAATTTTTTTCAATCATTTAAAAAAATATTTATATATATATTTATATTGAATCTCTCATTCTTCATTAAGTATTCAAACCTTCTATTCGTCGTAAAATTAGGCTAAATATTAAAATTTGCAAGTTTTATAATTTTATAAAACTCTTCATACATATAAATTGAAATGCTATATTTTACACTCTGTTATGAGTTATAGAATTCCCCACTGATTGAACACAAAAGTGAGTCATATTCGCAATATGATTATATTTTTGTTATTTTATTTATATATAAATAGAGAAATTTTAATGTATAGTATTATTCATATATAGTATTTATTGTTAGCAATATAATATTATTAAAATAAAAATTCATAACAATATCCATGTTTTTTTATAATTGTTTTTGTTGTTGTTTAGATATAGTGTTCGTCATTTGTTGTTGCCACCTGTGTGCAGGAAATTACATGGCTAAAACAATGATTTTGTTGTTGTTGTTGTTGTTGTTTTTGTTTTATTTTATTTAAAATTTTATTTATTTGACAGCTTACATTTTTTTTTGTATAATATGATCCAAATGCAAATAAAATAATATTTTAAATTTAAATTTTATAATAATAATACATTTTTCAAATTATATTATTTTTTACATAATAAAACTTCTTTTTATAGTGTAGTAACAAATTAATAAAAACACTGGAGTAAAAGAGTAAAAGCTCCTTTTTTTTTTAAATACTAACGTTGGTACAAAATATGCTTATGACTTTATTTTTTTTTGTAGGTAAGCATTATTTTTCTTCTTTTTTTGTATATATATATATATATATATATATATATATATATATATATATATATATATATATATATATATATGATTTATTGTTGTTGAGATCATCACTTTTGCATTAGCTTTTGTTGTAGTAGGATAATTAAAGACTTTCTTCATTATTTACATTAAACAAAGATAAGAAGGTATAACTCTTTGCTGATTCGACATTAAGAAAAATTAAACTAGAATAATCGTTAAGTAGAAATGAAAATAAAAATTTCTTAATTTTGTGAACAACTCTTAACAATTAATTTATAACACAAAGTCACAAATTTGCAACTTGTTTAATTCAACTAAATGAATTTTACGTAAATTTAATTTATATATTTAGTACGCTTACTCAATTCGAATAATAAATAAAAATAACATTTATAACGAACTCATTTTTAAATATATAACAAAAAAATTATATAATATTAAAATATATTTTTGTTGAGAAATTTTATCAAAAATATTTTAAATTCTTATATTAAAAGCAGTTATATTCTTACATGTATATATATTTTCTTTTATCATGTATAAAATAAAAATGAATAAAATATTCAGTACGAACATTTTAAATTTCAACATCTCAACAAAACAGCATTAAAATCACATTTTGTTCTTTAGATTGAAAATAATTTCCTGTAAAAAAGTGAAAAATTTCTCTTGAATATTCACTTATACATCGTAAAAAGTTACGACCCTAAACCAATGTGATATATATAAAAAATATAAAAAACCAGGCCAACATCTTTTTACCCTATATGACATAAAGTAATATATTTTAAGGTAGAGACGCGTGATATTTTTACTGAAATAACCACTAAACTCTGATTTTTGTCTTTAAAAATAAATACTATTACTGAGGCAGTTAATATATTATTATAAGTGTTCAAATATGTAAAATTACAGTATTATAATATATATATATATATATATATATATATATATATATATATATATATATATATATATATATATATATGTGTATATATGTACACACACACATACACACACACACACACACACACACACACACACACACACACACACACACACACACACACACACACACACACACACACACACACAAAGTTTTTTTTAGAGACTTTGGCGCATTTCCATTAATTTTTGGTTATATCATTTCGTGTATCGATTAGTTAAGAATAAAAATGGAAACAGTTGTGATGCTGCAAAACGCATTTACTGTGATCTTCTTTTCTCAAGCGTTGAACCATTATCTCTATTATAATATAACAAGAGAGAGAGAGAGAGAGAGAGAGAGAGAGAGAGAGAGAGAGAGAGAGAAAGAGAGAGAGAGAGAGAGAGGTCCTTTCTAATATGCTATATCATGAACACAGGAAATGTAATACACAGTTATACATAACATGACTGTAGGTTTATTTCAAACATTTTATTTAAAATCCTTTTTACTTGTTCTTGTTTTACCCTTCATGTTAAAATTAACACTTAAAAAAATAATAACTTACATAAACCTGTTCTCTTTTAAATAATTTTTTCTTTTGCTTATATTTGGCTTTTTATTTCACTATATAATGTAACCAATACATTGAGAAAAAAAAAATTATAAAATCATATACGTTGCTAATATTTTGAGCACAGAAAGATACCATATTGTAGTTAGCGTAACATGCACATATAATAATTTTTTATTAGTTTTGGTTTCTCCCTATTGTGAATTTTAAATATTTGACCACATATATGTGAGTATTTATATGTTTTTTAAGTATATCATTTAGATATCTTTATCTAAATAGTTAACAATGTAATTTAATAAAAATAAAGTCATTATTAAAATGTTTATCAAGAAAAGTGCTAAATGTTGTGACTTGGATTATAAAAAAGATAGTGTAAAAAAATAGAACAATATGTTTTATTGTTTGGTCAATATAAATGCAGATGTAATAGACTATAATATAATCTTTTTTAAATGTGCAGTAGTGTTTTTAAAAACGTTCAGATATAAGATATAATCGTGCAGTTTTAAAGTAATGTGCATTTATAATATGAGAGAAAAATGTAGTAAAATTAAGTTTTATTAGTTGATAAATGTCTTTTTTTTCTTGTTTTTATCTTTTCTAGAACTGTAAAATCATTAGTCCATTCTTTTTCTTCCTCTTCTTACCCCCCCCCCCTATTTGTGCTTTAAAAAGAAATTATTATTTAAGAATTTCTGAGACTCAATGATTTAAAAAAATCTCAGATATAATTGTAAACCATATATATTATATATAAATATAAATTAAAAAACTTTTTTTATTCTTTTTCATATTTAAATATAAAATTTTGCGTTACTATTAACAAAAGAAAAAAAAGATATTGTATTTGAGAAATCAATTTGAAATTTTCTTCCAAAAAACCTTGCCTAACAATGAGTTTCTCTGAATCGATTGTTAAAGAAAAATGGAATATTTTTTAATGTATAGAATATAAATCAAAACTTTCTCTTGTTATATTGAAGGTTTCTAAAACATGTCGCATTATGTGTTGAAGCATAAAATTCAATATATTGATTGATTTTATATGCATGTATGTGAGATTAAATCTTTGCAAATATGGTCTACATTTTGTATCGAAGAGAGATAAGTGAAAAAGAAAATATAAAAAGAAAAAGGAAGGGAAAAAAGGAAAGTGAAAAAAAAAAAAAAAAAAAAAAAAAGATGAAAAGACATAAAACAACAATGCGTCACACGAAAGAAAAGAGAAAAAAAATCCTCGAATTCTGTATATACAGCAATTTTGTGATCACAAAATTTTACAGTTGTTGTTTTATATTTATTTTCCAGTCCAGAAAATTGTATATATTTTTGTAACAAAATAGAATAATATTTATAAAAAATTTGATGTTGACATCTGTCCCTAAATGTTTTGATAATGCAATTTTATCTTGTTGTTCACTAATATTTTGACATGAATTGTATCGGGAAGAAAAAAAAAGACAGTAAAATAAGATTAATTTAACATAAGGAAATAAGATTATTATAATTTTAAAGAGTTAAAAATATATATTTTTTAACGTCAAAAGTCAAGTTATGACTTTTTCATTACAAATAATTTCTCTTTTCATTGTTTAAGTCTCTAGAAACCTTTGTAATGGAATTAAGGAAAATTTTCAGAGAGAGAGAGAGAGAGAGAGAGAGAGAGAGAGAGAGAGAGAGAGAGAGAAGTGGATAGAAGTTGGAGGCAGACAAAAAAATGTAAAAAATTATAAATTTTTCATTGCAAAACTTTGTACTGCTAAAAAAAATATGAAAGAGACAGAGAGAGATTCCTTTTTTCTTGTAAATGTATGAAAAAATATTAAAAATACTCCCACATTTTTAAAAATTAAACTTTAGTCTAATAATTAATGTTAAATACTGTAATATAAAATTATGAAAATACTGTAAGGAAAATAAAGAAAAGAGACAAAAAAAAATCTATTACTTTTTTATATGCTTTTTACATCTCTAAATTTAAAATTTTTAAACTATAAATTATAATAAAATGAAAGAGGGAGAGAGATAGAGATAGAGAGAGAGAGAGAGAGAGAGAGAGAGAGAGAGAGAGAGAGAGAGAGAGAGAGAGAGGATAGCAATTTTAAGTGACCTCGCGGGTATATTAGTTTTAACGAGGTTAAGGTGGGAAGTTTTCATTAAAATGACGGATTTTGGGTGGGCGTGAAGTAGATATAAGTGCCAAGGAAGTTTTGCTATGAAGAGTATGTACACTACAGACACAGGTGTGACAACTCACAGTAAAAAATCATAGCAACTTGTGTGATATTCCAGCATATTTTCTCTTTCTCTCTCTCTCTCTCTCTCTCTCTATTTCACTGAATTTTTTTTCATTCCTAACTCCCTTAACATGTTTGGCTATATTTATCCAAGCTCGTGCACTTCACGACACAATCCAGTATATATGAGATTTAGGAAGTAGACTATCTCTCATACTTTATTCAAAAGAACATGGTGCTACATTTTTTTTTGATTTTTTTCTACCACTATATCTCTAAATAATAATAATAATAATAAAACGTTGACAATAGAAGTTATTTTTAAATTTTTTTATCTCTATTTTTTAGCTGTACATCAAAAAATATATATTATTTGTGTCAGAATAACTTTTTTTTCGCAAACTTTTTATTTTAACATATACATTCCTATAAGGTGCTAGAGTAAAGAACCTTGGGCACTTGAATCAAGTTTGTAAAAAAAAAAAAAAAAAAAAAAATGTGCTTACATCGCATTACTTTGTTATCTCTCTTCCTTGTAGGCACGCTAGAATACTGTAATGTTTTTTTTTGTTTTTTTTTTTCTTGTTTTGTCACTTACAAAGTTTGTTACTTCCTATGCTGAATATATATATTTTTAAGAGAAAAAAAAGTTTACGCCCTAAAATTTATCTGTTAAAAAATAACCCTAAAAAACATATAAGTGCAGATAACATTTACTGTATCCAGAGTTTTTGACCGAGGTCAATATTGAATACTGGACAAGACGATCGATTTTATGCGAGACTTAGGAACAAAATTTTGCAAGTATTTTCATGTACTGCATATCTCACACCACTGAGTATCGAACTCGTGATCTCTTGCACTCCAAACAGGCCAAACTAGTAAGCATGCCACTTCGTCACACGAATCGGATTAACTTTAAATCTTTTGACGTGGCTATGTTTTTACCTAATATACAAATTTAATAAATATATTTAAAAAAACAACAACTGTATTTCGATTTTTTTTTTCTGCAGAGGGAAATCATAATTCTAGATACAAAGAATATAAAATGGACATTTTGTTGTTTTTATCTTTTAATTTACATAAAAGACTGATATGATGATGATTTAAATTCCCATAAAATATTATTTTATGTATAAGATTCAATATTATCATACTGACTTTATCTTCTTCGTCTTTTTTTTTTTTTTTTTTTTTTTTTTTTTTTTTTTTTTTTAAGAAGAAAAAAAATTATATTAAAAGAGTAAAAGCATTTTTCTTCTATATAAATTAATCACTGCAAAATGTATAAAAAAGAGGAACTTCCTAGATTTTTTTTTCTTTTAAAGTTCTTAACGCTTTCATCTCACACCAACTTATCTTTGATAATCAAGATTTTTTTTTCATCTTCTCTCTCTCTCTCTCTCTCTCTCTCTCTCTCTAGTGTTTTTGCCTCTCATTAAATATTCAGCGGCTCGTTAAAGCTCGATGCCCCGTATAAAAGACTGTAGCGAGTGTCAGCGTCACAAAAATAAATTTACAAATTAGAGTTAGCGAACGGGAGAAGGGGGGAGGGTAACCTAACGCATATGTGTACCACGTTTTTGTTGTCACCGTTTTTTTTTTAATGAGTTCAGAAAAAACATGCAAGTATCACAGTTTAATGATAGCTAAATCGACTGTAAAATATATTTTACATCAGTGTAACTTGGGTGGTCTTTTCTTTGAATTTTAATTGCTTTAAAAAAGATATTGCGTAAACATTAATTATTCTTTTCTTAAGTTATTTGTCTTAAAAGTATCATTACTTTAAAATAAGCAGATATTTATGTATAAAATTTAAATATATATTGTTATTTTGTTATTTTATACTTTTTTTTTAAATGAAAATTTTCAAATAGCTATACTAACGAGTTAAATTTTATTTTATGACCGATATTAAATTTAAAATAAAAAGTTATGGTAGTATAATGAATATGAAAAGTTTGGATGAATTAAAAATATAACAATAATGGAGGTACTGTCATGAAATTATCATTAAACGAATAAAATGATTAAATTGCAATAAAATTTTATTATTTGAAAATATAAAATTTATATTAAATTGAAATAGATTTAAATGCTATAACAAGTGAAAATGAAAATCTTGAGAATTTATGTTATTGAAAATCATTGTCCTCTTGTAGAAGACAATAGTTGTTTTAAATTTGCACTATTTTTGTTTATTTTAAAACTAATACTTACACAAAAATACAATATTTATAAATGATAATTTTTTTTTTAAATTAATTCTTTTGAGAATTATCAATTACTATTCAAGACTATTTTCTTCTATACGTTACGTTCAATTTCTCTTAAAAGCAAAGAAAACATAAAACAACATATTCTTTTTAATAATTAAACATAAAATGGGACCCTACAATTTGCGTGAATATTTCTGTTTATGACGTCAGAAACAGGCAAAAACTAGTATGGGTTGCATAAATCGAAATTTTCTAATCACTGCTACGGCACGGCATTACAGTTGGGTTTTGAAACCAATTAATGTTATTTATGTAAGTATCCCATCATGTGTTTTGTGTTCTAAATGCTAATGGTTTCATGTTGTCTATGCCTTTAAATGTCTACGAGTTTATCGCTAATGTAATGTCCCAAGGTATTAGCAATATTAACACTTTCTTTCTCTCTCTCTTTCTGACTTTTCTTTCTCTTTAACGATACTGTTTTGCCTGAGTAGGTATTGGAACGAAAAGCTAAAATACTTCTATCCTATATCTATACCTTTACATTCTTACTTGATACTATATAACGTATACATTTGAAGCCAATGTGTATATACACACACACAACTGTTAAGTCAACCGTTAAGATTATTCCAGCGTAAGAAAATCTATAGGACTAAAGTATGTATATATATATATATATATATATATATATATATATATATATATATATATATATATATATATATATATATATATATATATATATATATATATATATATATACAAACCCACCTCATACCCTAAAATACCCATTATATTGTACTGTACAAGTTATAGTAAACTATACTACCTCCGAAACTTACTAAAACACTCATCTACTTTCATCCCTTTCATCCGGTACCGGTGTATAGTATTATATTCATTTTCGTTTGTTGATAATGTCTATTTTATATTATTCTGTAGATACATATTTATATTATATAAGTTATCTCTCTATATATGTATAGAGTAACCATTCTAATAATTTTCATATTTTAATTAATGTAATGTTTCAATTTTATATTTAATATATTATTCTCTAGTGTTTTTTCATTAAATCGTAATTTTTGTAAATATTATCTAATTATATATTATACATTATTAATAAGTTTAACTAAAATTTAATATAATAGCATTGGCGTTTTTTTTAAAGGAATTTTAATTTAAATTACATTAGTTTAATAAAGTTTTAATAATTAAAAATGTTTAAAAGCTGGAAAGAACTTTTTTAAAAGATAAAAAGTCCAGTCAATGATATAAATTTTAAAAGGTTTTCTTTCTTAAAGCTTAAGGATATCAAAAAACAGGTAAAACTACTCAATATTCTTTAGCGTGTTTTGACGTAATCCTGCTGCTGCTGAATCACCAAAGATACAGAAGAGAAGATGAGAAGTGGTAGCTTTTCTTCTTACTTTTTAGACCTACGCAATTTAGAGATCCGCTCTCTATTTTATTTTATTTATTCACTACAGCTTATCCTTATGATGAAGGAAGAAAAAAATGTTTTAGTGTTTAAGACAAAGCTTTATATATATATATTTTTTTGTTATCAAATATATTTTTAACAAAACGTGATAAGTAAATTAAAAAAAATACAGAACTATGTTTAGAATTTTGTAAACATTTTTTTATATTTTCCAACCGCTTGACTCACTTGCTTGCCTTCACTATGATGAATTGTATATTTTATTCACAAAGTGTGTGTTGTGAATTATACATGCTAAACAAACAAACAAATAAACTACAAAAAAAACTATGGTATTGTGTTGTTTATACTTTTCACTTTTTTTTTTTGGAAAATTTGGGGAAGTCCCTATGGTAACTACGAGTGTGTTTTTTTTGTGAAATATGAAAAGTAAGAATAATAACAATAAAAAAATATATAGTATTAGTTTTATGTTTTAAGGTATTTGCATTTTCTTGACAAAAATAAGAAAATGATATAAGAAATAAGATATTGTACAAATTTTTTGATACTTTTTAGTATAGATAATAGAATAGATTTTTTTTTCTCTATCGAATATGGCTGCCTTTGTTATGGTTTGATCACCAATTCATTTCCTCTGAAGATTTTTACTGTTTTTATATGTGCTTTTACATTGGTCCCTTGGTTTGAAACGTATCTTGAAATAAAGATTGCAAAAAAAAAAAAAAAAATCATAGAAAATGTTAATAAAAAAACTATTATTTCAGTATACATTAAAAACCACAGAATATTGTATTTTATCTCAACAATTATACCCATCAAATTATTAATATTAAATTACTAAAATATATTTCACTTAAATTCTATATGAGAAATATTTATTCTCCATTGTATGTATTACAATTACTCATTATAACGTATATAACAAAACTGTTTATTTTATATAACTATTTAGAGAAATATTCATTCAAAATATATACAAGTGTCATTATTTACCTTCTTTTGTATTAACAATACACTGTTAATCTAATTTCTCTTTTTGTATTATACGTATATTTAAATAATATACAATAAGAAAATATATATCTATATAGCTTCAAATTTCAAAATCAACTTGACACTTTTTTTTGTTTCTTCGCTTCATTCAGCACTTAAATATTTAATGTTGTATTAAACCTATTGTATTCATCTTTTGTTTTCCATTTTCACATAAGTGGTTTTGTGTTGAAAATTGAGAATCATGACACAGACAAAAGATGGTATGTTTATAGAAGTTACATTCTCTCTCTTATACTCCCTCTTATTCTCTCACTCTCTCTCTCGCTCTATCTCTCTTTCTCTTTATCTCTCTCTCTCTCTCTCTCTCTCTCTCTCTCTCTCTCTCTCTCTCTCTCTCTGTATCTCTCTCTATCTCTATCTCACACTCTCTTTATATTTTAGTTAGCTACTACTAGATAGTTGCTTGAAAATCTAGAATTGTAAGCAAAAGGCAAGCAAGAATAGGAGCAAGCAAGTTAAGATAAGGGAGGCAAAGAGCGTCTATGTTTTGTGTGGCTACCGTGGTCAGAGAAACAATTTACCAGAGTGCATTCTGTAGCAACATTCAACGACGCTTTTTCTCATTTCGTATGTTACACAGTAACAAGAAAAAAAAATCCTCTTTGCTCTAAAAAGAAGAAGAAAAACAACAACTTTCTTTAACACTAATCCCATTTGCTTCATTTTTCTATACTCTCCAAAAAAAGCCATTGCTTAATATTATAATAAGGTTCACAATAAATGACATCATAAACACCCTTAAAAAAATCTTCTTGTTATTTTTAAACAACAACAAAAACAGAAAAAAGGTAATGTATAAAAAAAAATGAAGAAAAAAAATACAAGACGAGGGTGTGAGAAAAATATGTCATACACAGACTCTTTCTAGTTGGATGAAAATATATCCACGTTTTATGATATCAAGAAAACAGAAAATATAATATAATCTTGAGTTTTGTTACTTTACTTGTATGGCCTTAGTGTCTTGACTTTCTTCTCTATACAGAGAAAAAATAAGAAGAAGAAGAAGAAAAAGTGACAGAGAGGGAAATGGGTTAGAGACGTATGACATTGCGGCTATCACGACCTGTATTTTCATCTTCACCAAAGCATTGTGTACGTGTCTTAAGATACAAAATAACCATCTTTCTTTTTATGTGACACCATCTTGAAAGATCAATTGAGTTTTTTTTTCCTCCTTGTTTTCAGTCTTTTCTTATATACATACTTTATGAAAGATTCTATTTAAATTAAGTTGCATTTTATGTACATATAATAATATTCTAAGGTTATAAATATATAATTTTTTTAGATGAAATTTCCTCATTTTTTTCTTCTTATTTCCCAATTTTTACTACATATTTCTCTCATATAAATTTTTATATGTTTTTTTAACTTTGAGTATTTTTTTTTATACATAATATACTATATTATTTTTAGTGTATATAGGTAATACAAAAGTTTAAAATTCTCATTAAGTTAAGTAAAAAACAATAACGATATTTTGATAGACTTATACTATGTATACTAAACTGCTGCCTTTTTATAAAACATGGGTTCTCTTTCTATCTAATTTCCTGAGGGAATCTTGTTTGAAAAGTTTTAATTGAGGAGAAGGTGCTCGAAAACTTGCTGTTTTCTTGTGTGAAATGAACAATTACATAAGCTCAGGCAAAGAAAAAGTAGAAGAAAAAATAAAACATTTAGCACACACTTCAAGTTTTTCTGCTTTTTTTTTTTTTTTTTTTTTTTATTCCTCAAAAAACCCCATCGTTTACTTAATGACTTTTAGACAATTTTTTAAATGAGGTGAGTAAAATAATAAAATGAGAGTAAAAACTTAAAAAATAAAACACTTAAAAATTTGCGTTAACTCTAATTTACACTAATAAATACATAAGTATTATTTTTTTGTATTAATTCCATTTTGAATGTAACAACTTAAGATAATTAATAAGTATACTCATATAAATTATTACTTTTTAAACTAATTTGTGAGTTATAACAACAAGGAAAACTTTCAACATTTGTTTTTATGTATCTTTTATACTTATTAGATTAGAAAAGGCAAAATTAAAATAACATTATTATAAAAGTATAAAGATTTCTAGCTATAATTTGAATTAAGTATAACAGCAACATATGGGCAGTTTACAACAACTATTTCGTCTTTGTTTACGTTTTTCTTCTCACGCTAACGTTTTTTTTTTGTGTGTGTGTTTCTGTAACAATGATGGATATAGCTTGCGTGATAACAATCTTAGACATAACAAGGAAATGGGAAAAGTAGATTTTACCAATGGCATTAACTCGTGTGAATTTAATCGAAATGTAATCATCAAACTCTGTGTGTGTGTATACATATAGTTTTATTTTTCTCTCACAGTTACAATAATCTATAAACAAGACATTTTTGTGTTCAGCACACTTTATATATTGCACCAACGATGGATTAAATGGTTCACAATAGTGACAATATTATAATATTGTCTATTGTAGTTAGAGATTGATGTGCATTTATACAATCAAAAATTTTCCCTTTGCAGAGTTAGTAAGGGGAACGATCTTAGGAAGAAAAAAAAAATAAGCATTTTTGTGATAATCTGATATGTTATTGTAATATAATTTGTTTAAATTTAACTCTGCAACTCCTATGTTTCTTAAAGCCATATAACACATGAAACATAATGTGCTTTTTTAATGATTAAATACAAAATGGGATGTCCAAAACTGATGAGAATTTTTACCAGAATGGCCCCACAAAAGAGAGCGTGAAAATAATGTAAAGTATTTGTATGAATATTCCTGTTTCTGAAAAAGAGCTGACAATTAGTATGAAAATGTTGTGCGGGTTACATAAGTCTAAATTTTATGATCACTTCTATGGTGATCATGGTTATTGCCACGAGCTAATGTTATTTATGCAAGTCCCATCAAGTGTTTTTAAAGTTATTATATTTTTTTTTTGAGCTGTAATTATGATTATTTCAACTGTAGATAATTGTACTATCGTTGCATACTTTTTGCATAACAAAATAAATAATAATAAAAAATAAAAGTTATTATGTAGACGCAATCATAAAAGATATAGGACGGGTAACAGCAGTTGTATAGTACAGCATGTATAGTAATACTCAAGTACTTCCATATAACATTCAACCCAACCAAAGCATTGTTTGAAATGCTGCAAATGAATATGTGGTTTTAATGACGGTAGTAGTCACACTTCAGAAACTTACATACACACACACACACTCATACACACACACATATATATGATATTATATTATGAATCGTGTCAATGAGAATTGTATAAGTTATCACGTATTCAAGCGTCATATGGTTTGAAAATACGTATATTATACGCCGCTTATGAAAATCACGTTAGAGTGTTATATCAGACAAAGTATTACAATAATATTAAAGTTTTTAAAAAGTCAATAAATCAATAGTTTAAAATTACACAAATTTATTCCTTTTATCTATTTTTTTTTATTATTATTATTTAATTAAAAAGAAAAATAGAAATTATGAAAGTTTATGATTTAAAATCAGAGTGTAAATTTAAACATATAAAATTTTCATTACACTTTTAGCTTTTTATCTGTAGATAATCTATTTAATGTTTTTCTCATTAAGCTATAATATATTTCAAATTTATAATCTTTATATAAGGGATGAATTTTATTCAAATCATCCCCTTAAAGTAACTAAATAATCCTTGATGCAATTTTGATTATGAAGCAAAGATTAGAAACTTGACGGCTTATATGAATGATATGCACTTTATTTTCAGTAATTATTTTTCAATTAGAATTATATTATATTAAAATACTTTACGAATATAAGAAATTTGCAAATCTTTAAGTTTTACTTTTCAATTATTTATTTATTATTATTATTATTTTTGTCTATTTTTAAAGCGACTCTCCATACCAGACAACATGCCCTTTTATTTCATTAAACACTAAATGAGATTTCCAAAAATATAATTATTTTGTGCAAGAACCCAATCGTGACGCCTTAAACGTATAAGAAAATTTTCAACTTATGCAACCAGTAACACTTTTTCTATTGAACATCACTAGTCATGACGTCAGCAATAGTGTGTTTTTGCCTACTTAACAATTTTTCGAGTTCTTCTGCAGAGTTATATTTGTGTAATAATGAACTTTGATAATGTTTTTGAGTGTCCCATTTTGTATTAATTGAAATAAAAGTGCATGTTGTTAGGTCTGGAGAGTAGCTTATAAATAATTTTCTTGACAAATAATTGAAATCAATCGGTATGGAATTCTTATTTTTTTTAATAAATAAATAAATTTTAATAATAATAAATGTTACGTTCTTCCAGTGCAATGTTTTCAATGTGCAATAAATTTGATTTACAACTGAAATGAGTACTATATGTACCATAAACCAAGTTGTTATTTAAAAGAAATGAATGAAATGAGTTGGATTGATGAACCGTTCCGAGATACCTCTAACTTGGCGTGGACCACTATCACCCAAGGACTGACCGGAGACATGAATAGACCTCTATCAAGCCTAAAACATCACTACTACCGTTTTACCTCTGCGACACACTAGCACTCGCAAGGGCATCAACGTGTGGAGAACACGAGAGCGCTTATACAGTATATACCAGCAGGGTCTCTGAAAAAGACGCATATACCCACTGGAAGTTTAGCTCGTGATCTCTCGCTCGTCAAACTATAGTACGTCTACTACTGTACCACAGGCTCGGTCAAATACTTTTCACGTAAATGATTTCAATAATAATAAATGGTTTTTATTAGAGGACAAAAAAGGTACAAACCCACTTATATGGTCCTCTGACTTTCTTAGAAACAATTTGCAATAGTCAGAGTATTTCTTCATTACATCCAAATATATTATAATACATAATTATCAAACGAAAATTCACATAGGAATAATATATTATGTAGTTAATTTTTACGTATAATACAATATTAGAGAGACATTTACACGCAAATATAATATTACTTTTTTTTAAAATGAAGATTGCATGACATTAAATTTATTACATATTGGAAATGTTAAACCATGTGACCATTTATGTAAGACTGAGTTTTCTATATATATATATATATATATATATATATATATATATATATATATATATATATATATATATATATATATATATATATATATATTCAATTATTTATACCTTTGCTTCGTAAAATTTTTAGACGATTACGTTCTTAATAGTAATATTCACAAGTTTAATGCTTTTACATTACTGACATGTATAGCTCACATGCCAAGAAATTCTAAAATGAAACACTAAATTTAATTAAATTTTATGTATTCTCATAAAATATTGCATCACATTTTATTTTATTAATTTATATGTACAGTATAGAATTTTTGATAAACACGTTACGCTCTTTGTTTGTTTAATTAATATAAACAAATTTCAATATAAAACTTTCAAAAATTAATTTTGTTCTGTGGCAAATGTTATAACTTTTATTTACAAATTCAAAATATTACCAATCTAAAAATATTGATATTTATAATGAAAATACTAATTATCTGACACTTTTGTAATTATAAATTAGTGTTGATTAAATTAAATATGCATTTTATAAATGTAATTACATAACATAAAGAGAGGAATTTTCTATGTCATTTGATACAAAGGATTATTTATTTTTGTTATTAATTTTGTACTACAATAGGTATATGTATTGTAGTATAATAATATGTATACATACATATTATTAGATATCTTTGCTAAGGGTAAAAATATGTTGTCATAAATTTAACCTTTAAACACTTTTTTTTTTCTCATGCTTTTCTTTTTGTTTTTGACATTAAATCAAATTAAAAGCATAAGTTTCATGTACCTTAAACGTTTTATCTCATAAATATTTCTATTATTTAATTAACGCTAAAGTATATATAGCAAAACTTTATTTTCTATATATTTTTAGCCCTGCAATTTGTAGCTAGAAAACTAGTAGCAAACTGAACTGAATTAAACTGGCGATAAAAGAAGAGAACAGAAAGAAAAAAAATATTACTATAGAAAGTCAGAGAGAGAGAGAGAGAGAGAGAGAGAGAGAGAGAGAGAGAGAGAGAGAGAGAGAGAGAGAGAGAGAGAGAGAGAGAGAGAGAGAGAGAGAGAGAAGTGAGGGTAGAAAATTTTGGTTGTTATGAAAACTGAGAAGAACAGATGAATAATAGGGAACGATCTTGAGAATTTAAGCTTATTATACACACCCTCTGCCGCCAGATGAGAATTGAATTAAAAACTTTTTTAAAGTTTTATTTTTTTTCTCTCATTCTTACTCTCATTTTTCTCTTAAACTTTTTTTTATTTTTTACTTTTTTCTATTTTTTTCATGTCCAATCGAATTAAAAACATTCTCATTCACTTTTTAAATATATATAATTTTTTTTGGAATACTTTTGAATGATTTGATAATTTCTTATACTTAACAATATTAAACTTTCTCTCTTGCTGTCTCTGTTTTTCAAGAAATTTTTATTAACTCTATTATATTTTAATTTATTTTTTTAAATCTCTCTTAAGTTGTATTTAAAACTCAAGTATATACATACATATATATTCAAGGAAAGTTTAAGCTGTTTTCTTATAAAATAAAGTATCCCTTACTTAATTTAATTTCCCCCTTTTGTACTGCTTCAAGTAATTATAATTAACTTTCTTTTCCCCCTTTTTTTCTACCTTTTCTTACCTTTTTTACCCTTAAAATCACTAAAAATAAAGTAATAATATTTTTTTAAATATTGGACATGATTTTTTTTATTGTTATATTTTTTTAATTCTTAAGTTTGAATAACTTGTACTTATATACAATTTTTTTATTTAAATTGGTGTTATAAAAAACTGAAAATGAACAATTTTAATTAATTAGATCAAACAATAAAAAGAGAGAAGAGACCCTTTTTTTTACTTCTATTGTTATTATGTTTCTTCTCAAAATTCTTATTAAAACAAAAAGAAAAAAAAGTTAATTAAAAATAAAAAATATATATATATTTCATTTTTCAAGAAACATAAAGTTTATATATTTTAATTACAAGATTTTTTTTTTCGTCAATTTCTTTTTAGTTATATACGTATCTACAAAAAATTATATTTAAGACAGTATAATTGAAAGTTGCTAAAATATAAAATTTACAAGCGTCACTTTGATGATGAAGAATACATAATTTAAAAACGTATATATCGACTGTGACACGGTTTTGTGTCCGGTTTACATTTATTTATATTAACAAAGTAGTCCGATTGCATTTCCAGACAGGCTATTTACCATTTTAACTTTTATATTATAATAAATCTAACAATTTATTTCATCCAGTAATCATCATAATAAAAAAAATAATTAAAAAAGAGTAAAAATAAACACAAGCAATTAGATTAAAGTACCGGGCTAGAGTCTATGTACGTGTAAAGTAAATCTTATGATCACAGAGAATTTTAAATGAACATATTACATACAAGCTACCACTATGTGGATTTTTTTTTTTTTTTTATTTTTTACACTTATATAAGTTGTTCATCATTGTTAAAAGAAGCTATGTCACATATTTAGTGTACGTTCATTCGTTCATTTTTTTTTTTTTTTTTTTTTTTTTGTTATGGAAAGTAATGGTTGACTGATGTGGAAGTCAAAGAGATTCACGGAGCACTGCTTTTCTAACCTCTCTCTCTCTCTCGCTCTCCAGCTTTTTCAATTGTAAAATTACAGCAGCAGACTTACTTGCTTTATCATGACTTAAACTTTTTTTAAAGCCTTTTCAAATACATTAAAGAAATTTAGAATTTTACGCAATCCTTTATTCAATTAAATAAAAATAAAAAAAATAAAGTTGTATAAAAGGCTATACGATCTAGCAAAACTAAAATTTTATTCAAAAGAATTGTTAATGGGTTTTGGCTGCTTTTTTCATAACTGTTAAAAAAATTAACAATTTATACATTTTTATTCTAACTGATATATTGGAGAAAGAGAAACAGAGAGAGAAGAGAGAGAGAGAGAGAGAATTAGTATAGTTTTATTTTAATGCAAAGTAAATAATAACACTGTTCGAATTGAACAATAAAAAAATTTCAATCAAACAGAAAAATCTTTTGTTACTATATTGTATTCTCTGACAAAAATATATAACATTTTATTTGAATATATACACTAAAAAAATTCTATTTCAAATAAATAAAATATATTCTATAGATTAAATGATAATAAATATTCACAAAGTGGCTTTGTGTACTAAATAGAAATCAATAAATAAATAATAAAAAAAAACGTAAATTATTTTACAATCGTTAATAATACCCATTTATTTATATATATAAAAAATAAATCTTTTATCTAAAAAAAATATACATATAATATTATAGTCTATTTGACATTTCGAAGTGCAAAGAAACGAAAAAAAGTAATATATATGTATAAAAGAGAGAGGGTGGGAGTATTATATGCAAAAGAGAAAGCTTAATCATAGCTTTGGTTGTCTTTATTTTAATATTCAATGAGTATGAAAGCGTCAAAAAGTCCATTGATACTGTGTTTCATGTTACTTTTTTGTTACCCTCCTCTACTCCTTTTGTTTACTTTTAGCTTACAGTATTGACTCTATAAAATGTAGACTATATAAAGCCATGTTAATACTTCTTCCTATATAGGATGGTTGCATTTAATTGTGCTTTAGCACCATATTTGAGTATATAAATACATAACCCATCATAGGAGAAACGTCATTTTTGTAAGTGTTTTCATGGAAAAGTGATCAAAAGTCCATTTAAAAGTTCTTATAGATTATAATCATTTTTTTTAACCTATACTTTGCAGAAATTGTTCTAGATATTAATTTTTTTTAACCTGCAAAAAAATAATATTCTTCTCGTGCTTTTCTAACATGGCGTCTAAATTGAAGCTCAAACCAGTGAGTTAAACCACCCTCTCATGAACTATTTTCACTCTGCACAATACCAACATTTTAACTTTCTAAACACCAAAAGTAATATACTATGTACAGTACATTGAAAACTCGAGACTTTTCGTAAGGTAACCACCTTAGGGATTTCAAGAACAAAAGATGCTGCTCACTACAAAAAGGAGAATGAAAAAGAAATAATAAAAAATAAAGTAAAAAGAATGAGAGAAGTAAGAAAATAAGACAAAAAAAAAATTCTAAATTCAAATATTATATAATGTATAAGTTAAGGTTATAATAAAAAAAAGATATAAGTCTAACAATTTACAGTAAAAAGCAGTATATAAATTGTACTAATTTCTTGATTTCTTTTTTCTTTTTAAAAGTTACTTTTTTCTTCACAATACATAAAAGCTTTGTTTTTATTCTATAGAATATCCTATATAAATAAAAAAGTATATTTTTAATGCAAAACACCTTTCAGTCTATTCTATTTTCTTTTTTAAAACTAGAATATAAATTAATTACGGTACCTATGTATCATCGAAGCTCATTACAAAATATTTAATGAGTTGTTTACATCGTTAATTAAATACCACCCATCAACAACACAATAATTCGGTTAATTATGTGTTAGTGAGTATTAATAGGGGAAAAATATTATGTATACAGTATTATATTTTATCAACAGGGTATTAAAACATGTCATTTAAGTTAAAATTAAACTGTCAATTTTGGGTGCTTGTGTGTATGAAATTTTTAATTACAATTTTTAAATAATATAGACTCAACATTTTATTTTAGGCTTTTTTATGAACTATAATAGCCTTAACTTTATAAAGTAATGAAAATATAAATTACTTAAAAATTGTCTTTTTTTTTGTATAAAAAAAAAAGAGAAAAAAAATGGGGGAAAAAAAATTAGCTGTAGTAAGTTTAATTTATAAAATAGCCTTATTATGTTTTAGGTTAAAATAAGCTATTACATAGTTGTTTTAATTTTAAAATTCCTGGGTTTGAAGTGGAATAAAAGAATTGAACTAATTAATAGCGTTAAAATTCTTGACTATACAGTAAATCCCCGACGGTGAGTTTGCTTTATATACGTATATATTTTATATATAATATAGTATATATATATATATATATATATATATATATATATATATATATATATATATATATTGTACACTCGTTAATTTAATACTATTTCTTTTATTTATTAATATTCTTTTCATTTTTTTATACTTATTATTAAGATTAAAATTAATCTACTTTATTATATCTTTTTTGTAGTTTGCTTTTTGCGATACAATTACTAGCATTTACTAAGTTACACATTAATTAAAGGCATAGACCACATAAAACAACATGTGCTTTTTAATGAATAAACACGAAATGAGATCTTCAAAACTGCTGACAATTTTTACCAGAATGTTAGTGTAGCCCCACGAGAGAGCGTGAAAATACTGTAAAGTATGTAATTTGCGTGACTATTTATGTTTCTGACGTCAGAAACATGCAAAAATTAGTAAACAAAAATGTGGTGCGGGTTGCATAAATCGAAATTTTCTGATAGAAGTGTTTTGTGATAGAAATGCGTATGTTTTATCCTGGTCTATTCCTCTAAGTTTATAAATTATGATAATTTAATGAAATAAAAACAAGAAACAATTCTTTTGCACAGAAAATTGATTAAATACTCAATTAAAGAACCATTTAAAATAAAATGCAAAGAAAATATTGTCAAAAAAAATATTTTATTCTTTCTTTTCTGAGACATTACAATCGTTATGTAAGTTTTATATTCTTATATTATATAGGTTGTGATTTTAACGGTCAAGCATGTAAACAATAAAATCTAAAGTGGCAAATCTTTATCACATATCATGTTTCATTACGTAAAAATAAAATATAACGATGAAAAATTTCTATGAGAAATTTTGAGTTACATACAATGTCTTTATCTTATGGGAATACACATATATATAATATAGAAATAGTAAGATTTTTTTTTTTCGTTTCTCTTGAAATTTACACCTAGGGACTATAAAAAAAATTGAATACTTTTTTATGTGTAAGTTTTCAAGATATTTTATATCTCTTTTACAGATAATGATGAGGTTTTTCAGTTTTTCTTCGACTTCTTCCCCCCCCCCCCTTTTTTTTTTTTTTTTTTTTTTTTTAGTTTAAGGCACCGATTTTTAAATTTTTTATTCTTGAATAAAGTTATAACTAAATTATAATAATAGTATTATCATGCGATGTAATAGCAAAGTTTTTTGCCATCATGTAAGTGAAAATTTTTTTCTAAAGCATTAAGTTTAGCTTCTTTACAGAATTTATTTTTTTACTTTTCTGCATCTTTATATTTGAATTGAAGCTTTTTATTTATTACTCATGCGTATGTAAATCGCATATCAAAGTAAAGTTGAGTCTTAAAAAGAAGAGAAAAAGGGGGGGGGGGGGAATATTTTAAAATATAACTGGATCTTTTTTCCTTCTTATCTAAAAATATGAAATTTTGTATGGAATATTAGAATATAGTCTAAGTTTTGTGTGCAACAGGAAAATTAAGAGGAAGAGAGAAAAAAAATCTGCTGTAATATAATATATAAGAGATAAAAAAAAAGTGATTACATTTGAAAAAAAATCAGTTCTTGCGACAATTGTAAAATAAATATTCTAACGCTAGTTGTTACAGAGAATTTCCGGTTAATTTAGTAAGCTCTGTGCAATTTAGTAGCTATATGTGGGATGTAATACTGCAAGATACAGCAGTGATAATACTAATATGCATTTGTAATGCATTTCAATCAGAAAATTTCTTTTCTTCTTATTCTTTATTATAATACTTTTTTTTTTTTTTTTTTTTTTTTTTTTTTTTTTTTTTTTTTTTGCTCGCCATATTGTACTATTGTGCTATACACCAATCCCAGTCCCAATCCCAGTCAAGACATTGTCTTATCGACAGGTAAGGACTTTCCAATTAATGGAAAAGCACACACGGGCCGGAAATTTTGTATGGAATATTATAATATAGTCAAAGTTTTGTGTGCAATAGGAAAATTAAGAGGAAGAGAGAAGAAAATCTGCTGTAATATAATATATATATAAGAGATAAAATAATAAAATAAATATTAATGCATAGAAAAAGAAAGAATATTAATTGAAAGAAAATTGCAGCAAATGACTAAAAATGATCTAATTATTTCCTAATGAATATTATGGCTTGATTTTTGTTCGTTTATTTGTATAAAAAAAAATGTTTTACCTTTTTACAGTTGATATATGAATTTAACTCATTTCCCTGTAAATTGTTGTACTTATTATCTTTTTAAATAATTTAGTTTTATTTCAAACATTCACCATGATTAAAACCACTTTGATAAAAATGGAAAAATGTTTTTTTATTAGTATTTTTTTCCCTTTTACGCACAGTATAATTAAACGATAAATATTATAGTACGTTTTGACGTTACATAATTCTTTATAATAATTTTTTTTTTGTATATTTGAAAAAAAAAAAGTAGAAATAATATGGTTGATATTCAATTATCATTCCTCTATCCTCTATACACACTAAGTTTGTCATATAATATAAATTGAAACTTATAATTTATGTAAATAGAAATGTTTTTGTATACATACATACACAAATTTTTATGTTTTTAAAATAAGGAAATTCAATTTAAAAATACTTTTATATATATATATATATAAAATAAGTTCTTGTATTTATGTATGTGAGATAATAATGAAAAAAAAATGACATTATTATAATAATGAAAAATTTTATAACATCAATTTTACTTTTGCAACGCTAATAAAAATTGTGGTAAAGAAAAATCTTGTAAAAAAAAAGAAAAAAAAACTTGATGAATATTAGAAAGAATTATATATATATATATATATATATATATATATATATATATATATATATATATATATATATATATATATATATATATTATACTGCAGAATATTGAAGCAGAATATAGACCTTTGATGCACTCTATAGTTATCATAAAAATAATTTTTTCGAAGCTTCATTTTGTTTATTTTTATGATTACTAAATTTACATTATAATTTACATAAAATCGATTACAAAATATCACTAAAAAATACACATACACAAACTATAATTAAACAAAAGAAAAAGAATATACCATACCATATACGTATATAGTACCGTGACAACAATGAAAGAGCTTTATATTATGCATAATATACATTCACTTGTGTATACTGTTCACAAATCTATTTCACCATTAACAGACAAATCAAATCAATAAATAAAATATGTAAATATAATATCTAATCATTATTTATTTCATTTAATATTGTGTATATTATCATTGCATTAAAAGAATGATTTATTTATTTACAAAATATATATTTTATCATTATACTATTTAATATAATATATAAATAATATTTTGTTATATATATATGAATAATATTTTTCAATGTATATACTATAAAAAAATAAAATAAATAACATTTATTATTTAAAACAAAAATCTGTTAAAAATGGTTATTAATAATATATAAATTTTATTCATAACGCATAAAAAATTTTAGCTATAATTTTTTATCAAATAACTCAATGACTGCATGAAATATTAATTTCACATGTTTTTTCATATCAAAATAAATATATTTTTACTCATTTCTTGTTGGCTTTTTTTTCATACTACGCAAAAAAAAAAAAAAAAATGTATTCATAAATTCATCCTAAAAATGATGCAAAAGTTATAATGAAAATTTTTTATTCAACCCTTCACGTAAAAAGTTAAAATTAAAATACAGAACAAAAATTCGTTCCTAAATTTAAGTTTGTAATTAAAGAAACAAATAACAATAATCTTAAAAAGTAAATGAGATTGGAAAGATTTTCTTTTAATTACTTCTTCTTCTTTTTCTTTTTTTTTTCCATTGCTATTAAACCAGTATCTTAATTAACCAAGTAAATTAAATGAATAAATATTTATGTATAGAAGAATTATTAGTAAAGTAATTACTTACCAAAAACTTGTAGTACAATAATTAATAAGAAACACGCCAACTGTTTTTTAGTGAACACACTGTTGTAAGTAGCCATCATATTTATGTAAGTTATATTTTCAATGGATTTATAAAGAAACACACAATATTATTATTATTTTTTATTAATGTTGTAATCTGAAATATGTTCAACTACCAACGGTAGCAGCTTCAACAGGGTCACACTTTAGATTCATGACGAGACGTGTCACTCTAATATTGATAATTGTAAATATAATGTTTGATACAGTGGGAGAGATAGAGATTGAGAGATATATATATATATACAGTCAGGGAGCAGCGCAAGCAATACACACAAGGTACACGGGGTTAATGTGGCTAGTGAGCAAACGAGAATCGCGCTGCAACTGCTCTCGCTACCCTGCTAGCCGTTCTCCTCTTCTGGTCCACGCAGCATCCGTGCTCGCGCATCTTTTTCCATTCCTCCCCTCTTCTATACCCTTTTCTCTCTCTCTCTCTCTCTCTCCCACGCTACCCCAGATACTCTCCTAGACTGAGCAAATTTCTATCTCTCTCCTGAAAATTTTCAAGTTCAACTAGACCAAAATCTCATATCAACAATATAATGTTTTATCACTAAAAAAGTGTTTGACATTTTCTTTCATACTTTCTTATTATAAACTCTTAGTTTCTGTAATATTAAAAATTTTTAAACATAATTTAATAATATTATAATTTTTTAACACTTAAAATATAATTTTATATGTTATAATTTTTATTAAAAAGTTAAAAGTGTTCTTAATTAATTTAACTAATGAATAAGCAACACATAAACTTGTTTTGTATTTAATTAATATATTTATAAAATTATAAAAGTGTTACATTTTTATACTCTATAAAATATAATTTTCATTATAAAACTTCTGTATTATATTGAGACAGTGCTTCTTCTTTTTTTTATAACATTTTTAATGCAATAAAACAATTATAATAACAAAGTAGGGAGTTCTTAAAACTTTTTTTGTGTGACAAAAAATAAAAATTTCATTTAAAAAATTAGATTCCACATACATTTTGAAATTATGACTTATCAATTTTAGAAGAATAAGAGGAAGAAAAAGTAGAAGGAGGATATAAAAAACACTGGCTCAAATTGAAATGAAAATTAATCTGGTTCTATGTTACATTATTTTTGTTCCAAAAAATATAAAATTTATAAAAAAGTAAAAGTCACAAATTATTATTCGTGATATTATAAACGTAAGGTAAACATGTTAAAATTTATGTATTCAAATTTTGTTGGTCTGGGATAAATTAGGTATTGTTATGCCTTAAAGTTTACTATAAATAAATAAGTTTTGATTATGAATAAATTATAAACGGCTTTCAACCGGTGTTTATTCTATGAGATTTTACAATACAAAACATCATTCCTTTATGGTCAAATTTATGTTTATGTATACAGTGAGATATTATATTTAATAAGTTAAAAACATATATCCAGATTTATGCTAGAATTTATGCTATAGAAGATAAATAATATTGAATTTACATCGTTTCATTTTTTTGTATCATTTTATAACATTAAAATAAATAGTAAAAATTGATTGATGTAAATCAGGTCTCCCATCCCTTGGTACTAATGCTGAGGATTTTTCGCCTGTAGAATATTAAAGTATGCAACTGTTTGAGCAATCGTGTCGTGCGGTAATGCATACCCAACAAGGAGCTCATTCATGCAACGTAGCATCTTAAACTTTTTTTTTTCCTTCTTTTTTCAATTTTTTTTTTTTTTTTTTTTTTACCCCTTTAACATGAAGCAATATGTTTACACAAGTAGTGTAATCTACATTAGGGAAATAGTTTTAAAAGAACCAAGTCTTTAATAAAAAAACACTTCATGCATATTAATATAATAAACGATATTTTTATTATTACTTGTAAAATTGTTTTAAATAAAAGCACATTTCAAAGTTGTTTATTAATTTTCATCAACTTTTTTCTTGATAATTAATTTTCTTATTAGTTTGTTTATTTAAGATTTTAATGAATATTAAATTTTATTATATATAAATAATAAGTGAATGAATATTATTATAAAAATATATATTATTTTAGCAAAATGTGACAATATATTTCACTCTATTTTCAATAGAGTGATGAGAAATAATGTTAATTTACTTTTTAAAAAACGTGACTTCAAAGTATAAGGATATAAAAGCTTCATATAATAATATATTATTGTTATTTCTTGTGCATTGTCTCCACTTTTTAACAACAATGACTAATGTAAAGCTAATATTTTAGTGAAGTAAAAAGAAAAAAAACTCACTCCAGCCAATTATTATCTAGTATTCTATATACTAAAAGATAGTTTTATTTCTTATAGAGAAAAACTCTTGTTATAAGTAAAGTTACTAAAAGGAAGTTTTTCATTTTTTTTTTATATAAAGCTAACGAAAGATACACGGAAAAGTCTTGGTGATTTTAACACATAAAACAGGACTGAACTATGTCACAAAGTTCTTTACTAAATCTAACACGTCTTTAAAAACTATATATATATATATATATATATATATATATATATATATATATATATATATATATATATATATATATATATATATATATATATATATATATATAACATTTCAGTATTTACAACATACTTTTTTGTCCATCAATAATATTATTGAAAACTATGTTTGTTTACTTGGTAATTTTATAAATTTATAAATTATAGTTCTCTTCTCTCTCCATTTGTTGATATTGATTTAAATACCTTTAGAATACTTATATATAATTATTAATTTAACGGCTTCATATATAGGTTCATATTACAGCATTCTTATACTAATTGTGAATAAGATTTAAACTGCTTAAAAATAAGAAAGATTAGCATCTGCAGCTTGCGTATGCATCTTAAATTTTACAATGAGGAAGTTTCCATAAAGTTAAGACCCTGTTTTGAGCACATTTTTAGAAAGAGTATAACTAGTAGATTCTATTAATTACATTTTAATAATTAATCCACCTATAAAAAATCCCCACCAAAGTTTTCTAGAAGACCCTGACGTTATTTTTGTGATCGTCTTTTGCAAATTTTAACACTCAAATTTAGAAAAATTAACGTTAAATTTAAAATTAACGCGTTAAAATTTGCTGAAGACGATTGCAAAAATGACGTCAGAGTCTTCCACGGGGCCGTGACGGGCATTTTTTTATAGGTGAATTAATTACTGAAATGTAATTAATAAAATTAAATATTGAATTCAATAGAATCTACTGGTTATACTCTTTCTAAAAATATGCTGAAAACAGAACTTTATGGAAACTTCCTCATTGGCAACAGCTTATTAATTTAATATTTTCTATAACATTGACTGCATGCGTCACAAGACACATATTAATATTTATTTTCATACTCACATGTAATACAATTAGATGTGATTACCTTTTGTAACTACTTTGGATATCTGCAGGATATAATTCAATAAAATATATTTTCCATTTTCATATATTAACATCAGTTTTATGTAAAAATTCGAAATTTTAGTACATTTTAGGAATTTTTGGTATTTTAGTGTATTATTCTTGTTAATTTAATCATTATAGACAGTGCCTTTAGAACGCAACATTTATTATATATATATATATATATATATATATATATATATATATATATATATATATATATATATATATATAATGCTTATCTTCTATATCAGCTCAACCATGTATGAAATTAGGTTCAAAATTTCATAATACTTAATGCTGAAATCATTGAATAGCATAATTTACAATTCCAGAACATTTAGCAACAATTTATATAATTATAAAATTGAAAAATTAAGTATAGCATATATTATAATATCCAAGTAAGTATTGTTATTGATTGTCTTTAGAGCTTTTGCTATGAATGGTATATAGAAGCAACAGCATCATCTTTACTCACTTAATCTTGTTTATTTGTGCAAGCGGGTACGCTTCTGCTTCAACCGGCCCGGGGACATAACGTTATTAAGCGATTCCACACAGAAAAAAAAATAGAAGAAGAAGAAGAAGAAGACGATTCAGCCACTTTTACCCACCCCTTTTTTACGTTATTGAAGCCTTAAGGCTTTTATCTGTTTTAGCAAATTTTGTCAGGCACAGAAAAATACAAGACGGCTACACTTTATATATATATATATATATATATATATATATATATATATATATATATATATATATATATATATATATATATATATATATATATATATATATATATATATATATATATACACACACACACACAAGAGGATCAAATTTATATATATAAGATAAAGAAAGAAAAAATATCTAACATCGTATGTGAAACGATTAAATTCAATATGTTTTATACAAGAGAACTATTTTCTACTAAATTTCATTGAAGTAATATATTTTACTTTTCTCTCTCTCTCTCTCTTGCCTTCTTCTCCTCTTTTCAATCTATATATACGCAGCAAAAAATGTAGCTTTAAAAATAAAACTTTTTTTTTTGTTACTAATTAATTTAAAATCTTTACACTACTATATGTGTAAAAATTGCGCAGTTATATAATTGTGTAAAAAAAAAAATCATGTTTATTAATTTGATTATTGTTAATTTATTTTACATAATATTAACAGCTTTAATTTAGTTAAGCATTATTATGTATTTTGTAATACTTTTTTTTTTTTTTTTTTTTTTTTTTTTGTATTCAAACCATTGAATATTTTACACATTGAAACCTTCACTTTGGAAGCGAGTGGTTTTAAATACTTATTTATGTATAAATATAGATTATTTACATAAGATACGTAATGAGGGAGATTGCATCTCATTAATTATAATTTTACAGCTAGAACAATCAATCTTTCTTTCTGTCACATGTAAGAAAATTAGGGTTTAGTAAATTGACCATTAGGTTAACTTTTAGAATAAAGATCAAGTTTCACTCTATAATCTTTTCCTAAACTTAGAAATTGAAGAACTTTCGGTAAGACTATACTTTTTATGTACTTAACCATTTTGTTTTTAAGAGCAAAGTTAAAAAATATATATAATATATAAAAATTCTTGAGTTACAATATTTTAAAATTCATAAAGAATTTTATATTACATAATTAATTTCATAAGTACGTATAAATCATAATGAGTAATAATAATTATGAACTATGATAAAATAATAATAAATCACTTCAACTAATTTTACCCTTTTATGTAAAACAAAAACAACTTGAATTGTGAATACACAAATGGTGACCACATACTAAATGTAGGAAAATACTTAGAGAGAGAGAGAGAGAGAGAGAGAGGTTGGAGGGTGGGAAGGTGTAATTAATTTAATAAGACGTGTTTACAAAATTTAATGTTGTTGTAGTCCAGCTCAAAAGTGAGGGGAATATTTATATAGGGTTTGACTCTTGGTTTGGCTTTTATTATCTTTGTACTAAAACGAAGTAGAGAGCAAGAGAGAGAGAGAGAGAAATGGAGTAAAAAGGACTTTTAACACAACACTACACCGTTTATACATGGTATAGTGGTATAGCTTTAAGAAAAGACCACCATATATACCAGATACCTTTACATGTAGAACAATACATCTTAATTACGACAGTGCTAACGTAAATAATACACCTTTTAAAATAAAAAATCACGTACATTTTTTTTTTAATTAAATTTCTATGACATTACTTTTAACTTGGATTTTCTAAAATGAAAGTTAGAAGTAGAAGTTCAATTTCGAGACATTTGACTGGGCTTAAAAAGTTACATCTCTCTCTCTCTCTCTCTCTTTCTCTCGCATCCACAGGTTTTAAGTTGTGGAATGTAGGTTGTTAGATACGCGCATGAACACCAAAATTACTTTTACACACATGTAAAATAAAATACACTTTTGAAGCTATACCTACTATAGACAGCGGTCGTACAGTACAATACGAACTTTTTTTTTTTTTTTTTTTTTTTCTGAGGCGCCAAGTAGTTTAGCGTTATTACAGCACAGGAGTAGTGATAAAACTAACTTACAAGGGAACATTTTTCCTTGTCACTCGTGGATTAAGCTCTAATTTATACCAAAGATTACCCTACCGATATGATGGCCCATGGTATGAAACTTAGCCGTAAAGCTGTGAAATTTCAGTCAAAAGGGCCTATCTGCTTTAACATGGGGTTAAATGGGACAAAAATCTAAATTTTTTTAGATTGTTTTGAAACTGACATATATTATGTAAAAAATGATTTTCTTTTCAAAAAAAATCATTAAAAAATTCTCGGACCCATAATAAGGGGCCCACGGGCCCAAAATCTGCTTTTTCTGGTATTTTTTGTGCTTTTTAGCTTATATCAATTTGAATTCTATATGAATGATCATTTTAGTTATAGAAACACGTTCCTTATAAAATTTCAAATCAAAATATGTGCGTTATGCGTTGGTACAATTAAATACTGTAAAGAAAAACGGCCCTGAAACGGAAAAATGACCCATAAATATGGCAATAACATGCGTTTAAATGGGCTTAAAATGAAATCTTTACAGATTTTATTTAAACTTATATATAATATGTAAAATGTAATTGTCTTTTTGAAAATAATCATTTAAAAATTTTGGGACCGATATTAAGGGGCCCACGGGCCCATAACCTGCTTTTTATGGTAGTTTCTGGTGCTCTTTTACTTATATCAATTTGAATTATATTTGTATGCTTGCTTTAGTAATTGAAACATGTTCTTTATAAAATTTCTAATCAACAAATGTGCGTTATGCGTTGGTAAAATTAAATACTGTAAAGAAAAACGGCCCTGAAACGGAAAAGTGACGAATAAATATGGCAATAACATACGTTTAAATGGGCTTAAAATGAAATCTTTACAGATTTTATTTAAACTTATATATAATATGTAAAATGTAATTGTCTTTTCGAAAAAAATCATTTAAAAATTCTGGGACCGATATTAAGGGGCCCACGGGCCCATAACCTGCTTTTTATGGTAGTTTCTGGTGCTCTTTTACTTATATCAATTTGAATTATATTTGTATGCTTTCTTTAGTAATTGAAACATGTTCTTTATAAAATTTCTAATCAAAAAATGTGCGTTATGCGTTGGTTAAATTAAATACTGTAAAGAAAAGCGGCCCTGAAACGGAAAAATGACCAATAAATATGGCAATTACATACGTTTAAATGGGCTTAAAATGAAATCTTTACAGATTTTATTTAAACTTATATATAATATGTAAAATGTAATTGTCTTTTCGAAAAAAATCATTTAAAAATTCTGGGACCGATATTAAGGGGCCCACGGGCCCATAACCTGCTTTTTATGGTAGTTTCTGGTGCTCTTTTACTTATATCAATTTGAATTATATTTGTATGCTTTCTTTAGTAATTGAAACATGTTCTTTATAAAATTTCTAATCAACAAATGTGCGTTATGCGTTGGTAAAATTAAATACTGTAAAGAAAAACGGCCCTGAAACGGAAAAGTGACGAATAAATATGGCAATAACATACGTTTAAATGGGCTTAAAATGAAATCTTTACAGATTTTATTTAAACTTATATATAATATGTAAAATGTAATTGTCTTTTCGAAAAAAATCATTTAAAAATTCTGGGACCGATATTAAGGGGCCCACGGGCCCATAACCTGCTTTTTATGGTAGTTTCTGGTGCTCTTTTACTTATATCAATTTGAATTATATTTGTATGCTTTCTTTAGTAATTGAAACATGTTCTTTATAAAATTTCTAATCAAAAAATGTGCGTTATGCGTTGGTTAAATTAAATACTGTAAAGAAAAGCGGCCCTGAAACGGAAAAATGACCAATAAATATGGCAATTACATACGTTTAAATGGGCTTAAAATGAAATCTTTACAGATTTTATTTAAACTTATATATAATATGTAAAATGTAATTGTCTTTTCGAAAAAAATCATTTAAAAATTCTGGGACCGATATTAAGGGGCCCACGGGCCCATAACCTGCTTTTTATGGTAGTTTCTGGTGCTCTTTTACTTATATCAATTTGAATTATATTTGTATGCTTTCTTTAGTAATTGAAACATGTTCTTTATAAAATTTCTAATCAACAAATGTGCGTTATGCGTTGGTAAAATTAAATACTGTAAAGAAAAACGGCCCTGAAACGGAAAAGTGACCAATAAATATGGCAATAACATACGTTTAAATGGGCTTAAAATGAAATCTTTACAGATTTTATTTAAACTTATATATAATATGTAAAATTTAATTGTCTTTTCGAAAACAATCATTTAAAAATTCTGGGACCGATATTAAGGGGCCCACGGGCCCATAACCTGCTTTTTATGGTAGTTTCTGGTGCTCTTTTACTTATATCAATTTGAATTATATTTGTATGCTTTCTTTAGTAATTGAAACATGTTCTTTATAAAATTTCTAATCAAAAAATGTGCGTTATGCGTTGGTTAAATTAAATACTGTAAAGAAAAGCGGCCCTGAAATGGAAAAATGACCAATAAATATGGCAATAACATACGTTTAAATGGGCTTAAAATGAAATCTTTAAAGATTTTATTTAAACTAATATATAATATATAAAAAGCAAAGTCCTTTTTGAAATAAAATCATTAAAAAATCTGGAACCCATATTTAGGGGCCCACGGGCCCAAAACCTGTTGCTTTCTGGTAGTTTATGGTGCTTTTAAGCTCACTTCAATTTGAATTTTATATGTTCACTAATTTTACGTATTAAAGAATGTTTTTTATATAATGCTCATACCCAAATCGGTCATCCAAAAATTTATGATAGAGTATATATACTAATTACCAGATGAGTTGATTCATTTTCATCTAATTGTAATTAAGCGTGGATTTGAGTGCGCCATGCATGGATAGAGTATAAGTACTGTAACGAAAAACAGCCCTGAACGGAAAAAAACCCATAAAAATGGCATTAACATGAGTTTAAATGGGCTTAAAATTAAATCTTTAGAGATTTTCTTTAAAACTAACATTTATCATGTAAACTTTTATTCTGTTTGCGAAAAAAAAAATAATTAAAAAATCTGAGACCCATATTTAGGGACCCTTGGGCCCAAAACCTGTTGTTTTCTGGTAGATTAAGTTTTTTTTTGGTAATATGAATTTGAAATCTGTATGTATGCTTGCTTTAGTTATTGAAGCACGTTAAATTTTATAAAATTTTAAATCAAAAGATGTGCATTTTGTCTAGAAAAACGTAAATACTGTTACTTAAAACGGCTCCTGAATTGAAAAAAATACTCCTATAGTAGTAGCATTACGATAGAAAGGCTAAAACAGATGACTTTTGGAGCAAGATAGCCTAAAAAGTGCTATAGGCAATGACCCCTCAAATTATTTTGGTCTAATGAAGCAATAAAAAAATTAATGTTCAAAAATATTTTAAAAAATGTTTTTTCGTAAGCTGCTATAAAAAAATAACGCTGCAAACCCAAAAGTAGATGTGACTCGGCGAGTGGAAAAAAAATCTACGATAAACAAGCAAAATGGCCTGTAGCTCACTTCCGGTTACAGATACGCAAAAAAGTGTTAGTTTGTCGCTTATTTTGTGTTTTCTTCGTGCTAAAAACGGATTAAAAAATGTTTAAGGTCGAAATCTAAAATAAGGGCTCTGAGCGATTTTTAGTTTTGCCCCGTTGAGTCTTTTCCCGTGCGTCACTTGAAAATCGCCCGGTAAGTAAATGCGTTCAATCGTTTTGAAATTTCGAAAAAAAGGCCCAAAAATCGGCCTTTAACATGCTGGCTTAGGGAGAAACAATTTTTTTTTCAGAATGTCTGACATTTAGGGGCTGGAGGGGGTAAAGGGGGGAGTTTTACGTCTTTCACCCCTCTTGGGTGTTTTTTATTTCAAAAACAGGGAAACTCGGAAACGGCCTTTTTGCAAAAAGTTAACATTGCCAGCACAAGGAAATCCATACGTTTAAATGCAAATATCAGACTACGGGCCGAATTTTTCAAAATTTCAAAATTCCAAGGGTAGTGGGGGGTAAGAGGGTTGTTTTCACGTTTTTTACCCCACTTGGTGTTACTCCGTATCTTGCACCGGAAACTAGATAAACGCTGATTTGCACGATACAACAATTTCAGCATAGGACTTTCTATACACTTTCATGCCAAGGCGAGCTTGCGAGCCGTTCACGAGCGCGCAAGCGCTCCCGTCTGACCTCACATTCCTATCCGAGCGTCAGCGAGGATAAACCACGATGATGCAGGACCTCAAAGGGCGCGTGAGCGCCGATTTGGCATTGATTTAACATTACACAGCCCACTTTTTCAACTTTTTGGCCCGCCGCAGGCGCCGTGGCCCTGGCTAACCCCCACTTATTCAACACTTTTGCCCACGGCAGGTGCCCGAGCGCAAGCGAGGTGTCCCAATTATGATGGCGGACCCCACATGGCGCGTGAGCGCCCATTTTAATGGGATTTACTATTTCTACAGACCACTTTTTCAACTGTTTGGCCCATTGCAGGTGCCGTGGCCCTGGCTAACCCCCACTTACTCAACACTTTTGCCCACGGCAGTTGCCCAAGCGCAACCAAGGTGTCACCAGAAAAATGGCCGGCAGCAAGGGCGCGTCAGCGCCCTTGCTGCCGGCCATTTTGCTGGTTATGAAACGTTTTGATTAACTATTAAGCATGCCATTATACGTAATTACATGCAATTAAATAGAGAAACGAGAAATCTTCATTTAACATTGTAAAACGAAGATACAAGGTATAAAACATAGTTAAGGTGGGTTGGGCTCTTGCACATTTTATCATAACGGTTATATTTCAGGAGATATGGGCATGTTGATTTTTAGGCAATTTAACACGTGTTCAAATAGGACTAAAAAATTGAATTTGATTCTGGGACTCTAATTTTTACAGTTTTTATTTTTTGACTTCAGAATGTGGATCAGGGGCCCAAAATGGACCTTAGAACATTTTTTCATGAAAATCTGGGACAAAAAGTTTTAGACCCAAAAAAACAAAGAAGGGGTCCCCCTTTCTTCGACCCCCCTCCGAACCACTTTTTTGACTCTAGCGTCCTTAAAAATAAAGTTACAAACTTTTAATGATGACCATCGTGTAGCCCGCAAAAAATGCAACAATCCTAATGTTTGACATGATAGGTATGTACTTTTGGGTAGCCTAAAAAAGCGAAAAACCTGTTATTTTGGACCCATTTTCAGGGGCCTTTTTCTCATACAAAAAATGAACTTATTTTCACGTTACGAACATGAAAAGGTGTGTAATATAGTCTTCCTTAAAAAGTTTGCTGAGGGCAACTTTCTAACTTCAATAGCTTTTGTGTTATTTCACGTTTTTCACGGATGTTCAGAAAATGGGTCGTTTTTTTGTCATTTTTTGAAAAAACTTTTACTAATATATAGGGGCTTATAGGATAACACATTTTTTCGACTTAAAACGTCATAAAATGCTGATTATAGGTAAAATGGGTCAAAATAATGTGGGTAGATGTCTTGCACTTTTTTGGGTATCTGAAACCGAAAGTGAGCTACACGCCATTTTGCATGATAATTTTCATTTAAATACACATTTTCTATACATTACCATACAAAACAACACTCAATCGGTACTTTCTGACATCTGAAATCAACTCGAACGTAAGCGAGGTATCTCTACTAACCAGGCTGAACAAAATGGCGCGTGAGCGCCGATTTGAAATTAGTTAAACTTTTAAAGGTTACCACTTTGCAACTGTATGGCCCGCCGCAGGCTTCGTGGCCCCCACAATGCACCCAACTTTTCAACTGTTTGGCCCACGGCAGGAGACCGAGCGCAAGCGAAATTTCCTCACACATCTGGAGGAACCTATCTGTTGCATGAGCGCCCATTTGAATGGGATTTGCCATTTACTATATTAGAGGGCCATTTTCAAATGCATAAGCAATCGTATCAGATACACACAAATAATTATTTACAAAGAAAAAGCTAGACAAAAAAGTGAACTGCTAATAAAAGTGTTACTGCACGCCGATCCCACTCCTGCCTTATATGATCGCGAAAGCGATCGTGTCAGATAAAACAAGACTCATTAAAATAGTTTATAGCGCGCCGAACAAATTAACTGCCAAAAGAAGTGTTACTGCACGCCGATCTCACTCCTGCCTGATAGAGCGAAGCGACCATGTATATATACATGTGACCAGTGTCCGATGGTTTTATCCGAGCGGTAGCGAGGTGTCATCGTATTAATATTTTTCCATTTTTTTCCCCAAAGCAGCCATTTGACGAGCGCGTAAGCAACCGTGTCAGGAGTAAAAATAGCATATCGCTTGCATTTTAATTCTACAAAGATGGCTGCCATCAAGGGTTTAGCGCTCTTGCTGGTGGCCATCTTGCTGGTAACACCTTGCTTGCGCTCGGTTACATGCCTTTGACAGATAATTTAGCAAGTGGAACTTTTAACCCAGCGATAGCGAGTAGTCACAAAATTCCAAGTTCCCCTAAATAGCGCGTGAGCGCAGCATATTGCTAAATATTTTCACTGTGCAAATGTGATGCAGGAAAAGCCGGAATTTTACATTTTTCGAACCAAATTATCAGTTTGGTGCAAATGAATTAACGTTGATTTTAAAACAATAAGGGGGGGTCTCCAGAATTGACGATGCAACTTTGGGCACATTTGAAAGTACTTTGTTTTAATGGAAAAATGATTTCATTTGCTCGAAGTAATTCATAATAACCCAAAAATTCGTTTGTTAGTTTGAAGCGCAATGAATTGCAATTGCAATGCAGTTTTAATAGAAAGTAAAAAAATTTGCGGTTTGTCCCAAAATTGATGATGCAAATTTGGGCCCTTTTTTCTCAATGAAGGACCGATATTTTTTCAATTTGTGATTGATGGGGAGGAAGGGGCCAAAACGAAGTTTCGGCACATTATGCAGTGCGGCCCTAATTTAAAAAAAATTACGACCCACTAGTATATTATTTATTAGTTTAAATAAAATCTGTAAAGATTTCATTTTAAGCCCATTTAAACGTATGTAATTGCCATATTTATTGGTCATTTTTCCGTTTCAGGGCCGCTTTTCTTTACAGTATTTAATTTAACCAACGCATAACGCACATTTTTTGATTAGAAATTTTATAAAGAACATGTTTCAATTACTAAAGAAAGCATACAAATATAATTCAAATTGATATAAGTAAAAGAGCACCAGAAACTACCATAAAAAGCAGGTTATGGGCCCGTGGGCCCCTTAATATCGGACCCAGAATTTTTAAATGATTTTTTTCGAAAAGACAATTACATTTTACATATTATATATAAGTTTAAATAAAATCTGTAAAGATTTCATTTTAAGCCCATTTAAACGTATGTAATTGCCATATTTATTGGTCATTTTTCCGTTTCAGGGCCGCTTTTCTTTACAGTATTTAATTTAACCAACGCATAACGCACATTTTTTGATTAGAAATTTTATAAAGAACATGTTTCAATTACTAAAGAAAGCATACAAATATAATTCAAATTGATATAAGTAAAAGAGCACCAGAAACTACCATAAAAAGCAGGTTATGGGCCCGTGGGCCCCTTAATATCGGTCCCAGAATTTTTAAATGATTTTTTTCGAAAAGACAATTACATTTTACATATTATATATAAGTTTAAATAAAATCTGTAAAGATTTCATTTTAAGCCCATTTAAACGTATGTTATTGCCATATTTATTGGTCATTTTTCCGTTTCAGGGCCGTTTTTCTTTACAGTATTTAATTCTATCAACGCATAACGCACATTTTTTGATTAGAAATGATATAAAGAACATGTTTCTATTACTAAAGAAAGCATACATATATAATTCAAATTGATATAAGGAAAAGAGCACCAGAAACTATACCATAAAAAGCAGGTTATGGGCCCGTGGGCCCCTAATTATGGGTCCCAGAATTTTTCAATGATTTTATTCGAAAAGACAATTACATTTTACATAATATATATTAGTTTAAATAAAATCTGTAAAGATTTCATTTTAAGCCCATTTAAACGTATGTTATTGCCATATTTATTGGTCATTTTTCCGTTTCAGGGCCGTTTTGCTTTACAGTATTTAATTTAACCAATGCATAACGCACATTTTTTGATTAGAAATTATATAAAGAACATGTTTCTATTACTAAAGAAAGCATACATATATAATTCAAATTGATATAAGGAAAAGAGCACCAGAAACTACCATAAAAAGCAGGTTATGGGCCCGTGGGCCTCTAATTATGGGTCCCAGAATTTTTAAATGATTTTTTTCGAAAAGACAATCTTTTTTTACATAATATATGTCAGTTTTAAAATAATCTAAGAAAATTTAGATTTTTGTCCCATTTAACCCTATGTTAAAGCAGATAGGCCCTTTTGCCAGAATTTTCACAGCTTTACGGCTAAGTTTCCCACCATGGGCCATCATATCGGTAGGGTAACCCTTGGTATAAATTAGAGCTAAATCCACGAGTGACAAGGAAAAATGTTCCCTTGTTAGTACAATTGTCGATATACATACTGAACACTTTGTACACTTTTCACATAACAGTGAGAAGAAAACGTCTCTAAACTACGGTTATTAAAGCCTAAGGGTTTTATTTCAACTCATCTCTTTTGCCATTTTTCTCCCTTCTTTTACTTCTCTCTCTCTCTCTTCCACCCGCAGCTGTAAAAAATGCCTCAAACCTCTCTAACAGAATTAAAATTCTCTTTTAACGTGCAGCGGGTGGAATTCTCTACCATCTCTCTCTCTCTCTCTCTCTCTCTCTCTCTCTCTCTCTCTCTCTCTCTCTCTCCTCCACCCACCACCAATTCCCTCCAGTATACTATATTATATATATATATATATATATATATATATATATATATATATATATATATATATATATATATATATATATATATATATATATATATATATATATATATATATAAATCCTGCAATCCCAAGAAAAAGTACAAAGAATATTGTTGTTAAATGTTAAACATCATAAAAATGCAGCCAAAGAATACGAAGTTACAAATAAGATAATAGAGTTCTATTATTAATTTCAATATACTATAAGTACAAAATTATTAAATAATTTAATTTTGAATATGAAACAATCTTATATCTTATCAAATTATATACAGTACTTTAGTTAAATATTAATATAACACGTCATAAGTATTTATATCAAACCACGTGTAAAAAAATTATTACTAACTAAATAAAGAAAATATAATTAACATTAAACATAAAATGGTTGAATTTATTTTACGGAATATTTAAATTTTAAATAATTTAAGCAAACAAATTTTCTTTTTACCTCAAGATGTGTTTCTTTTCTTGTTATATGGTAAATAAGCCTTTGAGAGAGAAAGAGAGAGAGAGATGGTCTGTTGAATGAGGGTTTCAAAATGATGAAATGAGAAAGAGACTAAGGTTCTTATGGTAACGTTAGTGAAACATAGAGAGTTCCAGGTGACTGCCTGGGTAAAAAGGATGCTACTTTTCGAGAGAGAGGGAGAGAGAGAGAAAGAGAGAGAGAGAGAGAGAGAGAGAGAAGTTGAAGCATGGTTAGTTCGTGCCACAAGTATCTAATTACTAATTACGATCAAGCCCTACACTCTCCCACACCTCTTATAATTATACATTGTATATATACTTTGCGTGTAGTAGGAAATACCTCTATACAATATAACTTTACATTATATACGGGTATAGTATAATGTTATATAAATATATACATTGTAAAAGGTATAGTATAGAATGTTGTTGTTTTCTCTTGGTAAAATCGTGATTCTCTTTTGCATCTTAATGAGTAAAACAAGATTTAATTTATAACTAAAAATAAATTGACAACAAAAATACCCACTTTTTTTAAAAAAAATATTATATTACGCGTTATGCATTTTAATTTTTTTTTTTTTAATTAATTTATTATTTCAAAATTGAAACAAAATTTGTATAAACTAAATAATTAAATATGAAAAAATTACCACCTACGTATTGTATGATTTTATTGCTGTGTTTATTTTGGTGTTTACGAATTGAAGTCATCTTCAAAGTTATGAAATGTAATGAGATTTCTTTCTCTCTTTTTTTTTCTATTCGCTGGTGCTTACTTCAGAGCGACAGAAGGAGAGACCGTATGACTTGGTTGACGTTATTTTACATGCACATTCCTCATTAGCGGCCGACGATGAAGAGACTTATTCAGAAAAGCTTTCTGCTCTTCTGAATTAGGACAAGTTAAATTTTTTAATGAGTATACTTTTTTTTTAAATAACCGCTAATAGGATAACATATATATATATATATATATATATATATATATATATATATATATATATATATATATATATATATATATATATATATATATATATAGAATTCCGCAGTGTTATACAATTTCTTCTTTTTTATGATATAATCTGAACAATTTTATCATACTTATACTGCAGTTTATAATAAATTCATAACGTTATAAATGGCAATGTAACTCACTCATCATTCTGTCAATTATTGTAATTGAAAAAGTATAAAAAAATATATATGTATATAAAAAAGTATATTTATTCATAATGTAATTTTATTTCATTTTTCTCCACAACTAATTTGTATTTAATAATTTTATCAATATATCGATTTTTATCTTATAAAATATACTGGTATATAATTGTATTCTCTTTTTTTTATACTAATTTTGCTAATTTTTTTTTTCTCTTGCAAAATAAAATTAAAAAAAAAAAGAGTTAATTGTGCTTGAAGGTAACATGTATTCAATAACACAAATTATACGTCACAGTTAAATGTTATTCTATAAATCGTGATTCAAGTATGTATGCGTGTACCGAACGGCAATGAATATATTTAATTACAGTGAAATGCGTTCCCCTCATACCTGTTATCTTTATATTCATGTTATCTCTGTTGCCAGTTTACATATTTTCCCACAAGGATAAGATATTGAAAGATATTCATTGCCATTAGATATATACATGAATATATTTATCACTTTTATTTTACTTATTGTTTTAGTGGTTTAAAGTGTATAAAACTTCTTTTTTCTGTTTTAAAAAAGGTGTCTGTATATTATATGTGCTTTTCAGCTTTTATTTCTGTATTACGAAGATGTTTAACAAACGATCCTGAAGTATAGGAATTTTAAATTTTCCAGAGTATGGAAAAAGATACCATAACCGTAAATTATATTTTTTATATTTATAGTAATCTTGAATTTCATTGAATTACATAAAAATTTATGAATATCCAAAAGTAAACATTTTCAACTATTATTTAAATTTTGCAAAAAAAAAAAAAATTAAATAAAAAATGTAAAATATTACAATAATAATAACACTTATTTTTCTGTATTAAAATACATACATTTTGTTTCCCACTCATATGTAAGCAACATTGATTGAAATAATTTTGCCACGATTTATATTCCCACTTGCGAGTGACGGTTGTTAGAGATTTAACAGCCCTTTGGGATTCACGTGACATGTGTAGTTTTTCCCTCCCTGTTGAGTTTTGTTAGCGACATTTCTTCACCATGTTAAACCAAAAGAAGAACAAACCACTGCTACTACATATACTATATACCACTACCATCACAATACCACAATGGTTATACAAGTCTCAAAAGTACCATTAAAATACGCACACACACACACACACACACACTTTTCATTTAATAATTTCACATTTTCAATCAAAAACATATCAATAAATTATTATTGAATTCTGTTTACATTATAACTTGTTTGCTTTATATTATATGTACATATTATCAAATGTTTGTTAATATCCTCTATATTATTCGGTCTCAAGTGGTGTAGTAGTATATGCAATGTTGCAATATACTACTTAAATACTCTTGTTTTATTTATAATGTTTTCAAGTATAGAGTAAATATAATCGATGTTGCCAGATTTATTTTTACAGTTATATAAAAGTAAAGTATAGGGTTAACAGTATGATGGTTACGGTTTATTATGTCCAGGAACGTTTCTAATGGGTTTCACATAAACGTAGTTTTACGATTGTAACAAAGCATAACCACACTATATGAACCCTATATGTATATACGTACAAACTACATAATACAGTATATGGATGGGTTGCTATACAAGTTTCAACTGCATTTCTGTCTGCAAACTCAACAGTATACGAGTGTATATTATAAATTATTTCATGCAATTCCTAAAATAATTAGTTACGAAGAGCAAGTTTATAGTATAAGTCATTTTAAGTCCAACTATAAAATTTAGTTTTTTTTTTTTAAACTGAACATAATTATTTTATTACACTTACATTATTATTAATGATAACAAATGGTTTTTATTTAGAGGCCCTAAAAGGTGCAAACTCACTTACATTGTTCTCTGACTTCTTTTGAGCTTTTTATATATATAGTCAGAGTATTTCATAATTTTAATATATTTTATTTTTATAAATAAATCATATTATGAACGTTTTAAAAAACACACACATAGGTTTTAGTATTTTACAGTATATACGTATACAATACAAATGTATGAAAAAGAGGTACAGTACTTCACGATGATCACATTGTGTATTTTATTAAATATTAAATATAATACTGACAGTGTATAATAAGAATTATTTTGTTTTCTCTTTATTTAGAATATAATAAACATATTATATTTATAAACATACATGTATATTGTATATAATATAATGTATTATATATTAACACATACACAACTTACATCTACTTTGAAATATTTAGAATTTGAGCGTCGGATGTTTTTCATTTTTATATACATTTAATAATAAGAGTGCCATTTAGCGTAGCCAAATTCTATTCGTTAAAAAGCTAGTGATTATATAGAAAAAAATTATACATTGTACAGTCGAAGACAAATAAAAGGTTACAATTTAAACGTGCTCTATATTTGCGCGCCTCAAAACTTTATGTGAAAACGAGATTCTCGTGCACTAGAGGCGACCTCTATCGGTTACGATTAGAGTTCTCTTTCAGGTGAGCTTCTTGGCTGCTTGGCTGGCAAGCTAAACAATTCTCGTGTTGCATGCTTATACGCACGTCGTTCTCCGCACCACCACATCATGCTCTCTCTCTCTGCCGTTGTGACAGCAGACAATATTGAACACATTTTCTTCTGAAGTAAATGCAAAAAATCAGTTTTAAAAACAGTTAGGAAATAAATATACTGGATTGAATTAACATTTCTAAGAAATCATGAATTATATGACTTATTTATACGTTACATACGTCATATATATATATATATATATATATATATATATATATATATTAAAATTTACTATATGAAAAAAAGATAAAACATACCAAACTCAAACTCATTGCCAAGCAAGTTACATACTTCACAACGATGATCGAACAAGTTGGAACATAAAGTCTGGAAAGTATTCTATTTATTAGGTATAGCCGATAGCCTTTTTACCTTAAATATCAACTTGATATTTTAAATTTCAAGCAAATGGTGAATAAATAAACAAACACACAAATAAATAAATAAAACATACATAGATTAAGAATTTATTTCATTATGTTTTTAAATATTTATTGAAATAACTTGCTTTCTATTTTTTTTTAAATATATTTTATTTCATTTTATGCATTTGCTTGATAAAAAAAATATAATATTGTCTGCTGTCACAACGGCAGAGAGAGAGAGAGAGAGAGAGCATGATGTGGAGGTGCGGAGAGCAAAGTGCGTATATAAGCATCGCAGCCAAGCAGCCAAGATAAGCTCACCTGAAAGAGAACTCTAAACGTAACCGATTGAGGTGACCTCTAGTGCACGAGAATCTCGTTTTCACATAAAGTTTGGAGGCGCGCAAATGTAGAGCACGTTTAAATTGTAACCTTTTAATTGTCTTCGACTGTACATTTACATTGAAAAAATATATACCTACATAACATAAAATTATATGTATAAATGTTTTTGAATTACTTGAAAGTCTAAATTTGATTTTACTACTTTTTTGTTTTTCATCTTATATATAAAAAAAAAATCAGTAATCTTATTTATTTTTATCAAACCTGCCGAATATAGCTTCAATCATTTCTTTGAGTTGCTGGAAAGGTTTCTATATAAACTGTTAATAAATCGAAAGATTTCTTTCATTTTTTTTTTTTTTTTTTTTTGTCTGATTTTTACTAAAAGATAATCTTAGTTTGAAATACACAGATGGCTTTTTTCTTTATTTTACTCTCTGCTTTGATATCAAAATGATATTGATTAAAGTTATAATTCAAGCTAAGAAAAAAACAAGAAAAAAAACTCAGTTCTAATAAATATATATATTTTTTCTTTTACAAAAAAAATATATAATGATTCCATGTGAAAATATTAAATTAACGTATTGGTGGTAAAACAAGGATATCATACAAAAACTTTGCTTCCAAGCGTTTCAAGCTTGAGCGACAGAGTGAAAGAAAGGATTATGCAAAATCTGAAAAAAGAGAGAAAGGTTCTTAAAAAAGATTAATTAAAGTAAGAAAAGATTGAGTGATAAGAGAATTTGAAATATGAAAGATTAAAAAACAGAAAAAAATGTATATGAAAAGAAGTTTTTAAAAAGTTCAAGAAAAGAAAAAAATATATGATAAAAAAAAGAGGAAAAAAGAAGTTTTTTTAGTCTTCAAAATACATTAACTTATGGTACTTCTATTCATAAAAAATCTTTTTATGTTTTATATACTTTTGTTATATAAAATTAAAATTAAGAGAACAAAAAAATATGTATTTTATTACGTATTTGCATAGTTAGAGAAATATGTGAATATATAATCATATGATAATTTCATTTCTTGCGGAAGACATGTCAACAAAAGAAATTTTATTCGAACTTTTTTCTATAAAAATTTCTATAAATCAAAATGATATGAAAAGTAAGAAAATAACGACAGCAATAATATAAAATTTAAAAATAAAAATAGATGATTTTTTTAAATGCTGATTGAATTTTATTGTTTCAAATAAAAATCAATGGAAAAGTATGAACCATGCAATCACTCACATTGAGTTTTTTTTTTAGTTGATTGATGGATTGATCGGTTTGGTCTTCTGGGATAGACATCGTAGCCCTTTTTTCCTCCCTCTGCCCCTAACTTTCTCTCTCTCTCTCTCTCTCTTTCTCTCTCTCTCTCTCTCTCTCTCTCTCTCTCTCTCTCTCTCTCTCTCTCTCTCTCTCTCTCTCTCTCTCTCTATAACATAAGGGTTTGTGGGGGGTCTTGTATTTTTTGGCCACATACATATACACATAGCGAGATGGGTAGAAACACTTGACAGGCGAATTCCGCTGTTGCTGTCAGGAGTTTATCTCAAGAGAGAAAAAAGTATACGCGAAGGATAGAGAGAGGAGAGAAAGAAAGAGAAAGAGATGCACAATGGACCACTACAATCCACGCCTATAGTCTTTCTCCCATCTCTCTTTTACTACTCCCTTATCTCATCCTATATAAAATACGTTCACCATCCTATGTTTTGCAATACGTCTTTCTTTTTCTATCTTATTTTTTATTCTTCGCTATACGTATAGACTTACGCTTCTTTCTTTTGGTTGTCCAAACCCCATTACGTTTTTTTTTTTTTTTTTTTTCTGAAGACCGCGACGTTAGATTTTCTTCAATAGTGATGTTGGTGTAAGAGTAGCCACCCTGCTAGGCTAGGCAAGGCAAGACAAGGAGGCACATACACTACAAGATAGTCTGGTCACGTTCTCAGTTCACTGCTTACTCCTGTGCGTGACGTCATACAACAAACAATTTCTGATTCAAAAAAAAAATCAATTCTACTTTCAATTATTGTTATTACATCCTTTTTTTATATGTGTCTAACCAGATAATTTTATATATATATATAATAAAAAAAGCAACATGTGTACAGATAACAACACTATATTGAATAAAAATAATAATATATATATTTTTTTAACATTTGTATATACCATATTCAATGTTATTACGTTTTTGATTTAATAAAATTTGCTATAGTTATAGATATGTATAAATAAAATATTTGTGGTTAGTTTTTATAGTACTCTAGGTAATACATGATGATAATGGGTTGAAATTTGTTAAATTTATATAGATAAAAAAAAAGTGTCACATATTATACAAGTAGTTATAAAAATAAATATTTTCAATCATTGCTAAATGTTGTTAAAATGTATACGATATTTCATAATAATATATAAGTTAAGCGCAAGGATATACTTATATATATTGTACAGTTGCTTGTCTTTGATAATTAATGTTAGCTTATACTGACAGAATGAAATCTTGTTATAGTATTTACCAACATGTTGCAATTTATTTCTCAAGGAATTTCATCTTGTCTTGCATGAAAAACATCTTGCTTGCTTGCTTGCTTGCTTACTTGATGCAATGAGAGGTGCACATACTTTTTGCATGTTAAGTGTAAGTACTACAACTTTTTACAAAAATAATAATATATGACATTAATATTTAACAAATGTAATTTATTTTTAATTAAAAAAGTTAAATAGAGCTTAAATAAAAGTAAAATGTTTCTTTTCTTTTTTTTTTTTTTTTTAATGACTCGTGTTATTAAAGTTGCTCGCATTTGTAATTTCAATATTTACTTGTCCTCAATTTTGTGAGTAATTATGAAATAATGATGAGGTTAAAAGAGGAAAGCATTTTTTTTTTGTAGTTCTTTAAACAAAATCTTTAACAGATTTGATTTTCCAGGCAATACATGAGTTCATTATTTTTTTAATTACATATATAGAATAAATGTATACGAATGTCACGTGAATTTATAAATTAAGCCTTCAAATCAATCTTAAAAACTATGATTTATTTTTTATTTTTCTAAATTTTTACTTTTACATAACTAGTTCTAGATTAGAATAATTTATTCTAACAAGTTAAAATCCAATTTGTACTTTAAGTACTTTAAGTACAATTTATCTTTTTTAAAATAGTTTTTTTTCATTGACTTGGAGTATGATGCAATCACGTAAGAGATGCGCGTTCAAAATAAACTTTTTACTAGCAATTTTATTGAAAGCTAGCAGATTTTTTTTTTTTTTTTTTTTTTTTTTTGCTTAAAAGAATTCTTTTTATATACAACCTTTAGATATTATATATAAAGTGTAGCAATATAAAATTATTTTTGTATCTTTCATGTATGCAATTGAAAATAATAATAGTGATATAAATCATGAATAATTTATATATTTACATTATAATTCAATTTAAAGTTAAGTAAATATTTTTACTATACACAACATTTTCTATAGATATGAAAGTTTTATACTCTTAACTATATAATATGGATATATTATAAAGAAATATTTATAATGTTTAAATAATATATGCAATCAACTCAAATAGATAAAGTATATTATAGAATAGTTCTCTAGAGTGAATCCTACTTTTAAAACCAATACCATCATAGTAGTTATTTGGTTTGTTCTCGAGTGCAATAGTAATTGATCTGTTACAGTTCTCATTACATATCAAATCTGATTACCCAATGGACATTCTAATAATATTAAAATTATATTACAATAAATCACAATAATTGTGTTTTTATTTGAATATTTTTAGATTAAAAAAACATATGTGTAAAAGTTTATTTTTTATGCTATTTTAAACAAAACTCATACGGATTTTTTTTTAATAAAGTACTTCATTTGATAATTAGTTATATCTAGTTTTTTATTACTAAAATTTCTAATAATTGTAACTATTGCGAAATCACCAGTAGAAATGTAATTTTAATTAAGGCGTTAAAATTTTACAATTTTTACCTTTCATTAAGTAGAATTTATACCAATATGCAAAAACGCGAATTCGGAGTACTATATTTGAAAAACTCTCATCGGCAACCTATAGGACGAAGATTTCCTTCGTGCTGGAATAATAATATTAAATAGTCATTATTAGAGGCCAAAAAAGGTATAAACCCATTTACATGGTCCTCTGACTTAAAAAAAAAAAAATATATATATATATAATATATTCAATAGACAGAGTATTTCATCATTGCATCATTGCATCATTGCATTAATGACACACATATATTTCTCTCTATTTTTAGGTACTTATTGAATACTCAGCAGTCAGCATACCACCTATATACAAGAATATAACCATTTTTCTCTTATATTCCTTTCTTAAGCGTCCTTTCATCCACTTGTGAATAAGTCAGTGGCAAATGATATGGACGAGAAGTCTTGTTAGACGTGTCCTTCTATATGTCTGTGAGTGTCATTTTTATAATTTCAGACCAGCAACTCGGAATGAGATCGGAATTGTTGTTTACAAAACGATTTTAAAATTTGGCAAAACCGTAAAATGTTGAAAACCGGCTTACAGAATCAGCCCCCAGGTGGTAAATTAAAAAAAAAGTTGAAACAATAATGCTGTTCGTAAACCCTGTTCTCTGCACCAAAAATGACGATCGCCTATGGTTATTCAAATGGAATGCGCATTTTTTGGTGCAAGAGAACAGGGTTTACGAACAGCATTAATAGTAAAAAAAAAAATAGTGATTAAATATTTGTTTGAGTACCGTTAACAAACCTTTTTCAAATATGAAATAAATGCTTGTTATAAACGTATTACTTTTTATGTAAATGTTAATTGAAATTTTTTATAAATATTTAATACTTTTTTTTTCTTATTCCAGTCATAATCAATGCTATCTTTAGATTCTTTATTACGTACGTATACCAAAAAAGCTGTTATATAAAAAAGAACAGTTTTTCAAGTATTATTTTTTTTGTGTCTTTTAAAATTTAATAATTTTAAAATTAAATATGCAATTAAAATATTTTATATTCTTAATATAGCGTTTAAAAATTACATTAAAATTGAATTAAATGAAGAACGTGTCTGGAAATTTTTTTGTTAGGAAGTACAGTATGGGGGGAAAAAAAAGAAAAGTGTAACAAAAATTAAACAGGGGAGTTATGACTTACACATTTTTCAATTAAATTTCATTTTAAAATTTCCAAAGGGGAAATATGTTTTTATTCTCTCTTTCTCTCTCTTTTTTAAAATATGTATATATATATATATATATATATATATATATATATATATATATATATATATATATAATATATATATATATATATATATATAATATAATATATATATATATATATATATAATATATATATATATAATATATATATATATATAATATATATATATATATATATTATATATATATATATATATATATATTACTTTTCTCTAAATATGCACGTAATGACAATAATTTTAAGCTAAAATAATTATTATTTAAAATTTATTTACTAATATCATTATAGCAAAAAATGTTAGCGATTGTATACGTTTATAATTTCGCTTTATATTACAGGTTTCACATGTGTAAAATTAGCATATTATAAATGTATTTCTCCGTGTTATTTGTGAATCATCGCAGGAACAGTTTTAACATTATACAATTCATCGTGAATAAAAGGAATATTATATACTCGTATACTAACATTTTTTTTTTTATTAATATCTGATGATGTTAAGTTAGAATGTGTAAGGTTCCTTTATTATCACGTTCATTACTTGCGCAATATTGAGGTGTCTAGCTTATACTTTAAGTACACATTTATACTATTACTTTAAAGGGGTGGTCAACAATGGCATTTTTAATAGTGATCATTGCGTTATTAAACCTCCCGAAAACGCAATCTCTGAGAGCAACCGCCGTTTAGCATCTTAGAACCTACGTCACAGCTACAACTTGCTCTCACGCTAGTTTGGCGCGAACAGAAGTTACCCTTATTTTTGCTCTCGCAACTTGACATCATATTTTACGTATAAAAAAAATGTTTTTAAGGCTTTAGATATGTAGGAAAATAGTTTATGTAAAGATAACTCCAACTCGCTCCAAGCTAGCGTGAAAGCAAGTGTAAGCTGTGACATAGGTTCTAAGTCGCTAAACGGCGGTTGCTCTCGGCGCGTTAATAATTAAAATTTTAAGATCGCTATTTCGGGAGTTTTAATAACACGATGATCACTATTAAAAAAAGCCAGCGTTGACTACCCCTTAAAGAGCTGTCTATATTACAAAACAACATACTTAATAAGCATTATGGTTATAAACTGGTTCCACTGATATATAAGAGCCGTCATTTTGTTGGTTAGAAACACGCAAGCTAGCATTGGAAAAACGTCATTTTTTTTAATAGCAAGCTAAGCTTCAAACCTCAATGTAGGCTTTATATTTAGGGTCTAATAAGCTAGAAGAATATGAGAATAATGCTTTTCAGTCAAAATAAACTTTTATTTTTGCGAGAAATTAGGGAAAATGATGTTTCTCCTATGCTGGACAATGCATTAGGCACCACAAACATAGCAAGAAAGCGCAAGGGTTTGAAACTGGTCTATACATTTTTAATATGTTATACTCAGAAAACAAAATGTTTACTCTGAAAACACCAATATTTAGAGAGTATATGATTGTGCGTCAAAACACAAAATTTCTACATTTTCACTAAATATTCAAACTAGTAGAGAACTTTAACAGAGAAGCGACATCCCCAAGTTTTAGGCAGACCGCAACACTCAATAGTTTTAACTTAGCAACGTTGCTTTTTGAAGCACCAATCAGAGGCTAGAAGTGGCCGATGTGAGGAACCAATCAGAGAGCGTGCTATAGTAATTTCGCCTATACAGTGTTGCCAAGTATAACATAATAAGTGTTGAGGGTCTGCCTAAGTCATGGGGATGTCGTTTCTCTGTTAAAGTTCTCTAAAACTAGTATAGGCTAGTGTCAATGCAAGTATAATGATTACCAGTAATATATGGGTAATACTAATGGCCTAAACATTAGTGTAAATGCTCTCTACTAATTTCAATAGCAGACAGTACTGATTGTGAGCAAAAACTTTAAATGTTTAATCTCTAATTTTTAATTTTCACTAGTTTTAGGTACTCTCTATGCATAAAATTGTAATGTATAAACATACATGTTTTAGAGATAATATATGATATTATATATTTAATATGATAACAGTTTTAAACAACTAGTCCCTATTTCTTTATACCTCTGAGATTTTATGAATATTTGGTTCATCTTAATCCTTCATTTAACCAAGAATTTTCATGAAAATTCTCTAATTTAAAATGAGATATCTGTGATCGACAAAGCTAACAACAATTCTTCTGACTATAAAGAGTAATGAGTAATAAATTAATATTTCTTATTGATTTCTATAAACAGCAAAAACACAATTTTTCTGTAAGTATTGCTAATATAATAAATATTGTTTTTAATGGTAAATATAATTACATACTTAATACCATTGCAGTAACAAAAATTCTATAACAAATCAAAGTTACTTATGCACGTAAAATATATCCCCAAAGATTCAAACCTTTCTTTACTGTAAAATATTTTCTTTGTTAGCTTTTTTGTTATTTTAAATTTACTACACTACAGTATCGTGCTGTAATATTAATACCCATACTCTGAGGTATTTGGTCAAATATTTTTCCACTTCCATATTACTTTCAATTTCTAAACACTATATTAATAATTTAAACTAAAAAAAAAAAAATAATAATTATTATAGTATAAGAAAACTTAAAAGTTCTATTGCATATATAAATTATAAATTGACTGAATAAAGATGTATTTCCATACTTAAATGTACTTATTTACCTATTTTAATACCTATAAGTATATTATACTGTTATGTATATATTTATATAGAAATAAGATAAGTTAGGAGGAGGGTGTTGGTGGAGGTAATGTAAGTAAGTACAGTATATTATACAGTATCAGGCAAGCTACATTACTATACTAATATAAACAGTCTGCAATTTTACTGCAGTGAAGTACATGCTCATAAATGAATCATGTTGCACTTAGCTCAGATTAACGGTGCATGCATCCCCTACCCTCCCCCCCCCCTTTCCCCAACCCCCATCTCTTCTCACCAAAACTTATAAATTGTAAATTGTGTTTGACTTTAATAATAATAATATTTTATTATTCCAAAGTAAAATATACTATAATATACTTCAAGTTATATTTTTTCAGTTTTATATAACATATTGTTAAATATTGTATATATAAATCAAATATGAAAAATTTTATGTATAGTAAAATATTTGAATAATTAATGATATTTTAATGGCATGTATAAATAAACATTTAATTTGTTTTATTGAATTCACTTAGCGTTGGGAATATTGAAAGTAAATGAATAAAATTAGCTGTTGTTTTATATTATAATATTTAAAAAAAATTGAATATTTAAAAATTTGATTTCAGCTTAAATTTTAAATTTTTTAAAGACTTATATTGTATTAAAAAATAAATAATATTAACATTTCAAAGTTTTACAACAGTTTGAATTATAGTTTTCATTTTTATCCTTGTCTCTCTACTCTTCATATATAATACTCCAATCGCTGACAGCTTAAAAAATAAAATCTACAATAAAATATATTTAGCACAATATAAAATAGTTGAAAACAGTGAAGATTAATTTTTATTGATGACGATGTATATTTTTTTTCAGGTACTATAAAAAAAAGATAACAAAAATATATATTTAATGTATCCGCTGCTTTGCTGATTTACGTGCAGATAAGTTTAAAAAAAAAATCTTTGACTTCTTGTCTTTGTATAAAAAGTTTATATAAAAGCAAAATATTTTTCTCCTTGTGTAAGCTTTCATTTGTCACGATGTCGATAGGATTTGAACAAGTTTTACTTTAAAAAGATCAATACAAAAAACATAAAGTTACCAACACTCTATTTACTTCTTTCATCATTGATTTAGTCATGTTACTCATGTACTACTTTATTTATTTTATTACATTTAAAGATTTCTTTTAATAAAATTAACTTATTATTTATTTATATAAAACAATTAACTATGTATAGTAACTTTTTTTTTTTTTTTTTTTTTTGTAAATTTAACTTTATTGTTTAATGCTAGGGGTCATTTTGATGTAATCATAATAAATCACGCTCTGATTCGCTAAAATAATATTAAAGCTTGAAGCTATTTTCTTCATTTTATAGTGCTAATTTTTTGATGATATAAAATGATGATACTCATTCTTATTATAACGTTTAAATTTATACAGCGTAATTTAAAGCACATGCAAGTGTACTTTAGATAGAGTTATTGCATTTTACATAATTTATCTACAAACTATTGTGTAAAACATAAGCACTCATAGTCTTCACAACAAAGATAGTCCTAATTTATGAGAAATATACTTCAAATTTTAGAGTTCATTTATATTTATGTGTAAGGAAAAGTGTACATTAAAATAACTGTATTTTAAAAATTGCATACAGTTTTAATATTAATGGACTGAATGAGAAATTGAATTTAAAAAATAATAATAAAGAAAAAACAACGTTAGTGGGTAGTGGGTACCGTCACATTATCAGCACTTGTCATTGGCAAGGGTTATTAGGTCGATCACCGGCAAGAGTCATTATTAGTTTTATGTTAATTTTGGCCTGGTATACGGCTTACCATGTTAAATTGAAGCTTTTATATTTGAATTGTACAATTCAGAGTCTTAAAAACAAGTTAATTTGCATATTATCATTGAGTTAAAAGCACAACTGAAAAATTATTTCAGGATACGAACGAGCCCCAGTCAAAGAAGTAAGGTGTGATATGGGCGCAAAGTTGAAACAAGGTGAGATATGGGTGCAAAGTTGATACGAAATAAGATGTTGGGAGCTGAAAATTGTATTTCATCAAAGCTGAATTTTTAAAGCACGGATCAAAATGATATTTTATTTTCATATTTGAAAGGTCAAGAATCTAGAATTGAAATATCTGGTGAAAACCAGGCCCTTATTTAGAGTTTACTTTGAGCGCATATTTCATCTTGTTCCTTTGGCAGTGGCAGAGGCTCGTTCATGTCAAAAATACTTTTTCACTATAGGGAATTTTTTATTTTTTTATTTTTATTATTATTATTATTTTGAACTTTATAGTGATGCGACATTTAAAATTTATTGAGGATTCTGAAGCGAACAACTGAAACTTTAAAAATCTCAATATAAAATAATAAGCGCTATACTAAAGCTAAAATTAATATAAAACTAATAAACTACTCTTGCCAATAAAGTGTCTTGATTATGTAAAGTTGCCTATTTAGCTCACGATTTTAAAGTTTTTGTCAAGGATAGAAAAAAAATCATGTAATGTAAGTGGCATTTATGTCAATATAACATAATTGCTGCTAAATTGGATAATTATTCTGTACAATATCATATTTATAGTATATTATTAAAGTAGCATAAATTATGTTATAATAAACAAATGTGCTGAAAATATGTAAAAATAACCATTACGTGTTTATTTGTGTCCGTGTACAGAAAGAGAATATATTTTAAGTTATTTATGAAAACCACAAGATCTTTTTTAATATTGATCTAATTAAAACATCACTCCAAATTAAAAAAACATATATAAAAAAACTGTTATTTAAAAAAAAAAACTATCTCTGAAAAAAAAAATTTGTTGAAAATATATCGTATATAACTAATAATGTAATATGTCGGCAGAATGTTTATACCCATGGTGTATTACAAATTATTTTTGCTCTTTTAGTTCGTTAAATTAATATAATTAGCATTACTGAACAGAAGTAAATAATCGCATTACATGGAATTACGTGAGTAAAATACAATATACATACTATCGCATTTTTTACAGACCGTATATAAGAGATAAAAATTGAAAAATAATATTATATATATATATATAAAAAAGTTTCATATTTAATTATAATAATATAATCTAATTGAGATAGAAATGTTAAGTAATACAAATTTGATGACATGGGTATAATAATTGAATTAATAATGCATCATATGATTGACGTAAACTGCAGATTAAATTATTATATTATATTGTGTATATGTTAATACCTAAATATTAATTATTGAGCTTTCGTGATTTAAATGTAGATATTGTATTTATATTTAAACAAAAAAAATATATTAATTATTTATTAAATATAATGAAATATACATTTAAATAATTAACATCTCATTATAAATAGTGTGATTAATATTATTATATATTTAATGTGTTACAAAAATATAATGTTTTTTTCTCTATTTTATTTCCTTTCTAAGAATATTGGCTTTTTACCAAAAATATTTGAAAGGAAATTTTTATTACAATTTTTTTTTTCAGTTAAGAAATAGAATAAACATTTAAAGAGTAATAATTTTGGTTTTTAGTATTACAATCAGTTTGGTTAACAAAAATATGTAGTGAAAAATGAAACTTGTAATTTTTTTCTTGTCCTTACAATAGTGTTTGCTTATACAGTAAAATTTGATTTCTCTCACTTTGTACAAATAATATACAAAACTAAAGACAGAAATAAAGTTAAATTATAAATTGTTTAGTTTTTAACTTACAATAAAAAGTTTTTCTATAAAAAAATATTAACTTTTATAATTACATTCAAACTTTTTAACAAAATAATAATGAATATAATATAGTATAGCTGTCTCGCTAGACTACAAAAAAGTATAAAGATACAATTCTATATTACGACAAAACCATTCTTTTTATTATTATTTAATTTATTTTTCTTTCTTTTTCTTTGTTGAAGTCATATAATTTTTTTTTCAGAGTGTTTTAAGCTCTTGGTGAGTGCAGTTTTTACGAAATTGCATAATACAAGTTGTCATCTCTCTCTCTCTCTCTCAGAAACAGCAAAGAAAAGAAGGAAAAGTTTAAAGTATGTAGTTCATAATAAAAGATTTTGATATATTTTTTTCCCTATTTTTTTTTCCATCTTCTTTTCTTTTTTTCTTTTGATTTGAGTTTCTTGTGTCGATATGTCACAGAAAAGCCTTTTTCTTGTCAAACTTTGCTCTTTACATCGACTGCAAACAAATTGTGCAACTTTCTTTTTTTTTTTCTTTGCCTTGTCTTTTATTTACCTATCAAAAAAATATAAAATAAAAATATAACAAAAAAAATTATATAAAATATAAGAAATGAAATATTGATTTTGAACACATGAACTGTCTTCAATTTTTGTATATTTTCTTTAACTTTTAAACAAGTTATTTTGTGTAGAAATCTACGTATATATATATATATATATATATATATATATATATATATATATATATATATATATATATATATCTAATTATTTATTTGTATATATGTTTAAATAAAAAAATAAAAAAGAATATTATTTGTATTGTTATTATGTTTAATGTAATAGAACATAATTCTTATTTTTATTCATATTTCTTTATGTAGTAAATCTTATCAGTTGGCAACTTTGTCATTTTCTTAAATTCTTTTGAACAGTAAATTTGAACTATATATATATATATATATATATATATATATATATATATATATATATATATATATATATATATATATATATATGAGAGACTTTGAACTTCGAGCGAGGATTCATATGAAACAAATAAATTTTGTCTTACCTTTAAGACGTGGACTATAACTCTCGCTGATTTAATAATTAACACATATGTTAAATAGTTCACAACACACTATACACATTAAAAGTTCAAGTTCATAAAATTAAAATGTCAATATAGCTATATGTTAATAAAATACTCTTGTGTGAGCGCTTTCTGTGGTAACCACCACCTTCGTCAAGACACAACAACAAAACTACGAAACACGAGCTTTAGCCAGTCGTGCGGAGCGACGAGGATCCTTCAGGTGTGTTCTTAAAACTTCCTCCTCACACTGCAGGTGTCTTCGTAAAATCTCCTCACTGCGTTCTTGCTCATTTTGACTGATGTTATCGTCAAAATTAATACTCAAATCATTAGTTATTTTTTTATTTCTCGGTTTCAAAAAAGTTGACCATATTGGTGGCACGTCATAACTTGGTTGGCTTATAATAGTGTGTTGTTCTTCACTCATCATCATTAAAGCTTCGTGAATTTTCCTTTTCTTTTTGTGTGGTTCTCTGCCGATCACCTTTGCTTTCTCAAACAAAACCTTATGTTTATTCTCAAGTGCGTGGTCCACTAACTTGGAGTATCCTGTATCTTTCTTCTCTATCTTTTGTTGATGTTCTCTCACTCTTATCTCCAGCGGTCTAGAAGTTTCCCCTATATACTGCATTTCACATGCACACGGTATTGAATAAACTACGTTTTTGTTTACATTCTTCTTTGCTTCTGGCTTCGTTCGTACCAAATTAGACTTAATTGTATCCTTCGCCGCAAACACTGTTCTTATGTTGACCTCTCTGCCATAACGCTGTATCTTCTCACTTAGGCCTTTGACGTAAGGTATACACACTGTTGTTACTGGTTTTTCTTCCTCTTTCTTATGAACTGTTTTCTTCGCTTTAAGTCTTTTAACGTAATTTTTGGGATAACCATTGTTGGCAAGTGTCTCTTCAATGAAATTTTCTTCGTCTTTCAAAATTTCCGTATTAAAACAGTGACTACTAGCTCGATGTAACAACGTGGCTGCAATCCCTTTCTTGGTGCAGGACGGGTGATTGGAGTCAAAATGCACGGTTGGCCAAAGAACGAGTCAAAAGAACGGGTTGGCCATGGGGTGTCCTCTATCTCCAGCATTAAGCGAATTTTATCTTCAATCGTTAGAGAAGCGCGCGATTGAAAGTTTCGCAGTGAAGCCAGTGGAGTACAAGCGCTATGTTGATGACACGTTCATTGTATGGCCTGAAGATGTTATGCCAGTAGAGTCGTTCTTAGAACACATGAACAATCAAGCCGACAGTATTAAGTTCACAATGGAGAAGGAGGAGGGGGGGGAGTTGGCGTTCTTAGATGTAAAGATCAAGAGACAAAACAACACGGTAGTTACGTCAGTATATAGAAAAGCAACTGACAGTGGTCGTTATCTGCATTTTGACTCCAATCACCCGTCCTGCACCAAGAAAGGGATTGCAGCCACGTTGTTACATCGAGCTAGTAGTCACTGTTTTAATACGGAAATTTTGAAAGACGAAGAAAATTTCATTGAAGAGACACTTGCCAACAATGGTTATCCCAAAAATTACGTTAAAAGACTTAAAGCGAAGAAAACAGTTCATAAGAAAGAGGAAGAAAAACCAGTAACAACAGTGTGTATACCTTACGTCAAAGGCCTAAGTGAGAAGATACAGCGTTATGGCAGAGAGGTCAACATAAGAACAGTGTTTGCGGCGAAGGATACAATTAAGTCTAATTTGGTACGAACGAAGCCAGAAGCAAAGAAGAATGTAAACAAAAACGTAGTTTATTCAATACCGTGTGCATGTGAAATGCAGTATATAGGGGAAACTTCTAGACCGCTGGAGATAAGAGTGAGAGAACATCAACAAAAGATAGAGAAGAAAGATACAGGATACTCCACGTTAGTGGACCACGCACTTGAGAATAAACATAAGGTTTTGTTTGAGAAAGCAAAGGTGATCGGCAGAGAACCACACAAAAAGAAAAGGAAAATTCACGAAGCTTTAATGATGATGAGTGAAGAACAACACACTATTATAAGCCAACCAAGTTATGACGTGCCACCAATATGGTCAACTTTTTTGAAACCGAGAAATAAAAAAATAACTAATGATTTGAGTATTAATTTTGACGATAACATCAGTCAAAATGAGCAAGAACGCAGTGAGGAGATTTTACGAAGACACCTGCAGTGTGAGGAGGAAGTTTTAAGAACACACCTGAAGGATCCTCGTCGCTCCGCACGGCTGGCTAAAGCTCGTGTTTCGTAGTTTTGTTGTTGTGTCTTGACGAAGGTGGTGGTTACCACAGAAAGCGCTCACACAAGAGTATTTTATTAACATATAGCTATATTGACATTTTAATTTTATGAACTTGAACTTTTAATGTGTATCAGTGGCGGAGCTACGAATTTAGGGCCCGGGGGAAGAAAAGGGACTGGGCCCCAAAAACAAACGCGCGAAGCGCGCAAGCCCGCCGCAGGCGCAAATTTTTTTGAACCACGTGACTATTTTTAGTTATAGTTTGATTAATGAAAAGAGCCTTATTTTAAGCAAAACTTATTTCAAAAATACACAGCTTTTCTTTATACTGTATTTTGCTCCTCTCTTTTTATCAGTGTGCGAAAAAAAGCAAGGATGACTACTTTAGTAAAAAAAAAAAAAAAAAATACATACATTTTTTCATAAAAAAATGTCATATATTTCATTGCCACATAAAATATGGTATAATTTGCTGGGGAAATTCCACCAAAGCAATTAGAGTTTTCAGACTTCAAAAAAAAAAATAATAATAATAATAAAAAAAATAATAATTTTTGGTGCCAGCTTTAGATCCTTACTGTTCGTTGTGTGTATATATTGGAATGTGCTATGAAAGTTAAATTAAATCTTGAAGTATTTACTAAACATGAAATTCAGCACAATCATAAGACGAGAAATATACAAAGTAATATTAAAAGTACATAATAAAATAACAGAAATGTAAAACAGAGGTCCATTTTGTAGCTGCCTGCAGATATATAGTAAATTGCGTACTTATTTGAGACAAATAAATAACCATGTTCAATTTAAAAAAAATTACTTAAAAACTTTTCTTCTTAACAAACAATACTACTCAGTTAGTGAGTTTATGCTGCACCAATAATAGTATCCCATATTCGATTTTTTATTTTATTTTCCTCAATTTTGTATGACATATATAATTGCTTATAGGTATGTTATTTTGATTTTATTATTCTTGTTTGGTAAACTTTGACTATCATTTCTAATTGTACCAATTGATACAATAACCTAAGCTTGTATGCATATACTTGTGTATTTTGATTGTAGGATGAAAGAAATTAATAAAGATATTTTGAATTTGAATGAGAAGATACCACAGGAAATTTTCAATTAGGCTCAAAATGAATAGAATTGTATGATAGAACATTGTATTACCTTCATTAGGTTGAAGTATTTTATTTAATTCTGTACCACCCTGTGGTAAGACCATTGTTTTATTCTGTATTCATTTTGCATCAAAATTTTGATTTAAGAATTTAAAAAATGCATAGCAATGGATATATAATCAAAATGCACCAATTTGGCTTTAAATACTAAACAGGATGAAGTAATAAGTGTTTACTTAATAATTGTCTCTATTAAATATGTTGAAGATGAAACATAATTATTAGAGAGCGCAAAAATAGCTTTTCAACTATTTGCGTTATGGGGTGCTATTTTAATTATTATACCAGATCTCCATCGATCCATTGAATTGTAAACTTTTGACCCCATCTAAAAATCACCTACTATTTTCACCTATTTCATAAAAAACAACTATTTCAACATTTTTCACCTATTTGTCAACTATTTTCATCTTTTGTTTACGATTCATTGGAAGCGTGTACATTTCCAAGGAAATTAAAAAAAAAAAATTAAATCTCCATAAATAACAATTGCGCGTGTAATTATAAGAAGTTATAGCCCTTCATATACTGACCACTTATGTGAATCAGATATACTTTCTGTACTTTAATTAAAAAAATGTTTAATTATAAAAATTATTAAAAAAATCAACGGCATTAAAAATATTAACGATTCCTGGGAACTGCGTAATAAAAAAATAATAAAAAAAAATCCTACTAAATACTCAAAGGAAGGTGACTAAATAATTTTACACCAACAGGTTTTAGGGTGCCCTGGCTTCCCAAACCCCCCGATGCACTGTCCATCTTTCGGAAAGAAACCCTGTGTTACTTGTTAGTTAGCATAATACAAAGACAAAAAATTGTATATTATTTAACAAAATAATTTTTATGTAGTTTAGTGAAACTGACATTATACCTATTTTTTTCTTAAAATTACGTGTTGTTACATATTTAATTTCTATAATTAATCAATATAAATAAAATTAATTAAAAGGGCGAAAAAATAATATTAAGCACAGAAACAGACACTGTCAGAGTTATAGACTAGTTTTTTTTTTAATTTTTTTTTCTTTCTTATTTCTCTTTTTTTTCTCTCTTTTTTTTTTTTTTTTAACAACAAGGGCCCCTAATTCGCCAAATTAAACCAACGACCTGTCCGGAAAATTGGTTCTTGTCCAGGTATCCAGTAATTGGTGCACCATTGGTATAAAAGGAAGCTTCTTTCATTTCTTTGTAATCAAATTAATTGGGAATTTTTTTAATTTTTCTGGATCATGCGATCAATATATAAGGTTAAGCTCTATATAACAATATTAAAATGACTCAAACTTAGACAACTGATAGTGTAAAGACTACTATATAAAAAGAAAAAGTAATGAGTAAAGATGTATCATCTTTGTAAAGAGCAAGTACTTTTCCTTCTTCTTTTTTTTTTTTTTTTTTTTTTTTTTCCTTTTTCTTCTTTTTTTTCTTTGATTTTTTCTTTGCCTGCCCGCGGGCCCCCCCAGGCTGAGGGCCCGGGGGAACCTCCCACTCATCCCCCTCGGTAGATACGCCACTGATGTGTATAGTGTGTTGTGAACTATTTAACATATGTGTTAATTATTAAATCAGCGAGAGTTATAGTCCACGTCTTAAAGGTAAGACAAAATTTATTTGTTTCATATATATATATATATATATATATATATTTATATATATATATATGGAGAGAGAGAGAGAGAGAGAGAGAGAGAGAGAGAGAAGGATACATAAAATAAAAAGAAGCAAGTTTCTAAAGTAGGGTCCACTTTTAAAAAAAACATGAAAGAGACTTATAATACTTCTACCTATTACTTACTTTCTTTTTATGGTATCAAATTCTTCCTTTTTTTTACATACTCTTTCATCATCATGTACAGTTTTAGACAAAATTTAGACAAAAAGCTGTCTGACCTTTTATACCATAGAATTTAAATTTTTAATACATTATATATATATATATATATATATATATATATATATATAATATATATTGAATAATCAATAACGTAGTAAAATTTTATCTAATCCATAGATCTAGTTTTTTTCCCCTGAAAAAGGTATCTATAGATTATCCTAGGGATTTGTGAACCACGTCACATCAAATGCTATTAGATAATTGAAGAACGTAGTCATTCTCACACTTTCGTTACGTTACATACATGCACTGTACGTGACATACTGTATAAAAGCCAAGCTTTAAAATCATTTGGTTTAAATTACATGGAAGGAAATCAATATAACTTGTGTGACTTTTTCAAATATATATATATATATATATATATATATATATAAATCATAAAACATTTCATACATAAATTTTAACACACTATTGTTGTACAATTGCTATATAATGTAGCTACAATACTTAGCTAATAAGCATCAATTCATGTAAAATCACTATTCGTTAGATCAAAAGATTAAAACATAATAAAACAATGATTCTAAACTTTATGTATTATAGTATTTTATCAAAACTATATATAATATAATTAAAATTATTTTGATTGCGCTGACTCTATTGTTTTTCTACATGAAGTAAATGAATTGGTTTTTATTTTACATTATAATATGAAGTAATAATTTTAAGTTCTAATATAATATGTCTATAAAAAAATACTCGTATGTATTATGAGTGTAGTATAGATTCAACTTTTTACCACCATATGTGACTTTATTGTTAGTATGCGGTAACATTATACATACTGGATAAATAAAAATATAAGGGCGAAAAAACAATATTTTTGTTGATCTTTTAGTATAAAAAAAACTTTTTATATATATTTTTTTCCTATACTTTTATTTTATTTTTTATTTCACTTACCGGTTTGTGGTTTCTATGGAAATTTTTTCAATCTTTTTTTTTTTTTTTTTTTTTCATTTCTTTTGAATTTGTGCTGTATAGAAGTTTTTTTGTGTCAGAGCGACGATCGTGCAGTTCTTACTGCAAATGAGGCGAACAGGTGTGGCCTCAGGTCTACTTTTCTTTTGCCTTTTCCTTTTCTCTGTCTTTTTCAACGTATATATATATATATATATATATATATATATATATATATATATATATATATATATATATATATATAATATATTTGAAAAAAAGGAACAAGATTTTTTCTCAACTGTCATGCTTCAATGTTATATTATTCATTTTTTTCTACTCATATTTAATATTGAAATGTCATTTTGCATTGGAACTTTCTAAAGAAAAAAATGTATTGTTTCAAGGAAAAAAATCAATTGGCAACTTTTTTGTGATTCGTTTAAACAAAGATATACTTATACTTTTGAGTCTTAATTATGATAGGTGACAGCTTTTTAGTGTAAACTTAATTAAAGATATCGACGTGACCGCGGTCAAAGGTCATATATTTACATTTGGCTACAAGTTTGCAAATGTAGTCAGCTGGTGTCATAATCTAATACAAATATCAGTTAAAATGAGCTTACCTTAAAAAGTAAGCACGCTCTTTGTAAACTTCAAGTTCAGATGAAAGTATATCCTTTGGTCACAGCTAGGTCAATACACACACACACACACACACACACACACACACACACACACACACACACACACACACACACACACACACACACACACACACACACACACACACACACACATTATATATATATATATATATATATATATATATATAAATTTAGAATAGTTCATCTTTTTATGACATTGTTTTAGATTTTAATAAAAATAATAAAGCAAAACTTTTGAATGTCATAATACATAAAAGTTGGTGCTTAGGACTGATTAAAAAACAATTTTGTAACTTTAAAAGGCTGGGAAAAAAAGAAAAGAAAAGGAAACTCTTAACGCTAAAATAAATTATTAAAAATTTATTGATGTTATAATATTAAATATAATATGTATTTCATTTGCTTGAAAATTCTATTTCTTTTTTCCTACAATTTATTCGTGAAAAAAAAATGCTGTATAGATAAGATCAATTGATATTTATTACAAATTACTAAACATTAAATACAAATAAGAGGTCAAAAATATAAAAACTTGGCACCTTTTCTAACTCTATTTACTTTTATTTAAAAAGAAAAAAAATAATAAAATAAAAACAATTCTAAATATAATTTGTGAATATATTTTTTACGTGTGCTACTTTATAAAATAAAAATTATTATAATACAAAACTGTTTCAATATTTGTCTATATTCGTTCGTTTTACAGCTCAGTGCTTTTGGTAAAACACAAATCAGAATATTTCTATGTTTGTAAAGCTAAAAAAAAAAGAAGAAGAAAAGAAAAAATATATACAGTATATAAAGCGAAATAAAAATGTGTATAAGACAGCAGTCTTTGACATAAAAGCTTACTAAATTTTATATACAATAGTATAAATAAAAAGAAGAAAAAAAATTGAATTTAGTTTTATCACTATATTTGTTACCTTTATACTTTTGTCATATTAAACTATAAATAATATACTATAATATATACATTTTTTGTTTTCTGTTTGTTTTTTGCAAATTTATTCCAATAATGTCGGAAAATTTATGTTTTCTGTATTGATTATAAATACAATGACATTATTGTGGTTATATATATATTCATATACATACATGCATAACATATTATGTAACATTATATTCTATTACGTAATATTATGTATCTAGAGTATTAAATTCCTTAATACTTCTCCTCATTTCCTTCCTTCCTTCCTATTATATATATATATATATATATATATATATATATATATATATATATATATATATATATATATATATATATATATATATATATATATATATATATATATATATATATATATTATGAATTCTATTATTTCAAGTGACCACAAATATGGTATGTAAACGTCAATTTGACTTTATGCATTTTCATCTCTGTATATTGTAAGAGAATATTATATTTATTTTCATTGTTGAAAATTTGTTGGAATTTTATACCTTTTAAAGTTATATAACATGTTAAAGGAGACTCTAAGAGAATATGGGTACTTATTTTTAAAATTATCATTTAGATTTAAATACTATCTTTTTCTTTGCAAAATTAACAACAACAAAACTCTTAATCATTTAAAAGAAGTTATGTATGATGTTGTAGAATTATTTTAAATTATCAGTATTTATTGTATAATTTTAACTATAATAGCAAAGAAAAAACATACTAATTTTTTATAATTAAAAGAATTAGACTGGAAATTATGACTATTTTGACAAGACCTTTGACATACGCTATTTCGACAGCTTCATTTACATAGGTCAGTCTGGTAAAGTTACCCCAGTGCGATAGTTAATCACCAGTGGTGTGGAAAATGACTAATTTCTTATCCGTTATAGCATTATGGAACTAACTGTAAGTCTCAAGACTTTTTGATACAACTGCATACCGAGGTCAGAATTTTTTTAATGAGACAGCTTTAAGTGCCAATAAAAAATATTGCATTTTGTTTTGTGTTGGAACACCGATTTAATTAATTTTGATACAAAACTAGGAGTAATAATTTTTTCTATCTAATTTTTAATACATTTGCAAAACTTATACGCTATTTATAGGAGACTCTTTTACTTTTTATATATAGTAGGAAATTTGTTGTTTCTTTTGTGCTAAATAGAGTTTTTACTCTTAAAGCCATAGACCACATTAAACAACATGTGCACTTTAATGAATAAACACGAAATGGGATCTTAAAAACTGATGACAATTTCTACTAGAATACTAATGTAGCCTCACGAGAGAGCTTGAAAATACTGTAAAGTATGAAATTGACTATTTATGATTCTGACGTCAGAAACATGCAAAAATTAGTAAAAATGTTGTGCGGGTTGCATAAATCGAAATTTTTTGACCACTGCTACGGAGCTACAGTTGGGTTTTGAGACAAACTAAAGTTATTTAAGTCTCATCAAGTGTTTGTGTTTCTTCTGGTCTATTCCTTTAATGGTATCAACCAACCATAAGGTGACTATAATAATATTCAATGGGACTTGACGATGGAGCACACCAGCCAATCACAGGTGGCGTGAGAAACAGCAAGGGATCCTTAATTTCTTATCCCGTAGCATTCCGGTATCGTGTTTGTAGAGTGTTTTATTCGAAGAAAAATAATACATTGCGGCTGAAAGTTTTTATATGAGGGATTATTTTACGTATTTAAGCTAATTAATAATAATAAAATAACAACAACTAAGAATACTATATCACTAATAACATAATCATCCAAAATGTACACGTAATAAATAAATTTTAGTGCCCCCTCAAATAAAAAATCGAATGTTTTCTTATACATAACCGATTGACTTTTACACTGCTAAATTTCAATTTTATTTTAAAATTTTATTTATTTTTTATTAAAATTAAAAAACAAATAATTATGCTAATACATTATACCTATTCTTTTGTTTGCCTCTTTAATAACACATAAAATAATAATAATAATTACTTACATGAATATTCTAAAGCGTATAATTTCATTGTCATTAATGTTTTGTTGTATAATTATTATAATGGATTTCATGTATACGAATATATTCTATAGAAAATTAATTAGAATATTTAAATATATTTATTTTTGTAATTATTACAAAATTGTATAAAATAATATTAATTTGCAAGAAATAATAATATTATATAATTTAAATCATTTTCTACTTCAATATATATATATATATATATATATATATATATATATATATATATATATATATATATATATATATATATATAATATAGTAAACCATTAGGGTTGAAATGTAATTTTAATGAGTGAAAAATAATTATTTCTCATTATTAAATTTAATCGTCATATACATATTATTTTTTTAGTAATGTTGGTACTATTTTTGTAATTAAGAAAATATAATAATTCTTTACTTAAGTGCGAGAAGAGAGAAAGAAAGAGAGAGTGCAATTAAACATGTCGATTAGTGTGAGATTTTTATTTGAATGAAAATATGGATTTATTTAGTAAAGGGAGTGGGAGTGCATTCTAAGAACCAATTCTTCTCCTAAAGCTCTTAAGGTCGATCTAATAATAATTGGTCAGATCATATTTCATTCATATTTCATTTCATTATAGAAAGAAAGTACAGGAAGTTCTCTCTCTGTCTCCCTCTGCACAGGTATAAATGAAATACTAATCCAATTTCCTTGAAATGTGAAAATTCATTCCAAATGTCTTTTTAATTCTCTGTAAAAAAAACTTAGTGGAATCATTTATATATAAAATATATTCTATCTAATTCATTATTTCCCATTTTTTTTAACTCATATTACACGAAATCAAGTTAAAAAATATAATAATACACTGTCATATATGGGTAGTAAAATATAAAATATTAAACTAGAATGCAAAATAATTAGAGAAATTATTATAATCTATTGATCAATAAATTAATATTCTTAATGTTTTAATATAATAATTATTATCTTTGTATAATACGATTAAATTTACGAGTCTTTCTTGTTTGAGAAAGTGTTTACTTTGCTTGAATACTATTTGAGAAGTATGAAAATTGAACAAATCACTTCTACATTGTAAAGTTATTACTATAAGATTTGGTCTTCAAGTTACAAAACATCAAAGCTTAAAATGTTTTAGGAATCATTTAGAAATTTCCACAGATAATACCTACAATTGATATGTTGGAATATAATATTTAATTCTATTTCAGAACTGAAGTTTAAATCTCTCCGTAATATTCTAGTTGTTATATAAGTTATATTATTAACTTTGTTTCCTATTTTATTATGTTATAGAAATGATTTTTAGAGAGATATGAAAAACAAACTAAAAAGAGTATCTAACACCACGTTTAACTATTTTAAATAGTTTTTTTCCCTCTACAACGAAGAGGAGTAATGCTAATAGATAAGATACAGAAAATTCGATTAACTTACTTGTCTGATTTATTATTATCCAATGTTAAATATTATGGTATAACATATCACTTAATAATATTGAAAAACTGCGTATAAAAAATCAACAGTTTACAAATGATAGTTTAAAGGCAAAAAAAAAAAAAAGAAAAGAAAAGAAAAGTAGATAGATATCTTATATTGCTGTCTGTCAGTTTTGCAACAGGCGGAGAAGGTAAAAGGTGTGTCTACTCAAGTGTGTTAGTATCGAACTATAAATATCTATATATCTCTCTAGCTCCCTCTACCTACACACTAGGAGAGGATCAAGATTAATGTGTGTCACACTTTGGCACAAGGGGTCAAACACAAAAGCTTCGTGACATCACATTATACGCGTAACCTACCTACTATATTATATATTATACACATATCATGTTCAAAAAAAAAGTGTTTTTTTTTTTTTTTTTTTTTTTTTTTAATTTTTTTTTTTTTTTTTTTTTTTTTAGTAATACAGTACATGCATGAATTTTCTTTTAAAACAAAATAAACCTGAAATTTCGTATTTTTGTTTTGTTTTTCAACTTTTTTTTTTTTTTAATTCATTCTTATAATGTTGCTTATAAACCCTAACTATCGAATGGTAAACACTTTCCTTGTAAATAAAAAGTTTCAGAGAACAATAGGAAGTTTGCGGTGAAACCTGATTTACATAATAAAGGTAAGATTACAACAGCTGAGTTAGTTTTCCAGGGAATCATACGGTGAATCAACTGATTATCAGTACATTAAATGTTTATTTTAATAGATTAAATATAAAGGAAATCAAGCGTAAATAGAAAATTATTAAGAAAATAGTTTAGAAATACAGTATTACACTTTCAAGATCATTATTAGCGTTAAACTTTGGTTACTTGTAAGTTATAAAAATAAGTTCAAGTTTTATGTAAATTATAACAAATAAAAAAAATAAAAAAAATATATGACGCATTATATTTAAATGAAAAAGCTGCCTTATTATAATTACATGCATTTTAAATCAAGATATGTACTGTATATTATATAAGAAATGGGACACAGAGGATTTTACGTATTTTTACCGCACCAATACGAGTCGATGAATAACAATGAGAGAATAACACTTCTCCACCTTTTACTTGACTTCTATCATTTTGATGATCCAATTGGTCAAGACAGGAAACGAGTCGTCCAAGGGATAAGTAAACATCATGCAAACAAGAGAGAAGGAATAATGGGGCGGCGAGCATATTTTGGTTTGTTTTGATAAAAGTCAAGTAAAAGGCGGAGAAGTGCAGCAGTGAATACCTCTCTTATTGTTATGCATTGACTCGTATTGGTGCGGTAAAAATACGTAAAGTTCTTTGTGTCCCATTTCTTATAAAACAAACAGTACATACATACACAGAATAAATCTTTTTAATTTTTTAATAATAATGATAATAAATTACGTCTTTTATTGGGCAAAATCAGGTTACAAACCTCTTAATTTAGCCCAACTGTTTTACAGTTCAGTCAGTTACAATTTTTAACTTAAAGGCGTAGAACAAAAAAAATGTCTAATATCCTAACATACCGTTGATTTGGTTGGAAACATTGATTTCTAATTTAATTTACTTTCACAAAATGGTAGATGCGGGTTTATGACGTCACAGCTTGCTGGTACACACGCGCTCGGAAACAGGCAAGCTGTGATGTCATAAAACCGCAGCTACCATTTTGTGAATGGAAAATAAATTATAGAAATCAATGACTCCAGCCAAATCAACTTTGATATTTAGGTATGTTAGGATATTAGACATTTTTTTGGTTGAAGGTGTTCTACGCCTTTAAACAAACAATAAGTTCATTATCTCAATAATTTATATATTAATTTTAAAGAAATACATATATATAAGAGAAATTGAAGACCCTATTTTGTTTAAAAAATCATTGAAAACATTACTGTTAAACAAGCAATATTATTCTATTGATGAGTTTATAAAAGATAATGAATCAGAATAGCAATGCATTTATAGTCATGATTTAATTTTTGTACATATATGTATAAATATATTTGTGTGATATTTAATGTTATAATTATGTGTATTTTGACTATCATTTCTAATTGTATCAACTGATACAATAACCTAAGCCGATATGCTTTTGTATATTGTGATTGTAGGATGAAAGAAATGAATAAATATATTTTGAATTTTGAATTTTGAATATATGTAAATATGTATACTTTATATACAGTATCATAAATAGTTGATTAATATGTTTCTGCCAGTGTTAATTTTGATACAAAAAGTTTAGTTATAACTAGTGTAAATCAAAATGTCTAACAAGGGAATAATACATCATTTCAATTGATTGTAAAACAAGAACGTGACAAATTACATTGTATTTCATGTCAGACAGAGAATCTGATTTTCTTGCTTTGTAAAGTGAAAAAAAAAAAGTAACATCATCCACGTGCAAATGTCATTATCAAAGTATGTATATCAAAGTGTAATTTATATACTCCTTTATTATAAAAAATAATATATTTGATGTTTATAATGTCAAACTGAATATAATTAATTACAATTGCTAACTTAGTAACTTCTCTCTTTTTTTTGTACTAATTTATTTTATATAAATTTAATTTTCATTTAAAACCAAAATCTCTCTTTCTTTTTTTACTATAGTGAAATACAATTAAGTTTCAAAAAGTTTTTTTTATGTAAAAAAAAGGACAAGTTTTTAAGAATCTTATCCGTTTGTTTTATTAATATAATATATTTAAAGAGAAAGATTTATAGAGTCTTTTCAAATGATCTGCTATACGTAACCCCTATTGTATTTGAATATGTTCTAATTCTACCTATATATCAAAAATGTACATATACATATTAAAAAAAGATGAATTAGGGCTATGAAAGCCACTTTAACCTTATCTTCTCTCTCTCTCTCTCTCTCTCTCTCTCTCTCTCTCTCTCTCTCTCTCTCTCCTTTTCTCTTCATAGTATTATAGTATATTGCAGCATGGTGGAACGTGTTGCTTTATTTTATAGATTACTAGTGCTTCGTTCTGAAGGCATATAATACATTGTACAGTATTAAAACACAGTCATAAATTCTATTTATATTATGATAATAATCTTTACCTAATTTTTTTTTAACTTCGTAGCTTAGGTTAAAAGTCAGTAAGAAAACTATTATATACTCGGCAAGGCTAAGTATTTATTATTATTTGCTAGTATAAGGTATATAGGCAACAAGCTATTATATATAGAAAATCTAAATCACCTATTCAAACTTCCTTGTACTGTAAATTGTATGTATTTGTAGTAATTTATTAAAACAAAGAAACAGCAATTTAACATGTAATATTAAAAAAATATTTATAATTATAATATAAAATATATTTTCTATATTACTGTAAATGTCGAAAGATAGTAAAATATATATAGAATTAAACTAACATAAATTTAGATAGTTTCTGTACTACCTTTAAATTTTGTAAAGTATAGTGAAATACATTTTCTCTTGATAATAAAGCAATAGCAATTAATATTTTAGACATAGAAATTGGATAGAATGAGTGAGAGAAAAGAGAAGATAGAGAAAACAATACAAAAGCAATGCCACCGGGGGGTATATGTATAGGTTTATGAAAGTTGTGTGCGTTTAACTGGTATATACCTCTTTACTGTAAATGTAAGCTATAATAAGAACGAGCAAAAGAGAACATATAATACAAAGGCAAAAAAAAAAAAAAAAAAAAAAAAAAAACGGAAGGATAATACTATACGTACAGTATGTATGTAGTAGTTTCACATATACACACACGGCTAAAGGTTGGTCAGTTTTAGAGACTATTTTTGGCTTGAGTGAACTCATTGCCACCGTTCTCTACTCTACAGTATGTATGTATGTGTATATATATATATATATATATATATATATATATATATATATATATATATATATATATATATATATATATATATATATATATATATATATATATATATATATATATATATATACACACACATACATACATACACAACAGTGTATATAGTTCTCATGTGGTTTTAGTGGGCAAGATGCTTAGCACCATGTGGCGAATCTTGTGGATACGCGTTGCAGAACATTATTATTAAGTTCGTGCTCTCTCTCTCTCTCCCTTCCTCCTTCTCTCTTAATTTTCCTTACACATCAAGCTCTAAAACACTTATTTTTTTTATTTGTTAATATTCTAGTCACTTATTACTTTTACCCAAAATTTTACTCATGACATTTTGCATTTTTAATTTTTTTTAATGCATTCAGTTTATTAACATTAATGGGTCGTATTAATTTGGCGTTACATACTTTATCATAATATATTCTATAATTTCTTTCATTTAAATTGAACAATTTTGTAATCCTGAAATGATCATTTATTTTATCATTCATAATTCAAGTATAAATATAATGTGAAACCTATTAATCATACGAAATTGTATATAATTGAATTTTTACTGCATTTCTAACGTTATTTATGAAAAAAATAAATGAAACTTTGTATCGGTAAATCTTGCTATATTTATTTAAAATATTTTAAGTCGTTTACTGTAAACAGTACTGCGATAATATATTTTACCATTTAAATCCAGCACGTGCTTTTATCATAAGAATATGATTGTTTATGTTTACTCAAAATGCGGAAAAGGAAGTGCCGGAAGAGGAAACCACGTGACGGTAAAAGTGAGAGAAAAGCTGGTGCCAGCAGCAAGCTAGGCCTAAGCTACCTCCCACTTTTACCGTCACGTGGTTTCCTTTTCCGGCACTTCCTTTTCCGCATTTTGAGTAAACATAAACAATCAACAACGTGTGGTTATGTTTACTCAAAATGCGGAAAAGGAAATGCCGGAAAAGGAAACCACGTGACGGTAAAAGTAGGAGAAAACTTGATGCCAGCAGCAAGCTAACCTTGAGCTACCTGGAGCTACCTACCACTTTTACCATCACGTGGTTTCCTCTTCCGGTCACTTCTTTTTCCGCATTTTGAGTAAACAGAAGCAGTCAACATTGCAAATTTAGCGCTAGTTTTAAATGGTAAAAATTCTTAGCAACATTTCCACTTTATTTATTTATTTATTATTATTTTTAAGTTTTAGAATTAAAGTAAAAGGTTCTACATCCCTTTTTAAGACACATCATGTATATAAATTGCGTAAACTTAAAATCATGTTAAGAAAAAATAAAATTTAAGTTTTAAATATGTTAATTATAAATTCTATATGAATAAGCAAGCAAAAATATAAATGTTTGACATCATAAAGAAGTTTAGTATGGAGTTTGTCAATAGTGAATTTTGATTTTAACAGTTGACCTGCTCCTTTGCTATAAAATTGGAATATTCAATTTCACAGTTCAGTATGTACGATCGTAACCAAATTTGTTGTGAACATTTTATAGGACTTCGAAGTAAACTCCTCTGTTTAATTAAATATTTTTAAATAAACTGGAAGATTTTAGATGTAAGCAAGCTAAAATTAATATAAAATTTAGGAGTTGAATTGCTGTTAAACGCATTGAAACATAGAAAAAAAAATCAATGCTGCTTTTTAACCGTACTATAAAAATGGACAAAAATATTAATTGTATTTGATCAGTTAGTCCACCCACATTTTCCTACAAATAATGATGTTATATTTTAAAAACCTTACTATAGTTTTATCAATGACAAAATGTAACATACAACTAGTACACCTAGGTAAGTATTTGTCTAGTGAAACCTTGGAAACTCTTAAATAAACTGAAACTCAAATCATACACATTTTAATGATCAAAAATCACAGCACGGTATTAATGTTCAAAAATATTTAAAATAATATAATTTTTTTATTAGAAATAATTAGCATTTTTTAGCACTAAAAAAGCAGTGAATATTCAAACCTTTGTGTTTTTTAATGACTTTATTCTTTATTATTTGCCTTTAATTTTCTGCTATCTGTATGCAATAAAGAGAAGTGCACTTATTTTTATAAAAATATAAAATATTTTAAATTATACATTATACAGCATGTTAAAGCAACAGACAATTTTTACCCCCCTTCTATTTAATTTGTTTACTCTTCAACACAATGCTCTCTGGAGCTTGAAACATGAAGACCATATATGAAAAGTACATAATGTAAATACTATGTGTTAAATAAAATAAAAGTAAATATACATAAAAAAGGCTGTTAGGATACTATGTAAATATGACAGAAAAAGTTATCATTCAATTTACCTATTATGTTGATGTATTATTATTTTTTTTTTTTTTTTTTAGATTTCAAAGAGCAAAAAAAAAAAAAAAAAAAAAAAAAAAAAAAACTATATGAGCAGGTACAATGATATTAAATTTAGAATTATATAATAATAAATTACTAACATTATATTTTTCAGTGTAATTACCATTAATAATTATATTAAATTAATGTAATTTAATAATATATTAAAACAAAATAGAAATCACAACACAGAAATCAATTATTATTAATATTATCACAAATTTATAAAATCAATTTACCAATTATTTGTATATCTACATAGTATATCTACATAAAATATAATATTGTTTAGAAGATGTAGATTAATATATTCATGTTATTATTACATTATTAATGCTTATATATTATGTATTATTTGCTTATACATATATACATGGTAAATATATATTATTATCTATAAATATACAATATATATATATATATATATATATATATATATATATATATATATATATATATATATATATATGTATAAAGCCTATGCTAATCCTGTTTATTATCCATTAATACTTGTGTTAATCTAGCTTTAGCAATATACCGTGAAAACAAGACTCTCTCTCTCTCTCTCCTCTCTCTCTCTCTCTCTCTCTCTCTCGTTTACTCTTCTCTCAAATAACATATACGTTGTATAAGTTGTTCAGTTCAGATATGTCACTATAATATGAAATATTACTCGTGTGATTACAACACCCCTACATTTTATAGCACACCCTCTCAACAAAAACTAATAAAAAGTGTAAAGTATTTTACTTGCTTTTTTTTTATATTCTCTCTTTTTGCTATCTTTAGTCGTAAAGAGTTCAACCTTCTCTATATTATTGTCCAGTACAGAATGTTAAAATCTTGCTTCTGTTATATATAAAGTATTTTATATACTTAAACTAAAAATACTTTATATACAATTTTTATTATATAAAAAAAATTATTATACTATAATAAGTAAATATATAAATTTTTCATTATTTTAAAATGTTTTAAATAATATGATAATGTAAATTTAGTTATTTAATTTTTTTTTATTATAATTTTAGTATCAATTTTCTTAATAAAATTGTTTTTATGTTGACTTTACAGATATGAATATAAATAATAAAAAAAAGGGCGCCACCGTTGTATATAATATAAAATATATATTTTTATAAGTTTGAAAATTGAAATTTACATTCATGGAATCATAAACCTAAATAATAATAATAGTAAGTTGAAGGGTATATAAATACGTTTAAAGTATGATTGCGTTATCTATATACTAAATAAGGTCATAGTTAAAAAAATAAATCAAAATTACTAACATAAAATTTAAATATTTTATGTGTGTTTTTTTATCATATTTAGTTATTTATTTTAATAATAAAATTGAATTTGGATATTATTTCCCCCTTTTTATTTTTGTTAAAAACAATATATAATATTATAAAGAAAAGTTGTATTCTTAAATTAAATAATTTTGTTTTCACTTTATTTTCTCGCCTAAACACGTAGGCAATTTGTTGAGCACGTACACGCAACTGGTTGCCTATCTTACCCCTGCCATCTAATACAATGGCGGCGGTAGGACGACACTAAGATACAGACTGCTGCTTGTAAGTATACAAAAGTTTTTAAAGTTTTTTTTTTTACTATTATTATTTTACTGAAGGAAGCAATAGGTCAATTTTTTTTCCTTTAGATCCTGTATCAGCGTATTCATTATATTATATTAACCTTCACATTTTCTAAAAGAGTTATAAAGGAATGTTCAATGTGAAAAAAGAAAAAAGTGTTCAATACTTTACATAAACTGAAATTTAAGAAAGAAAAAGAAATATTATATTATGAAAGAATAATTGAAATTTCATTAAAATTTCAATTAGCTTGTAACATAAATTTTGGAATATGCTCTATCTGATTGAAAAATAAAATCTGTTAGATATCAACTTGCTTATTTTATGATACAAACAATATGACATAAAATGTAACTATGTATTTATATAGAAAATAATTAAATTCTAAACACAAATACAGAGAGTAAAAAATTTGTTGCACAGGGGATCGACTTAAAATATTAATATAAACACTGGTAAGAGTATATAATCAAGTTGCAGAAGAATACAAAATTAAATTTTTAATTACTGAGAATGATTTTTTGCCTGCTGACAACACTTTGCATAAAAAAAAAAAAAAGTATGACATTTTAAAACCAAGTCCTTTTTCAATGTTTCTTTTCTTTCGTCTTTTCTTCTTTTTCTTCTGTTATTTTTTTTAACTCTCATCAAGAAATTTATGGTTAAACCAAACTGAGAAAAAAACTTATAGTTTAGTTAAAAATTGAAATAACGTTGATAGGTACAAAATATTTCACGAGTAGGAAGACATTACCGTAAAATTGGTTACCAATATAGAGTAATGATTTATTACTTTCTTCTTCTTCTTCTTCTTCTTCTTCTTCTTCTTCTTCTTCTTTTTTTTTTACCAATGATATCGCAAAAATTGTCACTAAGCTTTACTTTATGATTTAATCATTACCAGGAAATCTTCAGCTTTTAAATCACAGCTCCAAAAAAATACTTTTATGATAACGTAAAATAATATTAAAGTGATAAATAAAAAAAAGTTATGAAATTCTTTTGTGTGTGTGTGTGTGTGTTATTAAATTTTATATAAAAAGTAGTTTAAAACAACTGTTTCCCTACTTATATTAAATATATTTCACAATACAAATTTTTATAATTATATATTAAATATGTACATTTAAATATAATATTTTATTGATATTTTATATATTTTTTTTCTCATTTTTTAATGAAATAATTAAATTGTCTGTGTTAAAAATTGTGGTTAGCATGAGGTTAAAGTAAACAAAGAAAATTAGCATTATGCTGAAAGTAAGCGTTGGTCCGAGGCGATTCACAACAAATGTTGAGCCAGAGAGAGAGAGAGAGAGAGAGAGAGAGAGAGAGAGAGAGAGAGAGAGAGAGAGAGAGAGAGAGAGAGAGAGAGAGAGAGAGAGAGAGAGAGAGAGAGAGAGAGAGAGAGAGAGACTGCTGCGGAGTCGCCTAAAACATTAGTGCCGCAATTCCGCACCGCACTCTGCGGCAAACTATAGTGGGCAGTGAACGTGCGGCTGCAGAGGAAATAAAAAAAGTCTATGAGAGAGAGAGAGAGAGAGAGAGAGAGAGAGAGAGAGAGAGAGAGAGGTGGCCGCAATAAAAGAGGCAAGGTAGTTAGTTGTACTGTCACCGTACTTTGTCCCAGACAGCAAAACAACGTAAATCCAGCAATCTTTCTCTCTCTCTCTCCATATATCTTTCTTTTACTTCCCCTACAATAGTTTTGCAACCCTAAAGGTAATTTTCTTTACTAATCGACTGGCAAGCTGAAACCAAAGTTGAAGAAAGTAATACATTTTCTATACAATAAAATTAATATTATAAAAAGGTTATCAAGTACATTACTTATATTATAAGAGTTTTTATCATTATTTTAAGTAGTATTCAATGATAAATACATTGTAATACAATTTAAATCTAGGCTATGTTTTGATACTTATAAAATGAATATTCAAACAAGGTACTCAAATCAACCAGTATTCAATAATATATTAGAAGATTGATTTTATATTAAAATAGTGCACTTTAAAGCATTCTTATTTCAATTTTATGCTAATATTTTGATTGATTAATTTTTTTTTTACAACCGCTTTTGTTGATTCAGTTCAAGGATATATTTTTTAGTTCATATATGATGGTATTTTTCTACAAATGAAAATTTGCTTGGTATGAGAAATATTGAGAGAGAGAGAGAGAGAGACAGAGAGAGAAAGAATGCATGAATAAACCCAGATATTCTATTTTCCTTTTAACTGAGTAGTGATCTTTATTCAATGAACTGATTAAAATTATTGTCAGCCTTTTCTCATTAATAAATGCTATATTATATATATATATATATATATATATATATATATATATATATATATATATATATATATATATATATATATATATATATATATAAGTTCTTAAATTGTTAATAGTTTCTACAATTGCATCTCTCCTTTGACAATGCAGGTACTATTATTTCCATTCTTATATACTTTTTACAAAAAGTTTATGAGTGTATATATAGATATATATATATATATATATATATATATATATAGAAATGAAATATTAAAACAAGATGAGTACTGCACATGAATAGAAATTAACATTATAATGGCAAAAATGAAACTTTATAATAATTATATTCATGGTTTAATACTAAAACTTTATGTATAAAGTTTCTATGCTTTTTCCTAAATTATTTTTATATATATATTAGTTTTTATTTATTCTTAAAACAAATATAAACGTGATGCTGATATGAAATGGTGTTTTCTTTCATTGCAGATTTTTTTTTTTTAAATAAAAGGCTAGTCTAGTGTTTGAAGTGGCTAAAAGAGAGGTATTATAAAAGAATATTTTAGTTCATATTTTTCACAACAAAACTTCACACTTATGCATCTGTGTCAATAGTAAGAGAAGAATAAAAGATTCACAGATGATTTTTTTTTTCAAAGTATAAAAAAAAATGTCATTCAATACACAACAAAGCTGTCATAAGTTTTGTTATAAAAGTTGCAAATAAACAAAACCAACTTCAATTTTAAGCTTTTTATTTTTTTTTTAAATAAAATATTTCTTTTTACTTTTTTTTTTTTTTTTTTTACCTTCCTACATTTATTTCTATTATTTCAAACCTTAGCATTTGAAAATGGATGAGCTTTTACATGCTATATAAAACAAGTTTTATTTTTAAATGACACCTATTGTAATGTACCCTAACTTAAATTGTAACTGTTATTTAAAATTATTTTTTATTGCATCATATTCCATAAGAATAATATATAATGTATACACATATATGTTGATATTGATTCATAAATGCTAATAATTTTCCAATAAAAAAATATATAAGTAAATACGTACATTTCAAGTACGATAAATTTATTGTAAATATTTAATTACATTAAAAAAATTACGTGCTAATTAAATAATTACACAAATAAATTTCATGATTCATGATATAATTTATTAAATATGAACTTTGACCTATTATTTTAAATTTGACCTATTTGCTTTATAATAAATTATTAATTTAAGGAACTCTTTGTACGCGTTTTTAAAATAGTTCATCAGTTTTTTTTCCATCTCTCAACTGTATATGTGAGAGATATGAATCCTTTGAATGCATAATATTGATGCTTCTATTAGCGCTCTAGTGTGCTAGCTACTGTTGATGTCATGCATTATGTGCCGTGAGTAAAGTGCATTGGAACGTCATTTGCATCCTTTGATTTCCCAACGGTTTCTCTTTATACTGCATAACAAAATACAAAGTGAAACGTGCTTAATGCCAAAGAGAAAATTATTATATTAATATGAATCATGTATTAATTTCATAACTTTATTTAATACTCTATATTTTTAATAATAATAATAATAATAATATATATATATATATATATATATATATATATATATATATATATATATATATATATATATATATATATATATATATATATATATATATATATATATATATATATATATATATATATATGCAAGAGAAATAAAGTTACAGTATAGAAATATATTACATAACTCTGAGAAATTTTCTTCTGTAATAATTTGTTCTCCTTTGTCTTTTTATTTTAAACTTCTTTATATTATTATTATTATAAAATAATTCTCTTACTTCTACTTTAATGTACTTATTCTTTATTTCATTTTAGTTAATAAAATTACAATCAGTACTTTCTTAGAAGATTATTATATATAATACAATACTTGATGTATGTAGTATGTTTTACATTTTATTAATAATAATATAATAATAATAATAAAATTTTAAAAAAATGGATTATAATTATTTGAAGTTTTTACTTTGTGTGGATTACTATATTCTCTTGAGATTAATTAATAATTTATTTATATAATTTATTGAGTACAGAATGAACAAGATATTTTCTGATACTTTTTGTAGATGTAAAAACTGTTGCTTTAAAAGTTTTGATATAGGCTAGTTGTTTCACAACTAGATAATATAACGTATTGAATATTCTCTCTCTCTCTCTCTCTCTCAGGGTACAATCAGAGTCTCATCACGGATGCAATCAGCAGTAAAATTGTGTTCTGTTTCATCATTAAACACTACGAATGTTTACACCACACAATTGTAATTTTTAGTTTATAATTATATTTACCACATTGTACAGGTTGCATAGGTTTTGAATTTAAATGAATTATATTTAATGATGTTACATAATGTTTCAAATATGAAAAATTAATTTTACAATAACACTTATTTCTTTAATTAACTTTTTATTACTTTTAAAATACATTAAAATTTAAATTAAATATATAAATATGTTTGAAATCATATAAAAATATAACTCTTTTTATAAGGACATATTTAATTTTCTCTTCCTCTACCTAAAAAATCAAAAGAAGAACAAGACAAGAGGACAAGAGAATGAAATTATTGTTTTTTGTTAATTTTATAGACATTGGATTGATTATGGACTCAACAACCCTTAGATCTTAATATAAAAATTTCAATTAATGTCAAAAACTACTTTTGCTTGAACGAAGTTTGAAGTTGTTGTTTGTTTGTTGTTATTTATTTATTTTTTTTAAATTTGATAACAACAATGATTACAGTTGTAATATTCATCACTGTTTCCAGATATAATATTATTTAAACATGTATATCAAAATATGTTCTCAGGTGTATAACATTTATACATCTATATACAAATTTTGTTAAAAAAAAAAAAAAAAAAAAGCACACGGTAATAGTATTAATTAAGATTAAAGCAAAACGTATACTTTAGTCGAGTTACACATGTTTTCAAATATATTATTTAAACATGAGCATTCCCCTAGCAAAAATACAAATAATTAACAAAAAAAAAAAAAAACTGAGAATTTTTATACATTAATTTAAGTAAATATGTATGCAAGCTTACATATTATAATACTTTTTTTTATAAAAATGCAAGCTCTATGGATGCGTGAAACGAACACCATAATACTGTATATTGTGGTAAATGTATTACACTTTTTAATTTTTTAACTTTTTTTTTTTTTTTTTTTTTTTTTTTTTATTACACTGCATTTGAATGCTACTGTTTCTCTACTTTATTACTACTATACTATAGCTAACCAACTAGCTCAGCTAAGCTAAACTACATCATTAATATTCATCCTCTGTATTCCACATATAATTGCATATGCTGGCCACATAATTAAATAAGCACATTGCCTAATAAAAAAATTATTTATAACCACAGTGATGGTTTTACTATAACACACCAGAAAAATTAATCTAATTTGTATATGTATAAAAAAATATATATATTTATAATATTATCCATTTATTTATAAATTATTTTTATATATTTTTATGATTTATTTAAAAATTTCTCTTATTTATAAATATAATTAGAGATTAAGTAATATATTTTTATTATATATTTAATAACATTTTTAAATTTTTAATAATATTATACTAATTACGTTATGATAGGTATTAAATAAACAGACTAAAATTTAAAATATAATTAATACTGACGTTGGGTTATAATAATATTGTAGCGTATAGGTGCAAACTTTTTATTAACAAATATGTTGTTTTTATATATTATTATAGTTTACTTTTCTACATAGGTTACCTTTGTTGACTTAATTACAGGTATTTTTAAACAATTTTACAACACAAATTATATATTAGTTTTATTTAAATATATATAATAAAATACACGTTTTTGTTTGCGAAATAATTTTCAATAACTCGCAAATTAATTGAATAAAATAAAGATAATTTTGTTTATTGATTCTTACTTTGTATTACAATAAAAAAATTAGAATTTATTACAATATATAAAAAGTAAATAATAATAATATAATAAAATAACCGTACGAGCTAAAGTAGAAATTATTATATATATATATATATATATATATATATATATATATATATATATATATATATTATAATAATTAATTAATAGATTTATTTAATTTGTTAATTTTTATGAAAGAAATTAGAGTTTCAAATAAATTTTCAGATATACCATACGCTGAAGTACACAAAATTATTGAATTTTTACTACGACTATATGAGGCAAAATTATTCATTAAAATTACTGAATAACAGCATACAAATACAGTATTGAATGACAGAACATAATATGTATAGTATATATATGGCTTGTTTTGTCAAAAACAGGTTATGCAAATATGAGAAGCATACGCAATATTTGTTTGTCATTGAAATTATCGACATAAAATCATTACGTTTTTCAAGTGCTATGAAAACATTTACCATTCAATATTATTACACAATTAAACACACTACAGAATGAGTAGCACCACCGCTTTCATTATTATACATTAAAAAACAAAAACATATCCAATATTCAAAAATTACTTATTTTTTAGTTACTATTTTGAAATATACCGTTTTTTTTTTTTTTTTTTTTTTTATATATATATTATTAAAAATATATATACAGTATATATCAATGTATAATGTATGCTATAAGCTTTACTAATTACAAAATATTTTTGACCATGCAAATAATATTGTTTGCTATAATAATTACGCAACATCAATATTCAAATAACAGCAATATGAAGGTATTTACAACATTTATTATGTAACATACAAAACAGAATACTGTATTGTTTGATATATACAACACAATTTAAAATTAATTGCAATCAACATAATGTCATATAATTTATCAATAAACAATGTTGATAATTTATTGTGCAAATAATTTTAAATTTGACCTACTTTATTAATATTGATATAGTATGATAACAAAAAATTGATGTTGATCATTAAAAAAATATTTATAAAAATATAAAGAAAAAGTAGAATTTTATTATAAATTAGATTTTTAAATTAAGTTAAAAAAAAACTTCAAGGGTTTATGCAAGTCTATCAAGTATTGACTTTTTGAAGTATATACATATAAAAAAAAGGGGGAGAAAGTAAAAAAAAAGTGTCTTAATTAAATTTTATATAAAAATAATCTAAAGAAAAAAAAAGGTGTAATCTTTTTTGAAAAAGGTATTTGAATTTTTAATTTCATAAAAATACTTTATTTGCACGTTAGTAATTAAAATTGTAAACTTTATTTTATTTTGTGTTGTGTTGCTTTTATTTCAAAATTTATTTACTATGTTGTTATAAATAACAATGAAATTTCATAAATTTTCCTTCTCTTCTGGCAGATAACTACAAACTAGAAAAAAAGGAGACAAATATAGCATTTATATCGCAAAAATGGAACCCATGTGAAACTTCTGCATGTTTACTATTTTTATAATAGAAAAATGGGTGTGTGTGTAAAGAAAAAAAAAATGAAAAGATAGACAAAGAAAAATTTTTATAAGAGCTTGATAAATTTGCCGTAGCAAAATGTTTTTCAACTCATATATATATATATATATATATAAATTGTATAATCATAATGTGTGATAAATTATACCTAAATAAGTCAAAAAAATTCCAACAACAACAAAAAAATTAATAAAAATCTTATGCAATACATCGATTTTTTTCTATGTTTATCTAAGACATACATTTAAAGTTATGAAAAAAATGTTCAATAATATTAAAATTATCAAATTTTCTACTCAATGAGTTGAAACTTTTAGTTTTATTTCAATTGTATAAAAATAATGATAAAAAAAACACACACACGAAGCAAAACAAATAATAAAAACCTATAGACAAAAATGTGAGTAAAATATATTCATTTTATGAAGAAAATATAAAAAGAGCAAAACATATATTTACATAAAACATATTTTTATCAAAAATATTAATATATTTTTTTTTTATCCACTATGTCATTCCAGTTAAGATATTAACATTTTTGTAATATATATACTTTTTTTTTCAGCCTTGAGGGTCATCTCATTTTCGAGTTCTAGAACTGTGGGTTACTGTAACTTTTTTTTTTTCGGTTCTGCCTACCATTTTTATTTTTGCCAAAGCTGACTTTCTTTCTAATTTCCCAGCAGGCTTGACTAAAGTATATATATATATATACATACATACTCTTACCCACTACCACACATTTGCAACTACTGCCATGCTTACTTACTTTTTAGAGCAATAATGCAAACAACATTCCATTGTTAACAAAGTCATGCCCAGTAACAGAAAAAAAAATTGTATATATATACTGTAATATAATATTATATAAATAAAAATACCCTTGGGGTATTTTGTAAGTTAAGTATAACAAAACTGTTTTAATAAAACAACTCACTGATCAAAATTAAAAAATTTTGAATATGTGTTTTACTCTTGAGAATTTTTATTATAAAAAAAATCAAACTTTATTATTAAAAAATTAATTAATATAAAAGCTTAATTTGTAATTGATAACCATGTAGTTAGATTAATGTAATAAAATTTAATTTTTTTTATGTCATAGTAATATTGTTTTTTTATTTTTAATTAACAATTTATTATAGACAGAAAGTAATCTTTTCTAAAGTTAGTAAACTTTCAGGAAATATTTTTTATCTGTTTTGCACGTGATGTTTTGTTTAATTGACAACTTGCTTTGTAAGCAATTGATTTTAAATAAGATCTGAAATATTATTTTAAAAATAAATTTAAAACAAATATTGGAAAATGTATTTATAGCTTGTATGATTGTCTATTACATTCAATTCAAATTCGAGTCTTAAATGTGGCACTACAATAATTTGACAAAATGAGGAAGATTAAAAAAATGTAGGGGGTAATTTTATTTCTTATTCTTAAAGAAATCATCATCCTGAATCGATAGATATGTGAATTTCAAATATTTTATTTCACAAAGTATTTTTAATTAAATTTTGAAAATCGCGAAAAGACGTCACGGTCAGCAACTTTTTCCTACGCCCATATGCATAAGGTTCTGTCCGTGACGTAATTTTTCCATTATCAAAAATATATTAAAAATTCTCAATGAACCTTAAAATTGCTAGTTCACGTATTAATCGATTCAGGACAATGTTTTCTTTTAGAATATGAAATAAAATTGCCTTTTTTTATTTTTTGTGTTTATTCTTCCTCATTGTAAACAGAAAAATCTAATTTCTTTTGCATTAATTAAGAATAATATCACGAATATATAAAGACGTTGTGGATCACCACGCAAAATTAAGAAATGCAATTTTTTTTTAACATTAAGCCTCATACTAAACTTGATATTTTTTTCTCCCTTATTTAACGGTCGTGGCTGCAAAAATTTTAATCATAGATATTTGTTACCATTTACTTCTAAATGAACAAAAAAAATTAGGTAGTTATCTTTTAAATTTTAGAAATACTAGAAGTCTAAACATAAACCTTAAAGTAACTGTTTAAAATTTCGTGGAAATTGCTAAATTTTATATAATTGTTTTACAAGTCACACACAAGCGTAGGCGGAAATTATTCTATGAGATCACGCTTTAAACTAACGCTCTACTTATAAATATTCCTTGAATCATCATGTAAAAAATATATATATTCATAGAATCTTTTATTAAAAAAAAATTTCAGTATGATGAAACATTTCTCCTATATACATAACTATATTAAATACAAAGTGAAGTAAAAACAACAACAAAACATTTAATAAAATTTAAAATGAAGACAAACAACATAATTCTTACACAGAAATATATATATTGTGAATTATTATATAAATGAATACGCGTATAACACGTAAGGCATATATTATGTATTATATAAAAAGGTAATGTTTTTCTATATATTATCAATATTACAATATAGATCGAAGCAGCATTACTTGTTAGATGTGTTGAAATAAAGAAAAAATAACAATAGGATATACAAAAAAATATATATATATATTTTTCAATGCATTACATACTGAATGCAAGAAAAATATAATCGAAGTGCAGATATATGATTCATAGAGCATGGTGTGACCTACTATGATACATTACTATGTAGTAAAGGTGTCACCAACCAATGGTGGGCGTTTTCAAATACATTAGAATAGCAAAATATATATATTATGTTGTACAATACATATATACTAGTAGGTGTATATATTATACGAATAGGTATAAGTATTCCATGTTGAATAGTATGTAGTTCAAGTATTTTGTACTGCTTCTGCACCAGTATGAAATTGTTAGAATATAATATATATATATATATATATACTTCAAATATTGTGTATTTACGTATACTCCATATAAGTAAATAAATTCAGATTACTTTATTATGAAATCATAAAGTCCATTTTTATATATTTTAACATAATAATATAACTTTATTATTTATTTTGTAGTACAGTATATAATTCTATATAATATGAGATGTTATATATGAAATTAAAAATAATAATAATAACTTTTATTCTTTCAATATTGTGTAACATGTATGTACATACTCTAAAAAAATATATAATAAAAGTTTTTTAAATCTCACGGTTGTTCTTGACCTATCTCAAAGTTCTGAAGTTAACAGTTAAATATTAAAGTTATTTTTAATGTTACTTCCACGCTTTGCAGAATTTTTTCCTCGTTATTAATGTAGGACAAATGATAATTTAAATATGTAATTAAGAAGCCATTAATTTGTATTAAGAAAAATAAAAAAAAATTATTAAATATTATTTAAATAGTTTTTTTTTATAAATTAAATCTAGAGCACAATTAATATAAAATCATAAAGTTAAAAGAAAATTGTACAGTTAAAAATAGAATAATTTAAAATTTACTTAAGAAATTTAATTGTATAAATAATAAAAATACTAAAGGTTTAAAATTAGTGATAAAAAAATCATTACTCATTTTCAACTTAAAGTAATAGACCAGAAGAAAACATAAGCATTTATATCACAAAACACTTGATGGGACTTACATAAATAACTTTAGTTTGTCTCAAAACCCAACTGTAGCTCCGTAGCAGTGAACAATTTTTTTTCGATTTATGCAACCCGCACAACATATTTTACTAATTTTTGAATGTTTCTGACGTCAGAAACATGAATACTCACGCAAATTGCATACTTTACAGTTTTTTCACGTTCTCTCGTGGGGCTACACGGCTACATTAACATTCTGGTAAAAATTGTCATCAGTTTTGAAGATCCCATTTCATGTTTATTCATAAAAAAGCACATGTTGTTTTATGTGGTCTATGGCTTTAAAGCGACATACAGTATAAAATGTCTGTATAAATAAAAGTAAAGAAGAAAATAGAAGTGTAACAAATGTGAAATCTAATTGTATGTAGTCAGGAAAATTAGGTTATCATTAATTAGTGTTGAATTTAATCAAGAAAAATGCGCTTAAGCTTTTGTTTCTTTTTTTATATATGTGTGGGTGTTAGTCTCTTTCTATATCCCTACTGAACTCTCATTTGTGTGGTGGCCTTTTTTTTTTTTCCCCCTTAGGGAAAGAATATGGCCACAAAGCGCACTCGACCAACCATCTGTAGCAGCAGGGAAAATCATCTTCTTTTCTACTAACTCTGATTTCCCATGACTCGCTATAGTCAGATCTACACTTCTTTCGTGTACTAAAAATAAAATAAAAGTGTAGTAATAATAAAAAAATAAAAAAAATTAATACACATACTTATTAAAAGTAGTAACATTTTCATTTTAAAACTTAATAGAGTTAGTAAATCCATGCTAAATGTTTTATAATAAAGATAATTATCTTTTTTAAATTGTGATGTAATATTCAAAAAGTTTTTATGATATAATGAGATTTTAAACAAGTCTTTTATATCATTACGTTAACATTTATTTTAAAATAAATAATTTTATAATTTTAAGTTTATAGCATAAAAGATTTTATATTATTATAAAAAAAATTGCAGCTTTAATTAATATTACTTTATTATAGAGTAAATAATTTATATTGCAATTTAATCAGTGCTTAAATGTTAAGGGAATAGATATAATAATAAAAGTATTCTTAATCCTAGTATAGTTTTCTATAAAAGTCTAGAGTTAGACAATTATAAGGGTTATCGGTCAAAACCCTCCATATAGCTCCCACGAGATGCACTACTAAAGGAAAAGAAAATATAACTTGAAAAAAAAAATATCATCTTTTACATCAGAGTCTCTTAAAGTTATCATTGAGAATGAAACATGACTTTTTGAAACAGGTTTATTATTTTTTTTTAGTGGTTACACCTTAACAATTTTCTGATATATGATCATACAAAGAAAAAAAAAAAAGAAGATTTTTATCATCATTATTAATAACTTGATATCAATTTCACACTTTTTACTAAATATCCCAAAAGTTCATATATTATTTTTCTAAAACAAAAACTATGAGTTTCATAATCTGTATCCATATAGTATATAGCTGTTATTTTATAACATAATACTTGAATGTAAGCCTTTAGGTATAGCCACTTGTTTTCTTTTCTCCCTTTATTTTTATATAAGTATTATATGGTATATATATGTGTGTGTGTGTGTGTATAGTATCAGCTTATTCCAAAAAGGTAGATTGTTTTTCTTACAAGATAGAAAAAAGAAGAAGAACGAGAAGACAGAGAGAGAGAGAGAGAGAGAGAGAGAGAGAGAGAGAGAGAGAGAGAGAGAGAGAGAGAGAGAGAGAGAGAGAGAGAGAGAGAGAGAGAGAGAGAGAGAGAGAGAGAGAGAGAGAGAGAGAGAGAGAGGTGGAGAAGAGGTTGAAGACGGCGGGTGCAGATTAAGTAAAGCCCAGGCATTTTTCCCTAGGGGGATTGTGCAAGATGGAAAACCGATGCTCATGGGAGTTTGCTAACTTCTAAGTTTTGTGGTTGGCGATCGGCTGCCTATATAACTTGTCGATCGTTTCTTATACTACCTTTTCTCTCTCTCTCTCTCTATCTCTCTCTCTCTCTCTCTCTCTCTCTCTCTCTCTCTCTCTCTCTCTCTCTCTCTTTGTTTTTCTCTCTACTGCAACAATGAACTTTTCTACATATATGTAGATAACAGAAAATCTCAAGATTATATTTTCATGTTAAACATTCAATATGACAAGGATTTTTATAAGCTTATATAGGTTTTTGTCTGTAAAAAAACAAAATGTTATCAATTTCTCTACCCCTCTGAATAAAATATCTAAAGCTCACATTTTGCGTGTATATATATATATATATATATATATATTTATATATATATATATATATATATATATATATATATATATATATATATATATATATATTATAGAAGGTTCGAGGAAAAAATATAGTTACAATGTAAATATTACGTATATGTAAGACTTAAAGGCATACTATACACAAAAATTATCTTTAATATTTTATATTTGACATTTGTAAAATATTAAAAGCAACAAGCTTTAAGTTAGTTACTAAAAAAAATAATGTTAAAAAAATAAATAAATAAATCAACTTAACGTTAATATAATTTTTTTTCCTGTTATTTTATGAAAAGTTAACTGAACCATTAAATTAAGTAAAATTGTATATAAAATTATTTATAGGCAAGTTATAGGATCAAAGCTTAAAAAGGATGTTTATACAAACTGATAGTAAAGTTTAAATATTTTTTATTGCATAAAAATATACAAGTAAAAGATTTTTTTTCTTTACATCGTTAAAATTGTGAAAGTTTTTCTTATGAACACACACACTCTTCCTCTCTCTCTCTCTCTCTTACTCTTCTTTTACTTTGGACGCCTTTTTTTTGGAAAATATTGTGTGTTGTAAAGAAAAGGATGAAAAGTAGAAGAAAATGATGAAAAATCTGGTCCATGAAAAGTTGTGAGGAAGGATGCTGTATGAAAAGTTGTTAAGAGATATGCGCTATGCAAAGTTGCTTTTTAGTCCCTACTTTTTTTTTCTTTCTTCTTACTCTTTAACACAACTAGGAATAATATAAGGGATGTCGGTCTTTGGCAAACGAAAACTACATATTATACTGTATAGAAGAGAAAAGGCACTGAGTGTTTGTATTTATATATGTGTGTGTTTGTTTATTTGGTAACAGTATCAGTATAGTGAAACATAGGAAGGTTTTGCTTCTAGCAGTGGAAATGTAAGTGACGGCAAAAGCTAGCACATTAACCAATCTGACAGATAACCTTCCATCCACAAACCACGCTTTTCTCTCTCGTTCTACTTTTATAAACCCCTCCATTCATGTATAAACCATTATAAATAATAGCAAATTTTATTCTACATAGTATCCATTTTAGTAATGAAAATATATAACAGAAATATTATCTTTTAAGTACATTTTATATTCAATTCCAAATTTAAATTATAATATAAAATAAAAATCATCTTTTTGACTCTTCAAAGTTCTTTAAATTAAATACATAATTTATATTAAAGGAAAGACATCTTACGTAAATAAAGTTTTAAATATACAAATAAGGCCACTTTATTTAATATTAAAATGAAATTATATATTTTTTAATGCTTTTTTTTTTTTTTTTAATAAGATACCAAGCTAATTAAATGTCGTCAGTTTTTCTTATTTAAAAGATTGAAATTTTCTTTTTTTAAATGGTAAACAATAAAAAATATATATAAGAGGAAAAAAAATCTTGTCTCATTAATCGTCCTGTATTTTTTAATTTCGCGCTTTATGACTCAATTGCAAAACAAAAGAGGAGGTTGTCATCTACGTTGTTGTTGTTTTTTCTTTTTTCTTTGGCTCTTTGCTTGTTCAGAGATAGAAGAGTTTGTTCGCTATAGCCTGGTCTCGACGTATTTGCATGCTAATTACATGAGTCTTCTCTTTCTCTAGCACGAAAAAAAACAACATGTTTTGTATAGTAAAAGTGAGCTAGCGAGAGAGAGAGAGAGAGAGATAACGTTCATACAAGCACTTTACACACAACCCATGTCAATAAATTAGATCATACCTTTGTGACACTAATAACATGTAGAGAGATGCTTTGTGAACCATATATGTTTTGTGACATTAATTTAAATTCAAATTTTATAGAAGTTAATTTTATATACATGGTAAAAAAAAATATATATATATATAATAAAAAGTTGAAAAAAAACTATATTTTTGCATATTAATAGAATTTTAAAATATATGATGAAATACAGCAATTTTTTTTACTATTATTTAGAACTCATAAGTTTGTAGGTACAGGATAACTTTCATATATGAAAAGCTGAACTGTTGTTTAAATATGTATCATTTATATTTGGAGCATATATTAGAGGATGGGGAAAAAAAAGTTTTAATCTGTAGTTAAAAAAAAAAAACTTTTAATTAAGATTATATAATCTTTTTAGTGTTCTGTAAATGTTATTCAAATTTTAATTAAAGTGGAAAACAAGAGGACACAGATTTAACATTATAATCCTTATTACAAACAATGTCATAGCTTGCAGGTAAAATTAGATACTTTTTAAAATAATACAACGTAAAAGGTCTAATTTATGAAAATTTTAACTTTTTTTCTTCTTCCATACAATATTAAAAAATATTTTCTTATGCACTTTTTTACATTATGTGACGCTTCAATACCTTTTCATTTTCTCTCTTTCTCTCTCTCTCTCTCCCCTTTTTTTTCTGTCAAAAAATTATATAACCTCTAGTATCATAAATTTTCTTAGATACTTTTTTTTTATATGTATATAAAAGAGTATTAAATTTGTTTCTTTACTATAAAAATAAAATTGAATTAAATTGCATATTTTACGGGTTTGTGAACTTTTACCCTATTAATATCAATAAAAATTCATCACACCATAAAAAATATCATATTAAAATACATAATACAATTTTTATTTTAAACAAAAATATATAAGTGATATAATATATATATTTTTATTTTTATATTATTCATTTCTTTTTATATTTTTATAACACACAATAGAATGATGCGGTATGTGTCAATAATTTTCTTGTTGTTATTATTATTATAATTTTTTTTTTTACTGGCTAAAAGCCACTCAGCTGATGTTTTGAAGTTTAGTATGATATGCTAAAATAATATCTCTTTTACGTACTTGTAGCAGAAAGCTCATCATGCCAAAAATATAAAGACAAATTTCTCTTACTCAAGTGAAAATAATTTAATATTCACTCTATAAAAAAAGAGTGAATGAAGATAATATAAGCTTTAAATAAAAATGCAAAAATTGATATTAATGAATCGTCATTAGAGCAGTGAAGAATATATTTAATACACTGAAAATAATATCAACAGAATATTTTATCTTTATTTTATTTTATTATTAGTATTATTTTCTTCAATTTATGCTTTCAATTTGAAAAATAGCTTTAAAGTAAAAATATTGTTGCATAATGTATATAGGACCAATTTTTTGAGCCTGTAAATAAAGTTTCACCCAACAAAATCAATAAATGTTTACTCCTTAGTCAAAGCTAACTAATGACTAATGGAAGTTATGAACTGACTTTGAGTTACATATTATAAGAGCTAGTATTTCTCTGTGTGAAGCACTAAAGTAAAAAAAAAAAAAAAAAAAACTCTAAAATTTGTTTAATTATGACTCTCAAACCTATCCATACGGGAGCTTACATTACACGGCAGGCAATAAGAGCTTTAAAATCAAATGGTGACAAAATTTTAACACTATTTTTTTTAATTTATCAGTAAATAAATCTTTTACCAATTAAAACAAAAACTCAATTTTAGGTAAAAAAAAACTTAAGTTTTACACTAATCTTCAGAAAAAAAAAACATAACCCTTGAATAGGAATATGCAACTCGTTTTTACGGTTTCTTTCTCACATTTTGCATAGCTCACGTCCTAAAAGACCAGAAGAATATCAATTAAAGAAACGAGATGACTTTCAATTTCAGGGTAAAACTATAAGTATTACAAATATATAACTCTTGAATTGAAACATGAAACACGTTTTTACGTTTGTTTTCTTACATTTTGCATAATTCACATGTCCCAAAAGACCAGAATAAAACTAATTCAAAAAGTGAAACGAGCTGACTTTCAATTTTAGATAAAAAAAAATTATGCGCATCACACTCATCTTTAGAAAAAAAAAATTCTTGAATTGAAATATGCAACTCGTTTTTATACAGTTGCTTTCTCATATATTGCATAGCTCACGTCCCAAAAGACCAGAATAATATTAATTAAAGAAATGAAAGTAGTTGACTTTTAATTTTAGATAAAAATTGTAAGCATCACACTCATCTTTAGAAAAAAAAATCTTGAATTGAAATATGCAACTCGTTTTTACAGTTGCTTTCTCATATATTTCATAGCTCACATGTCCCAAAAGACCAGAACAATATTAATTAAAGAAATGAAAGTAGTTAACTTTCAATTTTAGGTAAAAATCATAAGTACTGCACTGATCTTTAAAAAAAAATATATAACTCTTGAATTGAAATATGCAACACGTTTTTACGTTTGTTTTCTAATATTTTTCAAGGCTCTCATGTCCCAAAAGAAAAAAAATCAATAAAGAAGTGAAAGAATATTTTTAGCTCTTTCATTTTACACAATTAAATTACTAAATTTCAAATGGATAAAAACATTTATGTTGCCCATGGGTAAATTTTTAAAATTCAATTGCGTGGATTGGAACAAATGAAAAATTCTAAATAATAATAATTAATAAATATAAAAATTAAACATTGTAAAAAGATTACTGTGTATAAAAAATTGTGTTAATTAAAGAGAACTGTCGTAGCCATGTTTGAAAAGTTACTATATGGGTAAATAATTTTAGATAGAATATTTTTTTATACTTGAGTGCTTCATGCAGAACCAGTAGCTTTACATGAAAATATATGTAACAAAGTCAGTTTATAATTTCCATTGTCCCGTGATAATTTATTTGTCGTATCTGCACATTTTTTATGCAAACTTGTGAAAAATAAATTACAGATACGAAATCCATGTTTTTGTTATTAGGAGACGAATAGTTGAAATAAATTTTATTTAACAGTCCACTAGAAAGGAATGCAAAGATTGCAGATTTTGACCAGATTCCCTATTACATATTCATTAAGGATAATTGTACTACTCAATTTATTTACAGCATAATCAAGGTCCAGACAGAGGTTGAGCGCAGCACAAAACTCGCGCATTTGATTTCATTTTGCGATGGATTGTACTTGGTTCTAAGCCAATACGATGCCGTTCACCAGTTACGTCACTGATTAGGTGAACAAAGTTGCAAGTAGTGATATGATGTCTTTGGTGAATTGCTTTAAGCTGCGTGAACTTGGCCAAAACTTTTCCCGGAGCATTTAACCTCTTATATATTATGGACCATGCAGCATGACGTTAAATAGAGTCTCCAAATGAATTTATTTTAGTTGTTAGATGCTACAAAAACTTTTTTTATTCATTAATTTTTTTTTATTATGGTGTCTGTATAATGGGATTGTATATCTTCACAACGCTGTAATATATTTCTAAAAATCATTAATACCTTGAGTTATTATTAAAGAAATATTTCAGTATATAGATATCCATTTCTGCTTGGAATTAACATTAACTTTGCTGAAAAGTATAAAATTTGACGACTTTTTCGTTTAACGCCATGTAAACGTAATGTTGTTCATGACAAGAACATTATTCAGTATGCTCTTAAATGTTTATGTTAAATTTAAAAAATATATAATATATATAAGGATGCTAGTGATATCAACAACCATTTATTTAAAGACTACTATAATTAATTTAAAAAATCCTACATAAATAATATATTTCAGTTTAATCTCAAAAAAAAAAAAAAAAAAAAAGTACATATATGTTTATGACGATTTAAAGTTATATAAAATAATAAATTAGGAGAGTAAGGATTATATATAACAAATAATGAAAAACATTGTAACTAGCCTCCGGACATACCGTATAAAATAGATTCAAAAGTATTATACACCAGTCCCCGGATGGTTAAAAAACACAACTCGGTACACAACTTATATTGTCCAAATACATAAGACAGCCGGCAGCATGATGAAATTAAAAATAATTAATTAAAATAAATGATGATAAAATATCAAGTAGTCATATACAAAATTTCTAACTTTCTGTTTATTAAAAATCAATTCAATCGTCATTTTTATTATTTATTATTATTATTTTAAAATGTTACATTAAAAAATAATATAAATATACCATTTCTTTTTAAGACAATGTAGAAAATAAGCCTAACAAATGAAATAATAAATAGGAAAAAATGAGGGGTTTAAATTGAACTCGGTTTGGTTGAGTCAATCATTTAATCGGTTCTACGAGAAACCAAAAAATAAAACTGAAAATTGAATTGAAAAGTTTGGAGTTTTTTAATAGAAATAGGAGCAACGACTTTCGTGTGGCACGTTAAAAATTGTATATACCGTCCCTAACTAATAATTCAATTTTTTTGTTTTTACTATTCTTGGTTTTCAACTAACTTATGATAACATAAATGATAATAGTAATAAATTTGTACTTATACAGTTAAATTTTAACCTTAAGAAGATCTAATATCCGTGCACAAAACTATTGGTTGTAGAAATAAATAAAAATTTCTAATTAACTAAAATAATCATTAAAAAATTAGAAACAAACGCTCAAATCAAAAGTAACATCACTTAAAGATCGATTCAAATTAATCGAATTGTTAAAATACTATTTATTTTTTTGATTGACCGGTCAAAATAATAATAATAATAATAAAAGACGATGGTCTACAGCTCTAAATAAATACATGCAAAGCATAATTATATTTTTCAAAATGAAAGAAACGTTATTTTTATACCCTATATAGCATATAACACAAACTCCAGTTTCTTTGTACATGTTAATGTAACTATGCTTTTAACAAAAATATTAACATGTTTTATTGTATTTAATTTTGCATTTAAAAAAATAACAGTATTTTAAAATCATAAAAAAGCACTAAATAATTATATACAGTATATATATATATATATATATATATATATATATATATATATATATATATATATATATATATATATATATATATATATATATATATATACATCCTTCAATTTATACTTAATGTTTATAAAAAAAATAAAGATTTTAGAAGCATAAGATTAGAAAATAAAATGTGTTACTCTTGATTATATTACTCTGTGCAATTCTAATTCATGTAATGGCTTTAACATTGTTATTATGGCCCATGCGTATGAGAAAAATAAAATGAGGAGGGTGATGAAAACATCAAGCACATACGATAAGAACACTACATTTTGTACAATATGTGTTTGTGTTATACAGAGTGGCCAAATACTTTTATACAATATGTATATAAATATAAACACATACGAAAGCTTTATTTAGTCCTAAAAACCAGGTTTTGTTGAATAGAGATAACGTACAGTACAAAGTAAAAGACAACCTCAAAATCCAATCCTACCTAATATATATATATATATATATATATATATATATATATATATATATATATATATATATATATATATATATATATATATATATATACACACATACATACATATTAATATACATATGCTTGTGTGGTAAAGGGAAAGTTTCACATAAATAAACTTTTATAATATAATAATTTTGATAAAAGTAAAATGTATATTAATAACCGTGTCATAAAATTTTACTTATAAATATTAAATATACACACTCTAAATTTAAACTTTTATCTTAAAAAATAATACGTATTTGCTTTTAATGTAAAAATGTACTAATTATTTTTCTACTGAATGATCTTAACTTTGAAATTGAATGTTTTATAATAATAAATAAGCACCTTTCTGCTTTCAAATCTATATTATTGAAAAACAAATTTCTTTATACAATTCTAAATAACTTTCATTTCAAAATCATTCATTATTGCTTATTTTTAAATTAAAAACAAGAAAAAAGTTTAGAAGATTTTTTTTCTTTTTCTTTTGTTATTATTATTTTAAAGTTTTTTTATTTATACTTTTATTTTTCAGTAATATAAGTTTGAAAAAAAAAAAAGTCATGTACGGAATTTCTATTATATATCAAAAAAATTAATATCAAAAGTTAAAAAAAAAAATGCCTCAAGGTGAACTATATTAACTATTATAAGAATATTACGTTCAGTTATGTAGCGTAATATAATTAGCTTCGTTTCTGTAAATCACGCTTGGGAGCGGTAAATTTGAAATATTAATTATATATTTATATGTATATATATATATATATATATATATATATATATATATATATATATATATATATATATATATATATACACACACACAATCATGTAAGAGGGTAAGTTTGGTTTTGTGGTAACAAAACTCGATCAGTGTGTATTTCTCTAGTAAAATAAAATACGTGCTTTCCTTTATTTTTTTAGTTTTTAGTCTAGTCTTTTTCTTTCTCTCCCTCTCTCTAGAGAGACTCTATCCATGGACCATATCACTGTGAGACAACATGCTCGTGAAAAGACACATGAAAAAGATGGAGTGTCATAAAATAAGACTTGTATGTAATCCTGACTGACTCAAGTAATAAAAATACAGAAAAGAATAATAACAAAAATTATTTTATTCCATAAAAATGAAGATTATTAATGAAGGAAAGAAAAAAATATGAGTATGAGGATAAGTATACAGACAGACGGACGGATGGAAAAAAAAAACTATTCAACAGAACTCGTTGCTACTTCTTCGTACTAAAATAAGTATAAAAACATAAATATATATATATATATATATTATCGTTTTATAGAAATATCATTCATATTTTACTTACATGGAGACTTTAATTAGTGCAGATCATCATAATATTAATATAAAATATTAATGCAATATGTTCTCTTAAGGCTGCAAAGTTTGTTTGTTTTTGTTTGTTTTTTTTAGTTAAAAATACCAAAGCCATGATAAAAATCACTGCAATAATTAATTAATTAGATTGTACTGAAAATAAAAACAATGAAAAAAATTCAATCAATTTTACGATTGTATAATTTTTAAAGTTCATGTTTATTTTACTTAATTTAAAAAGTTTAAGTTAACAATTCACTGGTACAGCACACAACTATACTATATGTGTAATTTTTTATTTTTTTATTTTTTAGATAAATATTGAGATTGTGCTAACATAATAATAAAACAATATTTTTTAATAAACAAACAATTTTTTTTTAATATTATATAATATTTTTGCATCATTGTAATGTATACAAATTTAATAAACTCTTTTGTTTTGTTAATGTTATTGTCTAAATATGTTTTAATCTAAAAGCTGATATTACAATGAATTGTTTTCTTTATAAATAACATATATATTTTTTTTAAATAACAACAATGAGTTAATTAATTACAATAGAGGACAAGATGATGATATCAATGCTTTGCTTAATTCAAAGATACACAAATGCTTTGTTATGGTATATTGTACAGTATATAGGAAAACAAGGTTATACTGTAGGCATATTACCTGCTTCCTTTGTGAGTTAGATACTCTATATAGATCCAATGATGCTTGCTTGCACTGTTCATGCCCTACAGTTATTCAATGAATAAAAACCTTTATTGTACCCAATCACAA